>OZ018337.1:25644169-26008410 GCA_963969495.1 Ceratothoa steindachneri
GCAACTTTTGCCCTAGTATGCAGTCACAAGATAGGCTCTTTAAAAAAACTTCTTGCCTTTTTTTGCTTTTGTTTGTTTGTTATTTTTTGTTTTTTTGCTTTTGCATGCCTTCTGCCCAGCAGTCTTGAAAGAATTACAGTGACTTAGGCCCAAGTAGGCAGTTTCCAGTTTGCTAATTAAATATGTATATATACAAAAAATGGGTTCATGTACACAGACTTGTGGACTATCTGACTTTTTGGAGGAGGCTGTCCTCCTCCACTTTGACTGTTTGTTGATGGTCACATATTCCTGCACTGTAGTGAGGTGGGCCTCCCCCAATGCTGTAACATGCTTCCTTTCTTGCTTCTTGTTTTGTTTTTTCTTCATTTTTTTTCTTTCTTTACTGATTTGGTTTTAGGAATTTTCAAGTCTAGCACAATGTTGAAATTTTAATTATGGCGACATCCCTTAAGGCAGTTGCTAGGTGAGTGTTACAAAAAATCTCAGCAACCTTCTTCACATACATTCAATTATTTTTTTATATCTCAATATATCAAGATCTATAGATGGTGTTTTGGTCCCCTTCCTTTATTCGGGCATTTTAATATGTCCTTTTTCTGCCCAAAAGTGTATTTGTAAACCATGTTTGTTAATTTTGGTGAGGTTTTGTTTTTGTCCCTTTACTGACTGTAATAATTGTCATATTCCCAGATTCCACTTCTGCCTCTTCATTCCTCAAGAAGAAATGAAGCTAACATACACGGAAGTCCTCAGAATAAAGGCAAAAATTCACCGGTACCTTCAAAAAAAGTAAAATATTTTTCTGTTTTTGAGCCCAAGCAACCTATGGAGAAAATTGGATTTCAATTGTAAGTTATGAGTTTTTGTTTGGAATGCATCATCAGCTTCTTTGACTATCAAAATAATAATAGAATTTACTCCATTCATCCTTCATCCTTTTCACATAGTCTATTTGGCTCACCTTCGCTTTTGTATTTGCATCTTTTCCCAGATAGACTTTACTATGGATAAAATGGGATCTAATTAAACCCCTATAAATAATAATGGTAATTTAAAACAAAGATAGCACTGTCATTTCCAAGGTTTAGAGCCTCTGATAAAAAAAAAAGGTTATAGAAGCAATGTTATTCAGCTCATCAAATTACATATGAATACCTGTTTATTTGCGCTATTGCCCGGGGGGTGGGGGCTCTGCCCACCCCAAAGGGCTAACCCACTCACCACCAGGGTTGGAAAAAAATGGGGTTTTTTTTTTTAAATAACCCAGTGGGTTTGGGGGTTTTATTGGGTGTTTTACTTTTTGCTGGAAATTTAATAATAGCTAAATGTTTTTAAGAATATTTCTATATGTATTCTACATTTTTCATTAACTATCTACTTTCTTCAGATTTTTTTAATATTACTGATAACTTTAATCTTTCATTATTAAAATGCTATTTGGAAGTGTTTATAAAAGAGACTTGCTGGCAGGAAGTCATTGATATAAAGGATGATAAAACAAGAGTATCATTTAAATTTTGCCTAAAAAAGAATAGGAAAAAAATTGACAAACTATAACATATATACTATTATTGTTTATTTTTTATATGCACAAATGATTAATTACTCTTTAAATTTATATAATTAAAGTATAACTATTATGAAATAATGAGGAAAATGGCTTTTATTAAAAAAAAATTGCGAAAAACAGAAATATTTTTTCGCAATGCTGGCAGCGGCAGTCATGCCGACTCTGCGGTTAAAGGGTTAACATGACTTTTATAATACCTAGTGCTTCATATTTGTATAGCCTAAAAGATTAAGATTTGATGTTGTCTTGCCAATGTTCTTAAAATGTACCCACCTTTTTATGATGTAAAATTTATAAAAATATACTGGAAATGGATTTTCCTGCTGTTTGCCCCTTTGGGTACTGATTCACTTTATCTCCAATATATATGTGATAGGAGATAGTTCTTTCTCTCCCTTTTTAGTTATTAATCTATATATTGTTATATATTTCCATGCTACCTGTTCGAGATCTTCAACTCACTTTTCATGTAAGTTGTGTTGATTTAGTGTACATCTGCTTTACATTATTGCCATGAGATTTTTTGAATCCTCTAAATTGGATATTCTCGTGGCATTTAAAAATTTACGCTGCATTAATTTGATTATTGTTTCTACAAATTTTTAGTTTGATAATATTTGTAATTGCATGTCTTCTTAAAATTTAATACACACTGACTTGATAAATTTGATTCTTGGACAATGGTTTTGAACCATTAATCTCAGGTTCCACAGTCTATTTCTCTACCAATATTCCTCTTATCAATGCTGCCCAAAAGCAAACTTAAAATCTAACATCTACATCACCAACCTAATCACTAAACAACAAACAGAAAACTGGATCTAAGATATCAACAAAATAGACCACAAAACAAACTCATCCCAACTCTAGAGAACTATAAAGAAAATCCACACATCACATACTACTCCAGCTTCCACACATGAGTCATTAGTAACCAGATGCAACCAAATGCAACACGTTGACAACACTTACATTCTCATGAAAAACTTCTCAAACATTAGCTTCCCAATGCAGATAAATCCACATAAAAAAATAAAGAGCACACACACACATCAAAGACCAAGTTTCCTCCTTTACCATAGGAAATGTCCACAAACAATGAAATCCCTCAAAACCTTTAAAATTACTTTTCCAGACACAACAACATTTCTAACATCTTTCTCAAGAACCTAAGCAACAAAGCAATCTCAGCCATCACATAATTTTTAACCACACCTGTCTCACCAACACAATCCCTTCAACCTGGAAATTAGCACACATCTTACACAAACACAAAGCATTTATACCGCCCAATCTCACTTCCGTGCACACTATAATTTTTTATTTTTTTAATACACAAAAGAATCATGCCAAATATACCCGTCTTAGATGCAGCAGGGTTTCAGGATAGCACACTCAAACACGAAATAACTCACCAACTTGACACCACACATAATTGATGTCTTCAACCAAGTGGGTAATAAATTTCATATTTGGCAGACAAGCCAAAGATAACCCCCTGAACCCTTAAATCATATACCTAACCACTCTACAATGGCATCCAACACCCCTGTAAGGGGCACAACGATTTGCTTTTCTGGCTACCATGCTGACAGGACTCAGTGCCCTGTCCGGCCCCAGCTTAGCCTCTTCTCCTTCTTTCTGACAACCTGTCTTCTTACCCTGCTTGCTCGCTTTCCATACAACCTCCACAACCTTTTCTGGTCGGTCTAATTTTACGGGGTAGACCCTGACCAGCTTCATCTCAGCCAACCATCCAGGATCAGGGCTGAGTGGGAAGAGGACAATGCCCCCTTCTCCCCACACACACCTTCCTCACATCTCCTTTTTCTTCCTTTCACTGTCTTGATTTTACACCTCTGGGTTGACAGGCTACTAGGCTGGAGGAGTGGCCTCAAATGGTGGCAACTGGTTTTGATGGCCCCATGTTCCCTCGCAGAGAGGGCTCCTGCATAGGGTGATGAGCGTTTGTGTCCTGTGCTGTGATAATTATAGGGTCACCATGTCCAATGATATATTTGATAAAAAAAAAATAATACTTCCCCTCTACTCATAGACATAGGAGTGTAGTAAGCCTCCTCTCCAGTTGAAGAGTTTTGGAAGGTCCTCTGCGAAAGCACAAGGGGCAGGATGGACCTGCATTTTTTCAGTGGAGCTGCCCGAAGGTGGCTCCATCCCCGTTGATTGTGATTGGTAGAGAGCTGAAGGTGTCCCGTTTCTTGGACCGGAGCCTTTTGGTGAATACGTCAAATCCCTCTGGGGCGGCCATGATCATTGTTCTTCACACACCCGATGTCACGCCTGTGAGTGTGATGCCACACTCTACCATGAACTTCGTGAAAGGACTAGTTTATGCGAAGGAACTCATGGATTACTCCATAGACGACATCACTTTAGAGCTGGCCGACCATGGAGCCGTTAAGATTGAATGCGTTAACGGAAAACATAAAGGGTTTTGAGACCAACTCCTACGTTCGACTGTGAGAAGCTCCATGAGTCGGTGCATGCCAGTTGGTATCGCTACTGCATGAAGGAGCTTGTGCCACTGCTGCACAGGTGCTACTACTGCCACTACTTCGACCATACGAATCCTATGCCTACACCGAGTGCTAGCCTGGGTGATTCGAAAGCGGTGGATCCAAAGGAGGGACCCCTGCCTGCCTAAGGTTAAAACCCTTAGGCAGGCAGACGGAGAAAAAAACTTGAATGGCAAGCCCAAACTTCCGTGATAAGTCCTCGAAGGCGACAACCTATTGAGCATATTGTGGGGCCAACAGCGCCTGGAATTTTGCTTCCGGAAAGTGTATAGCTATTCTTATGAGAGTCTTCTCTTCGAAGAGGGCCCCACATCTCCGAGTATGCCTGGAGGGCATATTCCTTCATAGAATTGCCGTGGACTCCGGGTCAGCTAAAAGGAACTGTGGAGTCTCATCTCCTCCTATTACCTGTTAGCTATCTGTTTGCAGGAGACCATGCTGGGCACGTGCCCCCTGTCCACCCTCCCAGGGTATAAGGGTTTTGCGACCCCACCTCCACGGAATTGGGGCAGGACAGGATGATGCGCGATTTACACCTGGCATGATGTCTCCTTTCAGGCTGTAGCTGTGCAGCTGCACCTGGATAAGAGGTATACTGTTATTTTTGCTTACATTCCACTGTCAGCCGACTTTGATGCAAGAGAGTTCCCCCGCATCGTGGCACGGTTTCTGAGAACCTTTCTCTTGCTCAGGGATTTGAATGGGAGACTACTGATAATGGATGTGCTACAGGGGGCAGGTCCTGGCCGATCTGATCGATGAGTTGGATCAAGGTGTCCTAAATGTATATGAGTGTACGCATCACTGCCTTGATCTATCTTTGTGCTTTCTGGATGCACAGCCTGATTTTGGGTGGAGGTAGTCAATGACCTTCATGATAGTGATCACTTTCCCATTCAAATATTTTCTGGGCCGCTGCTGCCTGAGAGCCTGCTCCAGTGGTGCTTGGAGCGGGCACGGTGGTCCACATTTCAGGAAAAGACTGATTTCTCTGTGTCAGTCGAGGAGTTTAGGTCAGTAGATGAGGCCGTCGAGTTCTTCTCCGGCAACCTCATCACAGTGGGCCTAACTACTATTCCTACAACGTCTGGCCGTTTTGTCAGCCGAGTGTGAGACAGACGTGAAACAAAATCATTATGCCTACATGCGCTATAAGTGCCGCCCAAACGATTTCACTGTCGGTGAATTTCATCCAGCTAGGGTAGGTTCCAGTATGTTTTGAAGCACGTCCGCCGCTCTTCTTGGCGGACATACGTGTCTCAACCTAACGGGAAAACCCCTCTAGCAGAGGTTTGGAAGTTAGTCAAAAGGATTCGGGGCAAGTTCTCACAGAAGCCCCCTCCCATTCTTCAAGAGATTTGGACTGCAATCTCTTCCCATGCGTCCATGGCGGTATCCTTCTCGACTGCATTCAATGCACGTCGTGATGTTGCTGAAGGCTGCTGACTAGACTTTACCTCGAAAGGTGGAGAACCCTTCAATGACAGGTGTACTTTGTCTGAGTTCCGTTCCACTCTCGCTTCGTGTGCGGACACCATCTCTGGTCCAGATGATGTCCCGTACGCCATGCTTCGACACCTAGGTGAGCGAGGCATGGCCTTTCTGTTATATTTGTTCAACAGGATCTGGGTAGAGGGTATCCCCCCAGATCCCTGCCGAATCGCTACTGTGCTCGCTTTTTCGCAAACCGGGGAGAGAGCACTCTACCTTGGCCGGTTTCTGCCCAATCTCTCTAACCTCCTGCATATTCAAGTTAATGGAGAAATTGGTAAGTGTTAGATTAGCTTTTTTTTTTGGACAGTGGAGGCCATCTGTCTTCTGCAGAGTGTGGCTTCCGCAAGTTCCACTCCACGTCAGATGCTCTGCTCTCACTCCGACTGGAAAATGTCATCTGCGAGGCCTTCCTTCCCCACAGTGTTTTTCGATCTGGAGAAGGCCTATGATACCGCATGGCTATACGGTATCATGGAGACTCTCCACATGATGGGGCGAGGGGATGCCTCCCAATATTTATATCTGAATTTTTGTGATATCATCGATTCCGCTTACCGGTGAGGGAAGCCATCTCTGGCCTAATGGAGCAGGAAGAGGGTGTCACACTGTTTTCCCTGAGCATCAACGGCATCATGTCGGTGCTGCCGGAAGGTGTTCTCGCTATGCTCTATGTGGACCACCTTCCAATCTTGTTTGGCACAGCCAGGATGCCAACTCTGGAGTGTTGACTCCAAAAGGCATTGCACTGCATCTCTTACTATGCCTAAGCACACAGACTTCGGTTTTCTTTACTCAAGACTAAGGTGGTGCACTTCTGCCACCATCCCCGGCTCCACCCTTACACAGACTTGTTTTTAATGGGGTTTGCCTGGAAGTGGTGGACTCGCACCTTTTCCTTGGTCTTGTATTTGATGGACACCTCACCTGGGAGACTCATATTCTCAGCCTTAGGGTCTCTCATACCTGCACCATGGATATTCTTTGCTTTGTGACATTCAGCGCCTGAGGTGCTGATAGGGCTGCTGCCTTACTTTTTTATTGATCCTTTGTTCGTTCGAAGCTTGACTACTGATGAGAGTTTTATTCATCCGCAGCCGACCGTGTAGTTTGGAAGGTGGACTCAATCCCCCCTCTGCCTTCACCTGGTGACCGGTACCTTCTCCACGTCCCCCATTGAGAGCCTACTTGTGATGCTGGGGAGAAGCCACTCGCTCTGCACTGTGCACAGTGCATTATTCGCCTGTACATGCGAGCCCGCCGCCTCCCTCAGTCAGCAGCAGCTCACGCATCCGCAACTGATGTCCACGGTGCCTATGCCACCAGAGATGCCAGCCATACCCCAAGTCCTTATGTGTTTAGTGCTAGGAAACTCGTTCAAGAGCTAGGTATAGCTCTCAGGCCAGTGGCGCCCCTGGTTCTACCCAAGATGCCACCCTGGATGGTACCACCTTTGACTATTTGTCACCATGCCTCTGCTCCCCCCCCAACCCCGTAAGGGGCGCGGCGATTTGCCATCCTGGCCGCCGTGCTGACGGGATCCAGCGCCCCGTCCGGCCCCAGCTTAGCCTCTCTTCCTTCCTTCAGATAGCCTGTATTCCTATCCTACCTCGTCGCTTTTCATACAACCTCTCCCACAACTTTCTCTGGTCAGCCTCTAATATCACAGGGTAGAAGCTGACCTTCTTCTCAGCCAATCGTCCCGGATCGGGGCTGAGGGGGGAGGGGACAATGTCCCCTAACCCCTGAGCTCCGGTCTGGGGTGGTTGGCTTTTAACAACCTGCTTCATCCCCACCCATACCTTCCTCACATCCCTTTTCCTCTCGTCTTCAAAATCTATCCGTTTTACGCCGTGTTCAAGGTGGAGCCGCCATGCCGAAGGACTGCCAGGCCACCAGGCGGGAGGGGTGGTCCCAAATGGCGGCGCCTGGCTCTGCCGGGCCTGTAAGCACCTCTTGCAGTGCGGGCTACTGCAAGAGGTGGTGAGCGATTGCGTCCCGTAAAACAAAGAGGGTCACCATGCCCAATGATGAAAAAAAAAACATCTCCCCTTAATTCCCCCTATAACAACAACGGAGCCGCCCTCGTGCAGCTCCACAGAAAAGATGGAGGTCCCCCCCCCTGTGCTTGCGCAGGGGACCCTCCATACCTCTTTAACCGGAGAGGAGGCTTACTCCTCTCCTACGCCTACGGGTGTAGGGGACTCTCCCTCACCCCCTTCTCTGGAGGTGCTTTCGGGCACCTCCCTATCTCCAGCGGCAGTCCCTCCTATGCTTTCTAAGGGGACTGCCAAGAAAGCCAGCAGGCCACCCTTAGCCAGCCGCTCCACATCAAAGCGGCTCGGTAGGGCAAACCCCCTTAGGGGGGAGAGGGAAGCCAGGCCCCTTCGGTCGCTTCCCTCAAAAGACCTGCTGGCAAAAATATTAAACCTTGCCGGGGTCAAGGCCTGTGCCTCCCCACTAAAGACTTATGACGCTGCCAAGGGGACCTGCGATGTCCTGGGAGGGGATGGCCAATTGGAGGCCCCTCCTGTGATAGACATGGTCCTTGAGGAAAACCAGCCTCAGAAGGTAGGGCCTTCCATGGGGGGGAATCCGGGCTTGGCGCCAAGCACCGAACCCGAATCCGCCCCTATGCAAGGTCCTCATCAAACGGCTGTGGATTCTCAGGCAGGACAAGGAGGGGAGGGATCTCCTCCGGATGAATCCCCTGCGCCCACCGGGACCTTCTCCATTTCAGAGAAGGACCTGGCTAAGGCCGGTCCATCTGGCCTGGGGGCTTCTACCGGCGGGGGTGAAAAGCGGGTTCATTCCCCGCCCTCCTCTCCTAAAAAGAAGAAAAAGACAAGAAAGACGAAAAAGACTCGGGGCTCCTCTCCATCCGCGGGGGCTGCGGGGACGGATGGGTCTGCTGCCACTTTGGTAGGCGACCAAGCCAAGATCGGCACATCCGGCCCCTCTACCCCCTCGTGTGCGGAGCCCCTGACTAAGACCAAGAGTGCACAGGGCGGAGCCTCGATGACATCGGGGCCCCTCATTCAGAGGTTACCTGGCGTTTTCGAGCCCGCTGGCTTCAAACGCTTCCTCGTTATTCGCTCCACTGATGGCACCATGTTGTCCAAGGGCAACATGATCCATCAGAGGAGAGGATTAGCTAGTGCAATTGGTAGAGAGCCGAAGGTAACCCGTTTCTCGGACGGGAGCCTTCTGGCGAATGCGGCGAATCCCGCCGAGGCGGCCAAGATAAGTGCTCTTCGGACACTTCATGGCACCCCGGTGAGTGTGACGCCGCACTCTACCATGAACTTTGTAAAAGGAGTAGTTTATGCGAGGGAACTCGTTGACTACTCCATAGAAGACATCACCCTAGAGCTGGCCGACCATGGGGCGGTCAAGGTCGAACGTGTGATGAGAAAACAGGGAGGGGCCTCGAGACCCACCCCTACACTCTTCGTCACGTTCGACTGTGACAAGCTCCCTGAGTCGGTGCGTGCCGGTTGGTACCGCTACCGCGTGAAGGCATTCGTGCCACTGCCGCGGCGGTGCTATTACTGTCACCGCTTCGGCCACACGAATCGATCATGTAGACGTGCAAAATCGGGGTCACCCGAAGTCTGTGTAAATTGCTCCAAGGTCGCACACGATAAGTCCAAATCGTGTGTGGCCAAGTGTGTCAATTGCGGAGAGCCGCACCCTGCTTCTTCGAAGCAATGTGGTGCATATCTCGTTGAGAAAGAAATCCTGGCCATTCAGGCCCAGGATCGACTCTCATTCCGCGAGGCTAAGGACTTGGTCCTGGCGCGCCCGGCTCTGCCTGGGACGTCATATGCCTCAATAGTTAGAAAAGCACCCTCTGCTCCTGGCCCATCCAGGCCAACGAGCACGGTTGTTTCCGCGCCCATTCGGAGCCCTTCTGCGGGCTCTACTACACCCGGGCGCTCCCCTGGTAGAGCTGGCGGCAAAAAGGGTTCACACCCAGCCCCGGCTAATACCAGGGCTCCCCCCTCTTCCCCCAGCGTGACCGTTTCCCGTAAGGCGAAACGGCCACGCGCCTCCACAGAGTCGTTAGACTCACAGGAGGCAACACCCCTGAAGATGGTCGCTAGGCCATCTTCCGGGGTTCCTAAAGCTGTTCCCCAAAAGGAGGACAGCAACAAAGGAGCTTCGGCCCCTTCGCCCACGCCCCGAGGTGGAGCGAGTGGCTCGGAGACGGTGGTTCCTCGAAAAGAGGGCCCCCCGCCTCCCAAGCCGCAACGCCCGCCTAAGGTTTCGAGGCGGAGGGAGGAAAAGACTCGCATGGCGAGCCCAACCTCCCCCAATAAGTCCTCGAAGGCGACAGCGCCTTCAGCGCTTTGTCCGGCCAACAGCGCCCGGGGTTCTGCCCCCGGGAAGCGTACGGCCATTCCCGTGAGGGTCTTCAATTCGACGAGGGCCCCCGCGTCTCCTCCGAGCTAGGCCTGGAGGGCATATTCCTTCAATGGAATTGCCGTGGACTCCGGGCCAACTGGGAGGAGCTGCGGAGGCTCGTCTCGTCCCGTTCCCCGTTAGCTATTTTTTTTGCAGGAGACCATGCTAGGCGCGTGCCCGCTGCCTGCCCTCCCGGGGTATAAGGGTCTTGCGACCCCACCACCGCGGGATGGCCGGGCTGGGGGATGCGCGGTTTACACCCGGCATGATGTCTCCGTTCTTCCTTTCTCTTTAGATACCTCCTTTCAGGCAGTGGCTGTGCAGCTGCACCTGGATAGGAGGTATACTATCATTTCTGCGTACATTCCACCGTCAGCTGACTTCGACGCGGGGGACTTCCGCCGCGTCGTGGCACGGTTGCCGAGGCCCTATCTCTTGCTTGGAGATCTGAACGGCAGGCATCCTCTCTGGGGAGATTACTCCATAAATCCCAGGGACAAGTCCTTGCCGATCTGATCGAAGAGCTTGAGATGGGTGTCCTAAACGTGGATGAGTTTACGCATCACTGTCCGAGAACCGCTTCATTTTCTTGCCTTGACCTATCTTTGTGCTCTTCAGATGCACAGCCTGATTTTGATTGGGGGGTGGTCGATGACCTCCATGGTAGTGATCACTTTCCCATTCAAATATCATTTTCAGGGCAACTGCCGCCTGAGAGACCACCTCGGTGGTGCTTGGCGCGGGCGCGGTGGCCTGCATTTCAGGAAATGACTGAATTCTCTATCTCAGTCGAGGAGTTTAGGTCGGTAGATGAGGCCGTTGAGTTCTTCTCCGGCAACCTCATCGCCGTAGGCCTGACTACTATTCCTAGGACGTCTGGCCGTTTTGCACGCCGACCACTCCCATGGTGGTCGGCCGAGTGTGAGACGGCCCTCAAACAGAAGCGTTATGCCTACATGCGCTATAAGCGCCGCCCGAACGATTTCACTGTCGCTGAATTTCGTCGGGCTAGGGCTAGGTTCCGGTATATTTCGAAGCACGCCCGCCGCTCTTCTTGGCGGGCATACGTGTCTTCACTTAACGGGAAGACCCCTTTAGCTGAGGTGTGGAAGCGAGTCAAAAGGATTCGGGGCAAGTTCTCGCAGGACCCCCCTCCCGTTCTCCAGGAGAATGGGACCGTAATCTCGGACCCCGCGTCCGTGGCGGAATCCTTAGCGACCGCTTTTTCCGCATTCTCTAGCCGTGATGCTGCTCCGCCAGCATTCAATGCACGTCGTGATGTCGCGGAAGGCCGCCGGCTGGACTTTACCTCCAGAGGCGGAGAACCCTTCAACGACAAGTTTACTGTGAGTGAGTTGCGTTCCGCTCTCGCTTCGTGCGCGGACACCGCCCATGGTCCGGACGATGTCCCGTACGCCATGCTTCGACACCTGGGTGAGCGAGGCATGGCCTTTCTGTTAGATTTGTTCAACAGGATCTGGGTGGAAGGTCTTCTCCCAGACTCCTGGCGAATCGCTACTGTGCTCGCCTTTCGCAAGCCGGGGAGAGATCACTCTACTCCGACCGGTTTCCGCCCAATCTCTCTAACCTCTTGCGTGTGCAAGTTGATGGAGAAATTGGTAAATGTTAGATTAGCCTATTTCCTGGACAGCGGAGGCCATCTGTCTTCTGCACAGTGCGGCTTCCGTAAGTTCCACTCCACGTCGGATGCTCTGCTCCGACTGGAAAGTGCCGTCTGCGAGGCTTTCCTTCGTAGACAGCACTACGCCACGGTGTTTTTTGATCTGGAGAAGGCCTATGATACCGCATGGCGATACGGTATCATGGAGACTCTCCACACGATGGGGGCGAGGGGACGCCTCCCAATTTTTATATCTGAATTTTTGCGAGATCGTCGATTCCGCGTACGGGTGGGGGGAGCCCTCTCCGGCCCAAAGGAGCAGGAAGAGGGTGTCCCGCAGGGAAGTGTCCTCAGTGTCACACTCTTTGCCCTGAGCATCAACGGCATCACCTCGGTGCTGCCGGAAGATGTTCTCGCTACGCTCTACGTGGACGACCTTTCGATCTCTTTTGGCGCGGCCCAGATGCCAACTCTGGAGCGTCGACTCCAACAGGCATTGAACCGCGTCTCTCACTATGCCGAAGCGCACAGGTTTCGGTTTTCTTTGGCCAAGACTAAGGTGGTGCACTTCTGCCGCCATCCACGGCTTCACCCCGACCCAGATTTGTTTCTTAATGGGGTGCGCCTGGATGTGGTTGAGTCGCACCGTTTCCTTGGTCTTGTATTCGACCGACGCCTCACCTGGGAGGCTCATATTCGCAGCCTTAGGGTCTCTTGTACCCGCGCCATGGACATTCTCCGTTCCGTGACGTTCAGCGCTTGGGGCGCTGATAGGGCTACCGCCTTACTTTTTTATCGATCCTTTGTTCGCTCGAAGCTCGACTACGGATGCGAGTTTTATGCATCCGCAGCCGAGCGTTTATTGCGGAAGGTGGATTCGATCCACCACACCGGCCTTCGCCTTGCGACCGGTGCCTTCCGCACTTCCCCCATTGAGAGCCTGTTGGTCGATGCTGGGGAGATGCCACTCGCTCTGCGCCGCGTGCAGTGCATCACTCGCCTGTACGCGCGAGCCCGGCGCCTCCCTCAGTCGCCAACAGCTCTCACTGCATCCGCAGCTGATCTCGATGGTGCCTATGCCGCCGAGAGACGCCAGTCATACCCTAAGCCCTTTGGGTTTAGGGCCAGGAAACTCCTTCGAGAAGTAGATATAGCTCTCGGGCCGGTGGCGCCCCTGGTTCTGCCCAGGACGCCACCCTGGAGGGTACCACATTTGGCTATTTGTCGCCACGCCTCTGCTCCCAAAGCTTGTACTGCGCCGGGAGTATTGCGTTCGACCTTTTTGGAGCACACATCGTGTCACGCTGGTACCGTGCCAGTGTATACGGATGGCTCCAAGTCCCAAGAGGGGGTCGGCTTCCACGCCGTATCCCCTCTGTTTGAAGTCAGCGGGGCTCTACCAGGCAGGCGCTGCGTCTGTCTTCACGGCCGAGCTGGTGGCAATACACCACTCGGTACGGGAGATTACGCGACGTGCCCGGTTCGGAGACCGGATTGTGATCTATAGCGACTCACAAAGCGCCCTGAGTGCTCTCGGGGCATTGGAATCTCCGCATCCCCTGGTTCGCGATATCCGTGACGCCACGGTTTTGGCGAGCCGGGCAGATGTCGAGATTATCTTCTGCTGGGTTCCTGGACATGTAGGAATTGCGGGGAATGAGGGCGCCAAAGAGTCCGCGAGGACTCTGCGACCGGACCAGCGTTTCGCTCTTCCTCACACCGACTACATGGCAGGAATACGGGCAGCTCTTCGGACTGCTTGGCAAAGAAGATGGGAGACGGTCGAAGGGAACTTAAAGTTGCGTGCCATTGCGCCGCGACTGTTCCCATGGACCTATCCCCCAATGCCGCGGCGGCTTCAGGTTGCTTTCTGTCGTCTCCGAATCGGACACACTCGTGTGACGCATCGCTATCTGATGGAGCGCTCGCCTGCACCCTATTGCAACGACTGCGTCGTCCCCCAGACTGTTCGGCACATTCTTGTCGAATGTCCCAGTCTGGGTGATCTTCGCGCACGACACCTGTCCCGGTACCGGGATGGGCGGGGTCGCTACCGCCTGTCCCTTGTTCTCGGGATGAGTGCGTGTACTTTGACTGGTAGACTTATTGACTTTTTGGGGGAGGTCGGCCTTCTCCCTTTTATTTAACGCGATTTAATTGTTGTTGTTGTTTTTGTAATTGTTTTGTTATTGCTTTGTTATTGTTATTGTTATTCCTTTTTATTGTTTTCTGTTTAATTTTTTAAAGTAGCCTAAATTAGGCTGTTTGTTTACGGCAACTTATGCCTTAGTCGGCAGTCGCCAGATAGCCCCTTAATTAAAAAAAAAAAAAAATCTGCTCCCCAAGCTTGTACAGTGCCTGGAGTATTGTATTCAGCCTTTTTGGATCACACTTCGTGTCACGCTGGAACTGTGCCAGTGTATATAGATTGCTCTAAGTCCAATATTGCCGTCAGTTTCCATGCCGTGGCCTCTCTGTTTGAAGTCAGCAGGCCTCTGCCAGGCGCTGCATCTGTATTCATGGCTGAGCTGGTTGCAATGCACCACTTGGTATTGGAGATAGTGTGACATACCCAGCTTGTTATTTATAGTGACTCCAAAGCGCCCTGACTGCTCTTGGGGCATTGAAATCCCCGCATCCCCTGTTTTGTGATGTTGCTGCTCAGATTGGGTCAGTGGAACATAAGGTGATTGCGTGAGGTGTTCAAATGGTTTCCTGGCTTGGGCGTAAATCCAGCTCAAATGACAACTCATGAAAGGAGTATTCAGGACAGAAATAGGAAAAGAGATAGTAGAAGAGTGAAAAGAAAAAGGACTTGAACGGTTCGGTGTTCAAGGTTATGCAGAACTGGAGAAATCAGAGAGCAACTGACAGACTTAAGAAAGAGGAAACAAGAGGCAGAAACTTAGGAATTTGAGTAATTGGGTGACTAATAACAACGGGTTATAAGAATAGATTTATTTAAGAACTAACTATGTACTATGCAAAAGAATATTTACAATCAGAGCAACACCAGAGATTTTTCAGTCAGACAAAACTAGACCCAAGATTCGAATCTGTCCAAGAATGGAACAACTTTTCATCCAAGACTGGCACAATTGGAGATTTTTTTCAGTCCAAGATTAGAATCTAAAAGAATACAGTTTTTATCAAGATGTGAACATGACAGATTTTCCAAAAGAAAAAATTTAATAATGAAACATTAGAAATCTATAAATTTAGTAATATAATAATATAAATCTATTGCTATAAATTATAATAAATATATGTTGGTCTAGGACTTAATTAATTTACAACTAACAGAAATCTTTACAAGGAGGTGAGGAAACCTCCGTCCTGCAGAGAAACAGACATTAATCTAAATTAGGAGTTATTACAAAGCAAATAAATTTCCTAACAGGTAAATAACTTACCCCTTTTCTGGGGTCCTCTTTAGCCCTGGTAGGCAACTCTTCTAGGAGAAAGACACTCCAAAATCAAACCATTGTTTCCTCACTGTTGGACAGTGCCATAGTCTTTGTACCAAGTCCTCCACAGTCCTAGGTTTGGGTTTCCTACTTGATGGTACAGTCAAGTGTCTGACTTTCCTTTCTTATTGTTTACCTGATTTTTTCAAAAGGTGTTTAGGGCAGGCTGATTAGATGAACAAGGTTGCTCAGTGGGTTTTTCAGGTGGAGGATGCCTTTGTTCTATTCTTAATCTTTCTCTATTAATCTTTTTTTTATTTTTTTATTTTCAAAATCCATTCCACCTGTCCTTCCCCATTCTTGTGGTGATTCTGGGGATATTTTACCTTGCATGGTGTCCCAGCTCCACCATGTTGACCAGTTTTTTTGGTTCTTTTAGAGTTGCTTATAGACTTTTTTGCTTCTCAATCCTTTGTACATATTGTTGTTGTTGACTATATTTACTTTGTTTTTGGTTTTACCTTTGTTGCTTTATTAAATATTTTTGTTTTAAACCTTTTACTGGTGCTTTTGTTTCTGATTCTTTCTGGAGATGTTGAGTTGAACCCTGGACCTGCTACTCATTTTCATAAGAAGAAATGCAGTGTCCTCTATTCTAATATTCAGGGTTTAAGATCTAATTTTCTAGATCTTCAGGGTCATGCAAAGAATTATGACATCCTTTTCCTTGCGGAAACCCTAGTGAGAAGTAATAAATCTAATTCAGAATTCCTTATTCAAGAGTTTTCTGGCCCTGATTTTATTTATCGTCAAAATACACCAGGAGCTCAGGGTATGGCAATATTTTTGAGGTGTTGCCTACCAATTTATCGCCAAAAGAATTTAGAATGCAAGTGTCATGAAGTTTTATGTTTTAAGATTTATAGTAAATATTATATATATATATATATATATATATATATATATATATATATATATATATATATATATATATATATATATATATATATATGCGTTGTACCGTAACCCAGGACATGATGACTCTATTTATGACTATCTTTTAGATGGTATTGCTTTGGCTCAATCAGCAGATAGGAGGGACTTTAATGCAAAGCATGAAGAATGGCTCAATTCTAATATAACTGATCAGCATGGTAGATCAGCTTATGAATTTTGCACTGCTGCTGATTGTCTTCAGATGATTCAGGAACCCACCCTTATTTCAGGTAGTAGACTAGATCTTGTGTTCACAGATGCTCCAGCTGCTGTAGATGCAAAGGTCTGTCTAGATTTGGGGACATCAGATCATTGTTCCATTATAATGGACATAGCTGTTAATCAGCATATCTCAAATGCCACAATCAAAAAAAGTTTGGCTTAAATCTCGAGCTGATTGGGTTGGTTGTGAAGAGAGTTGTTGAGACTTGAATATTTTGGATGCAATATCTGACCCACATCTAATGGCTAAGGTGAATGATATGTTATCTACTGTTTTGGCCAGGCATGTTCCAAGTAGAATTATCAGGATTCGTACAAATGACCAGCCATGGTTTGATGAATCCTGTAGAAGAGCCTACCATGATAAGCAAACAAAATTTGATGTATGGAGGCGTAATCAAACGCGAGAAAACTTTGAGATCTTTGTTCAGTCTCGGCGTAATGCCAACAGAGTTTACCATCATGCTGAGAGATTATATAATGATAATCTGAAGAGTAAGTTGGCAGAGATCAGACAGCCTCGTTTGTGGTAGACTAAATTAAAATCTGCTAATTTTCACTCTAACACTTCTACCATTCCACCACTACTTTTGCCAAATGGAAAGCTAGCAACTAGTGCAAAAGAAAAGGCAGAGTTACTCCATCGAGCTTTTAAAGCCAAGCAGTCAGTTGAAGAAGTTCCTCTCCCTGACACTTGCCATCCTGAGCTTCGTTTGACTGGGTTTGCTTTTCGTGCAAGGGATGTTAAAAAGATACTTGACAGTCTTGACAGCTGGGGCCGAGTTGATCCCAACAACTTTTTCCCTTTATTTTTTAAAAAGATGTCCACTGATTTAGCACCTAAGTTAAGTAGATTATATAGCTTTTTATTTAGATGAAGCACCTTTCCTGATAATTGTAAATTGAGCAATGTTGTGCTTATTCCTAAGGGCTTGTTATCTGCCGATTGTAGTCAATACAGGCCTACTTCAATACTTCCTGTGCTCTCTAAGGTTGCTGAGAAGCTGATATCTATGCCCTTGTATAGATACCTGGTGTCGAATGGCTTACTGACTAGAAGTCAATATGCATATAGGAGTCAGTTGGGTACTTGTGATGCCCTTTTAGATTTGACTTGTAGTATGCAAGATAATCTTGACAAGGGTTTTGAATCTAGATTAGTTCAAATTGATTTTAGTGCTGCTTTTGATCGTGTTAACCATAAAGTCCTTGTTTTTAAACTACAAAACCTTGGAATAGGTGGCTACATCCTACGACTACTTAACAACTTTTAATAGATCGGCAGTAACGTTTTGTCGTAGATGGAGTTTTTAGTGAACCTAGACGTGTTGTGTCTGGAGTTCCACAAAGCAGTGTTCTTGGGCCTTTGTTGTTTTTAGTATACACAAGTGATTTGGTACAAGGTTGTTCAGTATGCAGATGATACTACACTTGTTGGAGTAGTCAGGTCTCCAGCAATGAGAAACCAAGTTGCCATGAGTCTAAATCATGATTTAGAAAAAATTAGGAAATGGTGTTTTCGTTGGTATGAAGCTTAATTCAAGTAAAACTAAGACTCTTGGTTAGTAGATCTCGTACCAATGAGCCTCCTTATCCTCCACTCTGTGTTGGAAATACACTTCTTGCTGAGTCAGAATCCCTAACGATCCTTGCCATTACCTATGATTCTCACCTGACTTTTGAGAAGCATCTTTTAAATGTATCTGCTAATGCTGCCCGAAAACTTGGTATTGTACGTAAGGCCTTTTATCTATAATAATGAAGATATTAATGCCACTTGTTTCAGGTCCTTTGTTCTCCCTCTTCTTGAGTATTGTTCTCTAATTTGGATATCCACATCTGCCAGATAGGGTTGCTCGTGGAGGCAGGTTCCTTTTTCCTGATGGGGCTAGCTATGACTTGGATCATCGATGGATGATTTCATGTTTGTCGATATTCCATAAATACTACTTCAGTAGGGAATTGCCACTATCATTTTTAATTCCTGAGCCCCTGCCTCATGCTAGAGTAACAAGGTTTGTGGATGGACAAAATCCACATGCACTATGCACTCCCCGCTCCCGCACTTCTCAGTTTTAGCGTTGCTTTTTGCCAAGTTCAGTAAAGCAGTGGAATGATCTTCCTGCAGAAGTTATGCAGGAAGATCTTAATATCTTCAAACGAGGTTGCAATGCCAATGCTGGATTAAGGATAGATGCTACTGCCTCATAATTTTAATATTGATTTGATTTTAATAATTTTAAACTTATTTATTTATTTACACATTTCAATTTCTTTTCTAGCTTCATTCATTCTTTCTTACTTGACCTATGGACACTGTGTTCTGTGGGAGCTTGTTTTCAAGTTCATGGCCACTTTAGGCTTTTCCCACAAGAATTTTGTGTTCATTATCTCAAATAATAATAAATAATTTTGAAATAAATTATTATTATAACTATATAATTAAAAAAAAAATTAAGACTAAAATTTATATCTTTTCTGAAAAAAATATACTTATTTAATTAAAAATATTTAAACATGAATTCCAATATAAATAATAAAAATGAAAAGAAAAAGAATTAGGTAATATTAGTACAAAAGAAGGGGAAAATGTAGGTATTACAGTTGCGGCAAAAAAATCATAACATCATCGGCAATCAAAATTGTAACCCAGAATTTGCGTGTTACGAGTTTATTTGCTGTTCCACCATAGATAGAATGGGCGGAGCTTGTGTTGATGCAGAGGCCCTGATGAATTTGTAGCTACATGCCACCACCCAGGCATGCCTCAGTGCATGATGAGTACTTGTGTAGAAAGGTGGTATAGTACGCTGCTCTTGTTAGCGCTGATCCTGGCTCTAACTCTATCTTTGCAGCCATATAATTCCATTCAATTTGCACACAATGGGATGTACTAAGCTCAGCATTGAGGAAAAGTCTCATGTTATCTCCCTTTTAGATAATGGCATGTCTATGATTCATGTAGCCACCAACCTGAGTGTCTAGACAAGCCATTTATTGTGTCTGGGACACGGCGGCCACATTACCACCTGGCATGACCCCCTAAGGAAAACAGGCTCTAGAGCACCAAGAAAGATGGCAGCAAGGATGGATAAGCTGTTAAAACATGTGATGGTAAACCCTTCAATAGCAGTTGTAGCACTTAAGAAAAAACACCCAGACTTCTTCCAGAATGTTGCTATTAGGACGATTCGGCACCAGCTGCAAAAAGAACTTGGATTACCTGCACAATGTGCAGCCAAGAAACCCCTTCTCACTGATGCTATAAAGAAAAAGCGCCTAGAATTTTGCAAGAAATACAAGGACTGGACCTCAGATGAATGGAAAAAGGTAATGTTCAGCGACAAAAGTACCTTCAGGCTGGTCAGGGGGGGGAGGGGTCCAAGAGAATATGTTGGTCGAGAGGTGTGTCATGGTTCGATCCCCGGTACACAGTGAAGACGGTAAAACATCTGGACAGCGTAATGGTGTAGGCTGCTTTCAGTGGTGGAAAGGGCAAAGCATCGCTGTACTTCTCCCCAAGAACGTTACCATGAAGGGGAACAATTACATTTATGCGTTGAAGGAGCATTTGCTATATTTCTGGAGTATTCATATGTGAAATTATTTCATGCATGATGGGGCCCCTGCACATGTCAAAGCAGTCAAAAGGTTCCTTGTAGACAACCAAATTGATGTGTTAGATTGGCCAGGTAATTCGCTGGATCTGAACCCCATCGAGAATGCCTGGAATGTTATGAAAAATAAGGTACAAGCATCCAAACCAACCAACATCAAAGACCTGCAGGAGGCACTGAAGGGGTTATAGATCAATATGGATGCCTCCTACTTTGCCAAGCTGGCCGAATCATTGCCCAAAAGAATTCATATGGTGTTAAAGAACAAAGGCAGTATGTCAAAGTATTAAGTTTAAGGATATAATCACAGTAAAATACATGTAAGTGAAATATTTATTTTTTATTAACCGCATTGTATGAGTTTAGATTTCTTTGCCGCGACTGTACAGCGATACCTGTGATGCCATGGTTTTGGCAAGCCAGGCGAATGTCAAGGTTATCTTTTGCTGGGTTCTTGGACATGTAGGAATTGTTGGCAATGAGGGTGACAAAGAGTCCGCGAGGACTGGGCAACCAGACCAACATTTCGCTCACACTTACTACATGGCAGGAATATGAGCTGCCTTCCGAGTGGCTTGGCAAAGAAGATGGGAGATGGTCAAGGGAAACTTAAAGTTGTGTGCCATTGTGCCGCGACTGTTCCCATGGACCTACACCCAATGCCACAACCGCTTCAGGTTGCTTTCTGTTGTCTCTGAATTGGATGCACCGCAATTTGATAGAGCACTCGCCTGCTCCTTATTACAACGACTTCGTTATCCCCCAGACTGTTCAGCACATTCTTGTTGAATGTCCCAGTCTGAGTGATCTTCACGCACATTACCTGTCCCGGTACTGGGACGATTGAGGTCACTACAGCTTGTTCCTTTTCATCGGAAAGAGTTCCTGCAGACAGACTTGCAGACTGTAAACTTTTTGGAGAAGGCTGGCCTCCTCCATTTTATTTGACTTTTGGGAGCGGGCCTACCACCGAAGTGAGCTTACTTCTTGCGTTTTTGCTTTGTGTTTTTTTTTTAGCCTTTGTCCTTTTTATTGTTTTTTGTTATTTGCATATTATTTGTTTTTTAATATAGCCTAGTAATAGGTTGTGTCAAGTAGGGCGACTAATGCCCATTTATGCAGTCACCAAATGGGCTCTTAAGTTTTTTTTATGGCATCCAACAACCACAAAGCCCTATGCAGACATCTCTTATAATACAACACCCTTTGATCATAATAGCAAGCAGGGTACTCCAACAACATATAATCACACTGGCTCACACAAAACTGCATGACCTCCTCAGCCAACAAATCAAGAGTAATGCTTGTCACACCTGAATACCACACCGAATAGCGCTCACACTAGAAACCCACGCAACAAACATTAAAAACAAGATCACAAATTAACTCCTTCAAATCACTATCAAACATGAGATGTGGAAGCCAGAAAACCTCTCACCACTACACAAATAATTCATCCACACCACCTTCAACTATACAGCACCAGCATCGCTCCCAACCACAGCCAAATCTCATGCAAACAAACTCAAAATTACACAGAGCAATCACAGGATGTACATGCAGCACACACACCCCACACCTACATACTGAAACAAAAATACACCTTGACATGATTGGAACCCAACACTTCAGCAGATCACTTTCCCTTCCCCACCTTAACCACCTTCTGGAAATATGCACCCCCTGCATGCACTAATAAATTAACCAATGAGAGAAATCACTACACAGAACACACCCAGTAATCCTTTCTCAACTCAGGTCAAGCCACTCCACTATACTACAACAATACAAACGTAGAATAAACCTTTCCCCAACTCTAACATCCACCCGATTCAATCAAACCCCACACACCAACTCATAGACTGCCCTAACCTCACACAAGCAAGCACTACACACAATATCCTCCCTTAGTGGCCTTCAGACTCACGCATGGAGTGGAGTGGCCTTCCTAGCAGCTACCCACCTCACAGAAGAGAGGTAGGGGTCCAGAAAGTAAAGTATAACATTTTGTGAGAGGGATTTGTGCGTATTGCCCACCTCGCCGCCTGATTTCCTGAGAGAAGTGTGTCCATGATAACAGCCATGGGGATAAAAAAGAAAAAAATATGTAATGTTCCCCATCCTATGCAGTCGGGTAGTAGGGACCAGAAAATGCTTTAACCCCCCCCCCCTTTATTCCCTTGTTAAGCACAAACCTGCAAAGTTGAGTTTACCTGAAGTCTGTGTAAATTGCTCCGAGTCAGTACACGCTAAGTTCCCATTATGTATTACTATGTGTGTCATTTGCGGAGAGCCCTTCTTGGAAGCAATGTGGTGCGTATCTCCTGGAGAAAGAATTCCTGGCCCGTCAGTCTGCACTTTGTCTTTTCACAAGGCTATGTACCTGGTTTGGCGTGACCACTAGGACCTGGGATCTTTTATGCCTCAATTTTTAAAAAGGCACCCTCTCCTCCTGGCCCCTCTAGGCCTCCGATCATGATCGTTCCACTCTCATTCAGTGCAGGGGACTTCCACTGTGTGGTAACACGGTTGTTGAGGCCCTTTCTCCTAGAATTTGAACAGTAGAATCTCCCCTCTGCGGGGGAGTACATGATTAATCCCAGGGGTCAGGTCCTTGATGAGCTCAAAATTGTTGTCCTAAATGTGGATGAGTTTACGCACCACTCTTCAAGAATTGCTTCATTTTCTTGTCTCAATCTCTCCTTGTGCTTGCTGGATGCAAAGCCTGATATTTTTGTGGGGCTTAGTCGATGACCTTCATGGTAGTGATCACTTTCCCATTCATCTATCCTTTTTTTAGGCCGTTGCCGCTTCAGAAACTGCCTCGGTGTTGGTTGGATCTGGCTCATTGATCCTCATTTCAGTAAATGACATTTCTTTATATCCCTGTTGAGGAGTTTAGGTTGGTGGAGTAGGCCATTAAGTTCTCCGGCAACCTCATCGCCTTTACCTAAGTACCATTCCTATAGCGTCTGGTGGTTTTGCCCTCTGTCAGCTTCCTCTGTGATCGGCTGAGTATGTGATGGCCCTCAGGGAGAAGGGATACACCTAGATGCACTAAGTGCCACACAAACGTTTTTGTCGAGTTTGGAATAGGCTCCAGTGTGTTCCTAAGCACGACCACCGCTCTTCCTGGACATGGATTGGTTGTTGTGAATGAAGGGGTTAGGCTGTCTGTACATACTGATCAACCGGACCGGCATTATCCTTTTCCCTCCACTGAATACATCGCAGGGATCAGATTAGTCTGGTCAGTTACATGGCAAAGAAGATGGGAGACAGCGCCTGCCAATTAAAAGCTGCGAGCATTGCGCCCCCACTTTCCCCTGAACTTACCAGCTTGCTGTTATGCTATGATTTCTTATTTTTTCAGGGAAATGGGGCTATCATTGGTTAATATCTGTATTTTTTATATGTAAATTAAGGTATTAATATGCATGTGTTCCGTTGGCCCTGCCTTAATGTGATTTTAAAATTAATAAGGAAATTCTTGCTGAAATGTCAAGGTATTTCACTTATATTTATAGAGGCGAAGAAAAAAATGTTTGCAAAAATAAGCAGAAGCGATTCCTGCTGAAGAAGTCCGACATGTCCCAGTTAGTGATTGATGCTGGGCAGAAGAATTTTGGGCCATGTTTCTGCAAAAGGTGCGGGTTTCTTTACGACGTCGGTGATCCTGAGGATGAAAAAAATCACGCCCAATTCCATGATTTTTCTTCGCCTTCTCTCAAATATTTGGTGAGTTCATTCCGCAATCCCCCTTCTTTTTCCCTTTTGAAATTGCAGTAAGCATACCTTTGGATTATTTTGATACTTTCGCGTATTTAGCCCTTTGGAAGAGCAATTTTAGTGAATGGGGCAAAAACTGTCACCGTGGTGCCAACTGCGCGGGTAGAATGCAACTAAATGTGATTACCATATTTGTGTATGAAATAGAGGAATATGGGAATCGGGTCTCTTGTATAATAATCTCAATATTGCGTTACGTGACCATCATTCTTGACCTCTTCAAATATGACCTATTAAATACAGCCACGACCATAAGTTTTCGGACACCTGGATTTTTCTTATTCCTTCAGTATATCTAAGAATATTCTTGTGTACATTTACATGCATCTGGAAAGCAAATTAAAGTACAAGCCTCCTTATTACTTTTTTTAAATATCTAAAATGGTAATGCTATTGAAATGTATTAAATCCTGGTATCAGTTTTGATATGTTTGTCAAAATGTCTTCACATTACTATACCGTGGAGGAAAGAAATCTGATAGGCACGCTGCAAGAGTGGAAAGTGGGAAGACCCAAGACTGACTTCGTTCTGGACAACCCAGGGTCAGTACCCAACGTGACAACAGGTCTTTGCATCGCACTAGCCTTCGGAATTGTAAATAAATCGTGGTTCTCCTGCAACCAGAATTCACAGAGGCGGCTAGGTTAATGCATCCATCAAAACTACTGCGTGCACAATGCCTGAATCATGTAATGCTTGCCAGCAGCCACTGATCAAACTTGAGCAGAAGCGACATTGGCTGACTTGTGCACGTGCTCACCCCAAATGGACCACGCGTCAGTCGGGACGTGTCTTATGGGTCCGACGAGTCCACGTTCCACTTGTTCTCGACCCCAGGTAATGTTAGTCCTCAGGAGGCCAGGGGAGCAGTGAATTGAGAGTGCATAGTGCCAACAGTATAACATAGCATAGTAATACTATGGCTCTGCGTGTTAAGTTCAGGGGTGAGTCACCTCACCCTTTGTGATGTCATCATGAATTCAGAGAAGTACCAAGCTTCCCTCAGCTGGAGACATCTCCAGAAAGGCCCGGAATGTGATTTTCCAGCAGGACAATGACTTTTGTCACAAGTTTGGTATCCAGCATCCAGCGGTTCCGGGAAAACAATATCATAGTGATGAACTGGCCTGGCCACCTCAGTCTGATATGAATCTACTGGAAAACCTCAAGTGTCGCACCCTTGTGGAGAGCATACCTCGAGGAATAAATGCTCTCATCATTGCCAATGGCCTCGCAGGCGGGTACCCTGCGCAGCCTGTTACACTTGGTACCTGGAGGAGTTGATCATCCTACTGGCCTGAGTACAAATTAGGGAAGCTCTGTCACTGGGTTGATTTGAACACTGATGGAACCTTGGAAAGTTGTTGGTGCACTTTCCCACCTTTTTATTAGCTTTATTATTATCGTTATAATTCTTATTATATAGTATGATTTTTATATTTATTAGTATTAATTATATATTTTTATTCCCTCTCCCTCTCTGGGATCTTTTCTTCAGGGGTTCCCAGAGAGGCTCTGGCCTTCTCGTGGCGAGGGGGGTCAGCCCTGGTCCTCTTAGGGGTCCCATGGTGCTGCCAACAAGACTTTTAACATGCCCCTCTTTCTTTCCTCCCCTATTACGTTCTTCCACTGCCCTTTACTTCCCCCTCTTCCTTCACCTATCTAGTGGTCCTTATGGATACCCGACCTCTGCTCGTTTTATGGATTGATTCCGAATTGTTCTTTCATGAAGGTGGAAGAGGCTGGGCATTTCCACCGCCTTTGTCTACCAAATGCTCAAGGAGAAACCCATCGTTGGCCCCTTTTCTCCGTGCGTAGGGGAACTTGGGCAGCCTCTTAGGCTTATAAAGATGATGTGGTGGATCCGTAGTATCCACTCTCCAGGAGGACATACTGGACGTAACTGATTGTAGAGTTGCAGTAGTGTCGGGCCCTTGTAGGCCTCCATGGTGGGAAGTCCCGAGGGAGAATGCGAAGTTTTTTTCTTTTTGCAATGGCTAGGCATAGGGTTCTCGTGCCAAACGTTCCTTAGCTCCCCTTTCAGCCTTCCCTCGCTCGTTGGACCCGTATTCCAACGAAGTAGACCCAGATCTAGATTATCCTCGCTTTCTTGTCATGAGTTCATTATCCGACACCCCACTTGCAAAAGTCTATGTGTTTGACGTCAATGAATCTTGTGAACCCTGCCGTCTGTGGTCAAGAGGTAGTGGTGATGTCGTAGTCGAGGTGTCGTCCCACTCTCAACACAACTTTGTGTAAAATCTATCTTCGATAGCTGAAATTCCAGTAACTATTTCTCCCCATCCGCGTCTGAAGTTTGTCAAAGGCGTCGTCCGTTCAAACGAACTAAGGAACGAAGACTCCACCCGTCTTCAGAGCAAGCTTAGTACCCAACGTGTCACACAGGTACACAGGGTTACTAAAACATTAGGCTCCACTAGAGTTCCAACCGCCACACTGATTTTAGCATTCGAACGACAAGAACTGCCGTAGTATATTAAAGCTGGGTACCTTCGTGTCCCAGTAAGTCCCTACGTCGAACTACCCAGACGTTGCTTCAATTGCAATCAATTTTGACATGTTGGCCGTGCCTGTCGGCATCCCTGCTCTTGCGTGAATTGTAGCTCTGACTACCATGGCCCCGAATGCACAAAAACACCTCCTGTGCCAACTGCGGAGGTACCCACAGTGCTGCGTCAAAACTCTGCTCTATATTATTATATGAAATGGAGGTGCTCGCTTTGCGCGACTCTCTACCTCTAGATATAAGAGAGGTCCGCCAGCGTGCTCGAGCACAAACCTCGCTACTCGGCCGTCTCTTCTCTGACGTTGACCATCACGCTCGAGTTCCGACACGCCTGAAGCACTTCATCCTACATCTACTCGCAGCGTCGGAAACATTCAGGATATACAGTCGAAGCATCGCTCTCACACCGAGACAACCAATGTAGTCCCTCTCTCTCAGGAAGCTTTAGCTGGGAGAGACTCTCAGGGTGAGACACTTGAAGACATCAGACGCTATCTGAAAGAATCCTCAACATCGACCAGTGAAGGTTCATCCACCCGGCCCTGAGCCTCAAAGCCCAGTGGTAAGAGGAAGGATTCCTCACCTGGGTCATCGACCACCAATAAGCGGGCAGCCTCTGGAGCTGACTCGGCCGAGCCCCGGGAATCTTCAATGGACTCTTTCCCTATTGCTGAACATTCTATGCCCTTAAGTCCGCCCCACCCTGATCCAAACAATGGCAGATATACACCCACCTCCACACACCTCGCTCAGATCGCCTGTTCGTTCCACTCACCCTTCTACCATGATTCGATGGAAGCAGTTGATATTCCAACATCACCAATCGCGGCGGTTGGACCAACCCTCCAGACATTGAAAATCTCCTCGACCCATGAATCTGGATCTACCGGCCTAAAATCCGTTCTCGATCTTCCTTTTCCGCCAGGTTGTGAGCCCGAATTACAATCAAGGGCTCTGTCGGTTTTCCAAAACCCTCTAAAATAGCCCCACTTACTGCTTCCTCTAGGATCTCTCCCCCTGCAAAAGCAGGCTCCTCAAAATCTGCTCTCTTTCCCCAAGCTCTTTGGGACGAACCTCAAACACAATATCGGCCACAAAAGAGAAAAGGATATCTACAGTGGTATCTAACCGTCCCACATAATATCTCCCATTTTACAATGGAATTGTCAAGGCGTTCTTCCAAAGTGGGAAGAACTCAAAAAGTCCTTTGACGACTCTCCACCCCGCTGTTATTTGTTTTCAGAAGAATAAACTGGGTACACGGCCCTTTCCGCCGGTACCCGGTTTTCTCACTTTCAACTCTATTGCTCCTGTTGGAAATTCCTCTCATGGGGGGTGTCAATCTTCATCCCACCATGTATCTCCCATCTCCCTACATACTACCCTCCAAGCTGTTGCCGTTAGGGTTTTTCTTACTAAGCTTTTTACCGTTTGCTCTATTTACCTACCCCCTTGTTTATCATTGTCAAGACCCCACCTTTTAGAACTTATAGACCAGTTGCCCTCCCCATTTTTATTACTAGGAGATTTTAACGCCCGTCACCCATACTGGGGTAACATCACTCGGAATGCCAAAGGCAGTGTTTTAGTCTTTTATTATCAGACTTTCTTTGTGTTTTAAACACTGGCGAATTTACCTCTTACCATGTCCAGACGGACTCTTTTAGCTGTGTTGACCTATCTGTGGTTTCCCAGGATTAAGTCACGGAATTTCGATGGTCAATTCTTGACGATCTCCATAGGAGGGGAGTGACCACTTCCCTATTGTCTTGTCGGCCCTTCAAGTTAGCCCTCATAAAACCATGCCCCAAGAGGCGTCCTTCACATGTGCATCCTTGGGGACCTTCAATGGAGTGGACGCGGCAGTAGAATACTTTACATCGACTATCTACAATGCAGCAACACAGACCATTCCATGGAAGCGACCCACCACGGCTCGCTCAACCGTGCCCAGGTGGACCTCGGCGTGTGCAACAGCTGTCAAAAACTACAAGTTAGCCCCTGCCCGATTCCGAAAGAACCCAAATTGTGCAACAAGTTCGACCAAAACCGAACTCTTGCGCTTCGCCAAAGAACCCTTTGTCAGGCTCGCCGAAACTCATAGCGCCGTTACGTTTCATCAATTTCCTCTATGACACCTACCGCTAAGATCTGGAAAAGGATTAATATGATATCAGGGGCTGTTATGCTGATCATCATACCCCCACACTCAACTTACACAGTTCCTTGGAGAATGACAGCCTGGCGTTCAGCAATGTTTTTGCTGACCATTTCCGCAGTGTCAGCCGTTACGATAAGGCTTTTTTATCATACAAATCAAAGGAAGAGTCATTTTCTCAACTTCAGAACAAAATCTAACCTACAATATAATGCTTTATTCAGCATCAATGAGCTGCGTAGCGCTTTGTCGCTTTGCAGGGCTACTTCCCTTGAACTTGACGAGATCCATTTCGATATGATTTGGCACCTCCATCCGCACTACTCTTCTTATTTGATTTGTACAACCTTATATGGGTGAAGGGTTTTTACCCATCATCATGGTGCATTGGGATCATCCTTTCCTTTGTCAAACCGGGCAGGGACGTGTTGGACGCAGATCACTACCGCCCTATAGCTTTCACCAACTGTTTGAGTAAGTTGCTGGAAAAAATGGTCTTGGAGCGCCTAAACTGGTTCCTAGAAACCAATCACCTTCTCTCTCCATTTCAATGGGACTTCCGCAAAAGGTCATAGTACCTTTGACCTACTAGTACGTTTCGAGGGATCGGTCCAGAAAGCTTTCTTATTAAAGCACCGAGTCCTGGCCATATCTTTCGATATTGAGAAAGCCTACGACACAACATGGAGATACGGCATCTTGAAGCAGCTATACGTCTGGGGGATGAGATGCCTTGCATCTTGATCCTTCAAGGTACGTGTTGTAGACGCATACTCTGATCTGCAACCCCAAGAGAAGGGATTTCCTCAGGACAGTGTTTTAAGTGTTTTATGTTTTATAATTGTGATCCATGATATTATTCTGTCTCTCCCAGAGGGTGTATCGGCAACTCTCTTTGTCGATGATTTAGCACTTTACTGTTCCTCACCCCGCATCCCATCAGCAGCGCGTCGGCTATAACTGGCGGTTGATGCTGTCTCCAAAAGAGCACAACTTAAGTGATTCCGCTTTTCCACGAACAAAACCAAAGCAATGTATTTCCACCGTGGCAGAGAGGTTCTTGTTCTGCCATCTATCTCCCTACAAGGCGAAGATATAGAGTTTGTCTCCGAGTTTCGTTTTCTTGGCGTAAGTCTCGATCCAAAGTTATCCTGGTTACCACACCTACGCCGACTTCGAACAGGCTGTCTGCGGGCTCTAGACATTTTGAAACTCCTCGCACACACTTCGTGAGCCACTGTCCGACAAACGTTGTGGACATTATACACAGCCCTCGTCCAATCCAAATTGGATTATCGTTGTCAAATTTACTCATCGGCTTCTCCATCAGCCCATTCGAAACCTGGGAGTTTGTCTCTCCAGTGGATTCTTCCGTACTTTTCCTGTCAACAGCCTTTACTGCGAGAGTGGGGGTACTCCCTTTGCCCTACCATAGACTTCAAATCTGCATGCGATACCTCTGCCGAGTACAGCAAGCCCCTGTATCAGAGGTTTACAGATGCCTGTATGCTGCCGAATCAACGGCGGTATTTGATAAGTTGCTATCTTTACCCCGCCTCTTGAACCTTCGCATAGGAGATCATCTCTCTAACCTGGGTGCTCCAAGGATCCTTATCCTTCCATCCTTACTGACCCCTAGTTAGCGTGCTCCTCTCCACACAGTATGTATCAACATGTGGAGCCTGGAGAAGTTCTCCATGGACCCTTGCATCATTAAGAGCCCGTTCTTAGAGCATTCGATCGCCTACAAACAATGCTGCCCACTATACACGGAGGGCTCTAAGTCGGACGGTGGCGTGGGTGCCGCAGCCATCTACCCAGGAGGAGAATTCCTAACTCTATCTTTGCCACCAGATGCATCCATTTTTACCGCTGAACTTTCAGCAATCCTTTTAGCCTTTAGACTCATCCAAATTTTACCTTTTAATGATTTTGTCATTTTTTTCCGACTCAAGGAGTGTCTTACAGTCGATTAGATCTTTTAATGAGTCCCATCCCCTAGTCACAGAAATTTGCAACTGGCTGGTCCAAAATGCGTCCCGATATAGAATTATTTTTTGCTCCGTCCCTGGGCATTTTTGGGTCCTGGGCAACGAGAGGGCTGAGAGGGCTGGCCCGCTCAGCACATTGTGTGTCCCCGGAGAACATGGCTCTGGCTTTTAGGGATTACTTTCCTTCAATAAGAAAGATATTTTTCAACTGTGGCAGAATGAATGGGATGACTGTTCATCATCCAAAATGTACAAAATTAAAAATTCTGTTCACTCTTGGCCCTCGAGCCGTCATAGAATGCGGTCGTTGGAGTTAACCCTTTGCCGAGTTCGCATTGGCCACACAAGACTTACTCATGGCCATCTTGTTTCGGGTAATATTCAAATCAGTCCTTGCTGTCGTTTTTGTGGTGGGGACCAATCGGTTGCCCATCTTCTACTAGAATGCACCCATTTCGCCACTCTCCGGTTGTCCTGTTTTCCGACCCTTTTAACTATCCGTCAACACACCCGTCTTCGATTCATATTAGCAGAGGAATCTTTTAACCCTTCGTTTTTAAAAATTTTTATCACAAGGTCATCTCCTCCACCTTTTATAGATAATTTGCCTCGTTTTATCTTAGCTGCCATATAGAATCCACTTGGATTGGGCAGCAACCCACTAGTTCTTTACCTTAAGCCTTATATGTTTATTTATCATTGTTATTAGTATTCAATATTTATAATTATTTAATATTATATATTATTTATTATCATCATTACAGCCATCCTGTCAACCTTTTCTACCTACACTTTGTACCACGAGGAGTAATTCCACCTGTACAGAGTTCACTCAGGTAGCCATAGACTTTGTGCCATCCTGGGATCACCAAGCAGTACAGTATGATAATAGTTGATCACCCTCCCTACTCGTTTTTGGACCCGCCTATCTCTACTTCTCTTTATTACATACCCTCCTACCCCTTTCCAAACTTGCTCTTCTATCCACAGAAGTTCTGGTTGCCCGGCGCACTTTCGTCCTTTTATTCGCCTTAGTCGAGTGTCAGTGTATACCCTGAGTTTGCTAGCTGCTGCAAGGGTCGAAAGACAACTTGCTAGGGCAAGTATTTGATGCTGGCTGTGTTGGCCCGTTAACTATGCTCATCTTACTCCAGTACATATATAAGGTGGATACGCCGGCACCTTCCTTTATGGTTAAAGCTCAAGGACTTTTTGCCTAAATCGTGGGCTGGGCTGTCAAATCCCATCAACGCTAGATTGGGACCGATTATATGAAAATGATCAGATTCTGTAATTTCTTATCCTATAGAGACTTTTCTCTTAACCTTCCAAATCATTGCGAAGTTATAGTTATCTACTTTCCATTAGACCTTTTTTCTTTCTTTTTTCTCATCATGGTGACAACAGAAGGCAATAGTGGAAAAGCTCATGGAGATTCACCTCCAAGTGCGGACTCACTATCCCTAGGTGTCAGGAAGGACAAGGAAAATTAAGGCACCCCTTCGATCTGTGGAGCGGTTCCCTACTCACCATCGAAATGCGGCAAAGGGGCTTTCCCTTTGCCATCTTTGCAGTGGCTCTCGGGCAGCTCCACCTCTGTAAAGGAAGTTACTCCCCCTGTATTTTATCACGGGGCCCCTCTAACCTTCAACCGAAGAGGAGGCTTATTCCTCTCCTAGGCATACAGGTGCAGAGGCTTCCCTCTCGCCCCCTTATTTGGAGGTGCCTCTGGGCGACTCCATCTCCTGGTGGTAGTCCTTCCTTTCTCATTACAGGGGACTGCCACCTGTACCGCTTCCGTTGGGAGCGACTCCATAAGGCCAACCGCCTTTGAGAGTCCCGTCTATCCGTGCGCCCAAGTGTCCTGCATCTTAAGTTTGCAGGGGTCGACAAAACACGAACAGAGTCGTCGATTGGGATCGGTGATGGCTCGGGCGGGATGGCCTCCACATGAAGGCCCTTCCTGAGATGGACTTGGTCCCGAATTCTGGCGAATGCGCCGGATCCATCTGAGGCGGCCATCATTAGTCCATTCGGACACTTGATGTGACGCCGCACTCTACTATGAACTTCGTGAAAGTTGTTTACGCGATGGAACTCGTGGACTACATCATAGAAGACATCAGTTTAGATCTGGCTGACGATGAATCCGTCAATGTTGAACGTGTGATAAGAAAACAGGGAAGTAGCTTGAGCCCCACCCCTACACTCTTTCTCACGTTAGATCATGACAGGCTCCGTAAGGGGCGCGGCGATTTGCATTCCTGGCCGCCGTGTTGACGGTACTCAGCGTCCTGTTTGGCCCCAGCTCTTCTCCTTCTTTCTGACAGCCTGTGTTTTTACCCTACTTCCTCACTTTTCCTACAACCTCTCATACAACTTTCTCAAGTTGGCCTCTAGTTTCACACGGTAGAGGCCGACCAGCTTCCTCTCACCCACCCATCCCAGATCGAGGCTGAGGAGGGAGGGGAAAACGTCCCCTCACCTCTGAGCTCCGGTTTTGGGGTATGGTTTTTAACAACCTGCTTTACCCCCACCCTCACCTTCCTCATCCCCTTTCTCTCTCCTTTCACAATCTATCAATTTTACCCGAGCCTAAGGTGAAGCCGCCATGCTGATGGGCTGCCAGGCCACTAGGCGCGAGGAGTGACCTCAAATGGCGGCAGCTGGCTCTGCCGGCCCCTTATTGACCCTTCGCAGTGCAGGCTACTGATGGGGTGATTAGCGTATGCGTCCCGTGCTACAAAAAGGGTCACCATGACCAACGATTAGAAATTAAAAAGTACTCTGCCTCTACCACCATCGGAGCCGCCCTCGGGCAGCTCCACTGCAAAAAAGGAGCCCTCCCTCCCCCCCATGTACTTTCTCAGGGGACCCTCTAAACTTCTTTTACCCGAATGCGTCGAATCTCTTCGAGGTGACCATGATTAATGCCCTTCAGACACTAGATGACGCCTGTGAGTGTGATGCCGCACTCTACCATGAACTTCGTGAAAGGAATAGTTTATGCGAGGGAACTCGTGGACTACTCCATAGATGACATCACCTTAGAGCTAGCCGACCATGGGGCGGTCAAGCTCGAACGTGTGATGAGAAAACAGGGAGGGGCTTCGAGACCCACCCATACACTCTTCGTCACGCTCGACTGTGACAAGCTCCCTGAGTCGGTGCGTGCCGGTTGGTATCGCTACCGCGTGAAGGCATTCGAGCCACTGCCGCGGAGTTGCTACTACTGTCAGAGCTTTGGCCGCAAGTATCACTCCTCTGGACTTGCAAAGTCGGGGGGTTACCCGAAGTATGTGTAAGTTGCTCCAAGGCTGCGCAGGATAAGTCCAAATCGTATGTGGCCAAGTGTGTCAATTGCGGAGAGCGGCACCCGCTTCGAAGTAATGTGGTGTGTATCTCCTTTAGAAGGAAATCCTGGCCGTACAGACCCACGATCGTCTCATTTCGCGATGCTAAGAACTTGGTCCTGGCGCGCCATGCTCTGCCTGAGACGTCTTATACCTCAATGTTCGGAACCCTTCTGCAGGTTCTACCCAGCTCCTGCTAAAACCAGGGTTCCGCCTCCTTCCCCCAGCGTGATCGTTTCCCGTAAGCGAAACGGCCGCGCGCCTCCACCGAGTCGTTAGACTCACAGGAGGAAACACCCCTGAAGTTGGTGGAGGCCATCTTCCGGGGTTCCTAAAGCTGGCCCCGAGAGGAGAACAGCACTAAAGGAGCTTCGGCTCCTTCGCCCAAACCCAGTGGTAAGCTGGCTGGCTCTGAGACAGTGGATCCTCCAAAAGAGGGAGCAAAAGACTCGCATGGCGACCCTAACCTTCCCCGATAAGTCCTCGAAGGCAACAGCGCCTCGAGTTCGGCTTCCGGGAAGTGTATGGCCATTACCGTGAGGGTCTTCTCTTCGAAGAGGGTCCCGCACCTCCTCCGAGCTGGGCCTAAAGAGTATATTCCTTCAATAGAATTACCGCGGCCTCCGGGCCGACTGGGAGGAGCTGCGGAGTCTCTTCTCCTCCCGGCTCCCGTTAGCTATATTTTGGCAGGAAACCATGCTAGGCGCGTGCTCCCTGCCCACCCTCCAGGCCTATAAGGATTTTTCGACCTTACTACCACGAAATGGGGGCTGGTGGGATGATGCTCCATTTTCACTAGGCATGATGTCTCCTTTCTTCTCTTTACTTTAAATACCTCCTTTCAGGCAGTAGCTGTGCAGCTACACCTGGATAGGAGGTATACTATTATTTCCGTGTACATTCCACCGTCAGCCGACTTTGACACTGGGGACTTCCGCTGCGTCGTGGCACGATTGCCGAGGCCCTTTCTCTTGCCTGGAGATCTGAACGGTAGACACCCCCTCTGTGGAGACTACTCGATTAATCCCAGGGGTCAACTCCTTGTCGAGCTGGAAATGGGTGTCCTAAATTGTGGATGAGTTTACGCATCACTGCCTGAGAATCGCTTCATTTTCCTGCTTCGATCTATCTTTGTGCTCTCCAGATGCACAGATTGATTTTGGGGTATGAGGTGGTCGGTGACCTCCATTGTAGTGATCACTTTCCCATTCAAATATCATTTTATGGGCCGCTGCCGACCGCCGCCACGGGGGTCCGCATTTCAGGAAATTAATAATTTATCTCCCATTCGAGGAGTTTAAGTCGGTAGATGAGTCAGTTGAGTTCTCCGGCAACCTCATCGCCGTGGGCCTAACTATCATTCCTAGAACTTCTGGCCGTTTTGCACGCCGACCGCTTTTCCTGGCGGCCATACGTGTCTTCACTTAACGGGAAGACCCCTCTAGCAAAGTGTGGAAGCGAGGTAAAAGGATTCGGGGCAAGTTCTCGCAGGACCCCACTTCCGTTCTCCAGGAGAATGAGGCCGTAATATCGGACCCCGCGTCCGTGGCGGAATCCTTCGCGACCGCTTTCTTCACATTCTCTAGCCGGGATGCTGCTCCGCCACCATTCAATGCACATCGTGATGTCGCGGAATGCCGCTAATTGGACTTTACTTCCAAATGATCCTTTCTTCGTTCGAAGCTTACCTACGGATGCGAGTTTTATGCATCTTCGGCCGAGCGTGCATTGCAGAATGTGGAATCGATCCACCACACAGGATAACTGCATTGTCTTTTCGAGATTTCTTTCCCTCTGTAAGAGACTTTTTCATTTATAGCTGGACGAATGGGATGGGTGTTCATCCTTTAAATTACACGAAATAAAAAAATGTTCATTCGTGCCCTTCCAGTCTCAGAGAATACTGTCTTCTAACAGGTGCCCCTTTGCCATATTCGCATCCACCACACGAGACATGCCCACTGCCATCTTGTTTCGAATCACTCCTCTTGCTGCCGTTTTTGTGTTGGCCAATTGGTCGCCCAGCTTTTTAGAATGAATTTCCTCAATTTGACATTTTCTGGTCGTCCTTTCAAGTACCTCGCCTGTCCCGCCTTCGTTTTCTTCTGCCAGAGGAATTTTTTTAAACCTTTATTCTTTAAATTTTTATATGATAGTTAATAAATAAACCGACTTTTCTCTACATAAAACACAACAGCTATGAGCATTGGAAAAAGATAGGTTAATCGTTATTATTTACGAATAACTGGATTTTCTTTCTTATAGGGTTGGAAACATGAATGTCAAGTGACAAATATGGATACCATGGGTGGACGGATCCTAAAGGTTGGGCCAATGGACAGCGTAAATTGGTGGCGAAAAGTCAAACAGGTGCTGGAATACGTTGATAAAGAACTTGGATTTTCGGAAAGTAGTACGAAACGATACCAATATAAAACTGCCTTCCTCTATATTCTGGGGAAGATGATTGTCGGGATCTTGATTGCGGAGTCGATCGACAGAGCTTATAAAGTGATTCAGTTCAATCCCGAAAAATCTACAAAGGATTCTACAAAGTTAATTTGTTGTTCAGATACTCCTCAGAAGGTTTCGATCGGGGTTAGTCGCATTTGGGTGTTGTCTTCGCAGAGGCGTCGTGGTGTTGCGACGAGACTCATCGATGCCATGAGGGCAAACATAGTGCCTTATTATTTCTTGCCACTGAATGACTTTGCTTTCTCGGATCCAACTCCTTCCGGAATACGTTTTGCTGAAACCTACACTCATAAGTCGGATTTCCTCGTCTATCGAGAGGATAATTGATGTCTTTTACAGCTGCCGTAGCTAGCATGTTAGCCGGATTGTCTGAATCTTTTATTTTTTCAAAAGGAACTCAACCCCTGGTACAAATTTTCAAATCAATTTTTTTTTTATACGGATATAATCACTCAATTTAAATTTTATTCTCGAAAGAACGTCGACTTTTTTTATATAAGCAATTAGAGTCAAAGGTATTTTTTTAGCTCGGTTGCTTGATTTTTAATAAATGCAACTGCTTTTGTTTGTTATTTTGTTTTTTTAAATTTAAAAGTTATGCATTTTTTTAAATCCTGTAATAAAACTATTTTTGAAATACTCAGCTTTTCATTTCTATCAATATCAACCGTTTTTCTACAAGGTGAATTTAGGCGCATCAATTCCACTAAAAATACTCAGCAGCTTCCACCCCTTTATTGTCCTTGCTCGAGGCCAACTCCTTCGACGATCTCCCCCTACCCATGGCGGTCTCTCAAGACATCCATTATTCCCTACATCTGAGATTTATAGATGAATATGTTTTGGGCTGTGTCTGTGTCATTGCGGTAGAGTGTACGGTTTTGTGTTGGTAGGTATTCTGTTTTCGGGGTGTTGATCGCATTGGAGCCACTTGTAGAACGTGAGAAGGGTTTCTCATCTGGATTAGTATTAAGGATATGTTTCATGGGCAGAAAATGAGATGGCTTGCGTTGATATTTGTGTGAAACAACCATAGTTTCGTTGGGAAGGGATACACAAGTACCTCGGTCTAGTATTAGGACCTTAGGACCTTGTTATTTTCGTGTGAATAAACTGCCCCTGGCGGTTGTTTTATGTGCACTTGTTTCATATGGAAAAGGATGGGAGAATCAGAGGTGAAGGTTATTTAGTCAAGGGGGGGAGGGTAGGACGTGCGAGCATGAGGAGAGAGAGAGGAAATGTGGTAGTGGGTGTGCCAGAACTGGAAAGGACGCAAATTCCTTAATGGTTGGTGGAATATTTTCTTTTTTTTATCGATTTAATATCCATTTTACAAAATATTTACGTTTCATTTGTTTAAAATAACCTTGGATAGAAATAAATAGCTGTCCGTTAATATATTCGTTATTCATATTTCTTTGTAGTTTCGGTATTATATGAATAACATTGTTAAAGTGAAATTTTATATATGAGTTTTGTAGGAATATCATTAAAATATGTTTGACAACGCGATTCATCAGATTTGACATTTAAATTTAATTAGAATTGATTCTGCTAGTTTTAGGTCTTGTTCGTTGTTAACTGTAAATAATTTTAATCCCCTCCTCGTCCGTGAAGAAGGGGATAATCCCCCCCACTTTTCTGCTGACCTTTCTCAGACTCCAAAACAAGCTGGCAGGTCCATGTGTTACAATGTCTTTAGGGAAACCGAGCCATCAAGTTCTACCCCTATAAACGCCTCCACATTAGTTCTGAACGTTTGAGCGGAAAAAACACCCACAATTTATAAGTCCGGATATCTCCGAATCCCAGTAACCCGTTACTTTGAGTTAACAAGCGCTGTTTTAATTGCCATCTATTCGAACATGGTCGTACGTGTCGGCATGCACGTACATGTGTTAATCGCGCTTCCACCCGCCATGAAGGTATATGTAACAAAGCCTCCCTTTGAGGTGGGCTTCAGTGCAGCAGATCAGAGCTCCCCCTTGTTACAGTTTGACCAAGTTCTTTCTCTAGCGGACTCTCATCATCTGGACATCAAGGAGACCCGCAGTCAGGTTCGAAGAAAAATATCGCAATCCGTCCGTCTTTCCTCTGAGGTTTGGGTTGCTGGGTTGTCCCCGTAGGTTTTCTCTACCACATAATTCTTTTTTTCATCGCGGTCGCATTTAGAGCGCTATGAGCTGTCTCCACGCAAGGGAAATGTCAACCTCCCACTCTTAAGCCAGGAAGAAGAAACCTTGAGCGATGCCAAAGCTCATCTCACTGAGACCTCCGAACCTTGAGTCTTCCGCTTTCAACCCAAGCCGAGACTGGTCGAGAAACCCCGAATGATAACCAAACGTGCCATGAAGGTTGTAGTGGGCGGTCCCGATAACCCGCCGCCACCAGTCATCTCACTCTCAGCAAGACTTGTGAATCTGTATTTAAAAGACTAGTTTCGGTATGAAGTTTATCACACCTTCGTCGACCGTACACTGAGAATAGAATGAGTAATAACTACACAGCCTCAAAATCGAAAAACCACTAATCAGGGAGCGTAATTCCGAGGTCATTTACAATATTGTTTACCATCAGGTTTTGTACATAAGGGCTACATCTAAAATGCCCATGTGGAAGGCTGAAATTTTAGACTTCTCTAATTAATATTCATTCTATATTTTTTGCGAAAATCATTGCAATGGTAAATTATTTTTTAAAATTTGGGATTTTCTATTTCATGGTTAAAATTTTGGATGTGATTAAAAATACTGGATGTATTCTGCCTCGTTTGACATTACCTTTGTTCCTAATTTTTTTCTAAGATAGATATATATATATATATATATATATATATATATATCAAAGTAGCGCAAGAGAATGATCAAAATGAATCCATTAAACCACATTGAAAGAGAAAACGGAATAATTTTTCCTTGCAGTAATATTTTTATTACCTTTTTTCGAAAAAATCCGTGCAGGGAAACGATTCGAACCATGCACACTGAGGCAGCGAGCACCGCTTTGATCACAGTTAAAAGTATGCTGTTAGTACACTACGCTACGCAGAGAACCAAAAAATTCTCTGAATAGAATAGCTTTTAAGGAACACTTTCGCAAGCTCGAACGGTGACTATGAAAGAAATAGAAAATTAATTGGGAATTCAAAGAATAAATTAGGAATAGTTAAACGCGTAGCAGATATATATACAAATGTATATATCTCTCAAAGTAGCGCGAGAGAATGATGAAAATGAATCCATTGAACCACATTGAAAGAGAACACGGAATAATTTTTCCTTGCAGTAATATTTTTATTATCTTTTTTCGAAAAAATTGTGAAGGGAAGCGATTCGAACCAAATTTCTTTAACCGGAGAGGAGGCTTACTCCTCTCCTTCACCTACGGGTGTAGGGGACTCCCCCTCACCCTCTTGTCTGGAGATGCCTTCGGGCACCTCCCTCTTACCAGCGGCAGTCCCCCCTTTACTTTCCAAGTGAACTACCAAGAAAGCTAGCAGGCAGACCATAGCCGACCGCTCCCCATTGAAGCGGCTCGGTAGGGCAAATCCCCTTAGGGGGAAGAGGGAAGCCACGGCTCTTCGGTCGCTTTCCTCAAAAGACCTGCTGGCAAGAATATTGAACCTTGCCGGGGACAAGGCATGTGCCTCCTAAGACGAGACTAGAGACACTGCTGCCCGTAGGACGTGCGATGTCCGGGGGGGGGAGACTCGAGCCCCCCCCCCCTCCCCATCCTCTAAGATAGACATGGTCCTTAAGGCAACCCAGCCTCAGACGGACGGGCACCAAGCACCGAACTCGAGTTCGCCCCTATGCAAGGTCCTCCTCAAACGGCTAGGGTTTCCGAGGCAGTATAAGGAGGAAAGGGATCTTTTCTGACCGGTGCCCCTGCGACTGCCAGGACCTTCTCCATCTCGGAGAAGGACCTAGCTGAGGCCAGTCCATCTGGCCTAGGGGCTCCTGCCGGTGGAGGGGGAAAGCGGGTTCATTCCCCGCCCTCCTCTCTTAAAAAAGAGAAAAAACTAAGGAGACTCGGGGCTCTTCTCCATCCACGGGGGCTGCGGGGACGGATGGGTCTGCTGCCACTTCGGTAAGCGACCAAGCCAAGATCGGCACATCCAGCCCCTCTGCTCCCTCGGGTGCGGAGCCCCTGACTATGACTAAGACTAAATGTGCGCAGTGCGGAGCCTCGATAACACCGGGCCCCTCATTCAGAGGTTAGCTGGTGCTTTCGAACCCGCTGGCTTCAAAAGGTTCCGTGTTATTCGCTCCACTGATGGCAGAATGTTGGCCAAGGGCAACATGATCCATCAGAGGAGAGCATTAGATACTGTAATTGGTAGAGAGCCGAAGGTGACCCGTTTATCGAACGGAAGCCTTCTGGGGAATGAGGTGGATCCCTCCGAGGTGGCCAAAATAAGTGCTCTTCGGATACTTTATGGTACCCCGGTGAGTGTGAAGCCGCACTCTAGCATGAACTTCGTGAAAGGAGTAGTTTACTATGCGAGGGAACTCGTTGATTACTCCATAGAGGACATCACCTAAGAGCTAGCCGACCATGGGGTGGTCAAGGTCAAACGCGTGATGAGAAAACGGGGAGGGGCCTTGAGACCCAGCCCTACACTCTTCATCTCGTTCGACTGTGGCAAGCTCCCTGAGTCGGTGTGTCGGATGCTCTGCTCCGACTGGAAAATGCCGCCAGCGAGGCTTTCCTTCGTAGACAGCACTACGCTACGGTGTTTTTCGATTGGGACGCCTCCCAATCTTTAAATATGAATTTTTGCGAGATCGTCGATTCCGCGTACGGGTGGGGGAAGACCTCTCCAGCCCAATGGAGCAGGAAGAGGGCGTTCCGCAGGGAGTGTCCTCAGTGTCACACTCTTTGCCCTGAGAATCAACGGCATCACCTCAGTGCTGCCAGAAGATATTCTCGCTACGGTCTACGTGGACGACCATTCGATCTATTTTGGCGCAGCCCAGAAGCCAACTCTGGAGCGTCGACTCCAACAGGCATTGAACCGCGTCTCTCGCTATGCTGAAGCGCACAGGTTTAGGTTTACCTTGGCCAATTCTAAGGTGGCGCACTTCTGCCGCCATCCACGGCTCCACCCAGACCCAGACCCAGACTTGTTTCTTAATGGCATACGCCTGAAAGTGGTTGAATCGCACCGTTTCCTTGGTCTTGTATTTGACCGACGCCTCATCTGCGAGGCTCATATTTGCAGCCTTAGGGTCTCTTGCACCCCTGACATGGATATTCTCCGTTCCGTGTCGTTCAGCGCTTGGGGTGCTGATAGGGCTACTGACTTACTTTTTTATCGATCCTTTGTTCGCTCGAAGCTCGATTATGGATGCGAGTTTTATGCATCCGCAGCCGAGCGTTTATTGCGGAAGGTGGACTCGATCCACCACACCGGCCTTCGCCTTGCGACTGGTGCCTTCCGCACACCGGCCTTAGCCTTGCGACCGATGCCTTCCGCAACTAGCCCCCATTGAGAGCCTACTAGTCGATGCTAGGGAGATGCCACTCGCTCTACGCCGTGTACAGTGCATCAGTCGCCTGTACGCAGGAGCCTGGCACCTCCCTCAGTCGCCAACAGCTCTCACTGCATTCGCAGCAGATTTCGACGGTGCCTATGCTGCCGAGAGACGCCTGTCATACCCTAAGCCCTTTAAATTTACGGTCAGGAAACTCCTTCGAGAGCTAGGTATAGCTCTCGGGCCGGTGGCGCCCCTGGTTCTGCCCAGGACGCCACCCTGGAGGGTACCACATTTGGCTATTTGTCGCCACGCCTCTGCTCCCAAAGCTTGTACTGCACCGGGAGTATTGCGTTCGACCTTTTTGGAGCACACATCGTGTCACGCTGGTACCGTGCCAGTGTATACGGATGGCTCCAAGTCCCAAGAGGGGGTCGGCTTCCACGCCGTATCCCCTCTGTTTGAAGTCAGCGGGGCTCTACCAGGCGCTGCGTCTGTCTTCACGGCCGAGCTGGTGGCAATACACCACTCACTACGGGAGATTACGCGACGTGCCCGGTTCGAAGACCAGATCGTGATCTATAGCAACTCACATGCGCCCAGAGTGCTCTCGGGGCATTGGAATCTCCGCATCCCCTGGTTCACGATATCCGTTACACCACGGTTTTGGCGAGCCGGGCAGATGTCGAGATTATCTTCTGCTGGGTTCATGGACATGTAGGAATTGCGGGGAATGATCGCGCCGATGAGGGCGCCAAAGAGTCTGCGAGGACTCTTCGACCGGATCATCGTTTCGCTCTTCCTTACACCGACTGCATGTTAGGAATACGGGCAGCTCTTCGGGCTGCTTGGCAAAGAAGATGGGATACGGTCGAAGGGAACTTAAAGTCGCGTGTCATTGCGCCAGCGACTGTCCCCGATGGACCTACCCCCAATGCCGCGAAGCTTAAGGTTGCTTTTTGTCGTCTCCGAATTTTTCTCACTCGCGGGACGCACCGCCATTTGATGGAGCGCTCGCCGGCGCCCTACTGTGAAGACTGCGTTGTCCCACAGACTGTTCGGCACATTCTTGCTGAATGTCCCAGTTTGGGCGATCTTCGCGCACGTTACCTGTCCCGGTAACGGGATGGTCAGGGTTGCTACCACTTGTCCCTTGCACTCGGGACTAGTGCGTGCACATTGACTGGTGGACTTGTAGACTTTTGTGGGAAGGACGGCCTTCTCCCTTTTATTTAACTAGGTTTTGTTTTGTTATTATTGTTTTCTTTGTAAGTCACACGCTCCTGCGTGTGGGAGAGGGGGACCTCCCCCCGATGCCGGAGTTTGCCTCCTAATTGTTGTAATCTTCCCTTTTTATCGTTGTTTTGTTTTCATATTCCTATTTTAAAGTAGCCTAGAGCTAGGCTGCTTGATTGCGACGACTTATGCCCAAGTGGGCAGTCACCATATAGCCTCCTTTAAACGGTAGACACCTCCTCTGGGGAGACTACTCTATTAATCCCCGGGGTCAAGTAATTGCTGACCTAATCGACGAGCTTGAGATGGGTGTCCTAAATGTAGATGAGTTTACGCATCACTTCCCGAGAACCGCTTCATTTTCCTACCTCGATCTATCTTTGTGCTCTCCTGATGCATATCCTGATTTTGATTGGGGGGTGATCGATGACCTTTATAGTACTGATCACTTTCAGATTCAAAAATCATTTTCTGGATCGCTGCTGCCCGAGAGCCAACCCGGTGGTGCTTGTCTCGGGCGCGGTGGTCGGCATTTCAGGAAATGACTGAATTCTCTATCTCATTCGAGGAGTTTAGGTCGGTAGATAAGGACGTTGAGTTCTACGGTAACCTTATCGCCGCGGGCCTAGCTACTATTCTTAGAAGATCTGGCCGTTTTGCACGCCGACTTATCCCGTGGTGGTCAGCTGAGTGTGAGACGGCCCTCAAGCAGAAGCACTTTGCCTACATTCGCTATAAGCGCCGCCCGAACGATTGCACTGTCGCTGAATTTCGTTGGGCTAGGTTCTGGTATATTTCGAAGCACGCCCGCCGCTCTTCTTGGCGGGCATACGTGTCTTCACTTAGCGGAAAGACCCCTTTAGCTGAGGTGTGGAAGCGAGTCAAAAGGATTCGGGGCAAGTTCTCGCAGCCCCCCTTTCCCTTCCGTTCTCCAGGAGAATGGGACTGCTTCATCCGCATTCTCTACCCGGGATGCTGCTCCGCCAGCATTCAATTCACGTCGTGATGTCGCGGAAGGCCGCCGGCTGAACTTTACCTCCAGAGGCGGAGAACCCTTCAACGACAGGTTTACTGTGAGTGAGTTGCACTCCACTCTTGCTTTGTGCGCGGACACCGCCCATGGACCGGACGATGTCCCGTACGCCATGCTTCGACACCTGGGTGAGCGAGGCATGCCCTTTCTCTTAGATTTGTTCACAAGATCTCGGTGGAGGGTCTCCTCCCAGATTCCTTGTGAATCGCTACTGTGCTCTCCTTTCGCAAACAGAGAAGAGATCACTCTACTCCAGCTGGTTTCCGCCCAATTTCTCTAACCTCTTGCGTATGCAAATTGATGGAGAAATTGGTAAATGTTTGATTAGCCTTTTTTCTGGACAGCGGAGGCCATCTGTCTTCTGCACAATGTGGCTTCCGCAAGTTCCACTCCACATCGGATGCTCTGCTCCGACTGGAAAATGCCGTCTGCGAATCCTACCTTCGAAGACAGCAATACACCACGGTGTATTTCGATCTGGAGACAGACTATGATACGCATGGCGATAGTGTGACATGGAGACTCTCCATACGATTAGGACGAGGTGAGGCCTGCCTACCTTTATCTTTGAATTTTTGCGAAATCCTCGATTCCACGTACGGGTGGAGGGAGCCATCTCCCGTCCAATGCTGCACACTCTTTGCCCTGAGCTTCAACGGTATCACGACGGTGCTGCCAGAATATGTTCTCACTACGCTTTACGTAGACGACCTTTCGATCTCATTTGGTGCGTAAGATGCCAATTCTGGTTCGTCGACTCCAACATGCACTTAAGCATGTATCTTGCTATGCCGACGCTCACAGGCTTAAGTTTTCTTCGACCAAGACAAAGGTGGTGCACTTCTACCGCCATCCATGGCTCCATCCCTGCCCGGACTTGTTTCCAAATGGGATTTGACTGTCAGTAATGGATTCGCACTGTTTCTTTGGTCTTGTTTTTAACCGATGCCTCACCTGGAAGGCTCATGTTCGCAGCCTTTGGGTCACTGGTACCCACGCCATGGATATTCTTCGTTCCATAACGTTTAGTACCTGCGGTGCTCTAGTTTTCTTTCGATCCTTTTTTCGTTCAAAACTTGACTACGGATGCGAGTTTATACATCCGGATCCAGTTTTAGGGCTAGGAAACTCCTTCGAACCCTCGATGTATCTCTCGGGCGGGTGCTAGCCCTGGTTCTCCCAAGGATGCCACCCACGAGGGTACCACCTTTAACTCTTTGTCGTGTTGCCTCTGCTCTCAAAGCTTCTACAGCGCCCGAAGTATTACGTCCGGCCATTTTAGAGCGCATTCCGTGTCACTCTGGAACCGTGGCAGCGTATATGGATGGCTCTAAATCCCAAGAGGCGGTGGGTTTCCATGCTGTATCCTCCTGTTTGAAGTCAGCTGGTCTCTGGCATGCGCTGCGTCTGTATTCACAGCCTAGGTCGTTTCAATACACCGCACGGTACGGGAGATAACGCGTCGTGCCCGATTTGGAGATTGGATTGTGATCTATAGTTACTCACAAAGCGCCCTAACTGAGTCCTCTTGGCGCATTGTAATCGCTACTTTCCATGGTTCGCGGTATCCGTGACGCCACGGTTTTGGCCAGCCGGGTGGATGTCGAGATTATCTTTTGCTAGTTTCCTGGACATTTAAGAATTGCGGGGAATCAACGCGATGATGAAGGCGTCAAAGTATCGGCCTGGACTGGGCGACCAGAGCAGCATATCGCTCTTTACCACACCGATTACATGGCTAGGATACGGGCAGCGCTCCGGGCTGTTTGAAAAATAAAATAGGAGACGGCCGAGGGGAACTTAAAAATGTGTACCATTGCGCTGCCACTGTTACCATGGTTCTACCGCTCAATGCTGCCATGGCTTCAGGTTGTTTTCTGTCATCTCCGAATTGGACACACTCGCGGGTCCCGACTGTGTTGTCCTCCAGACTTCGGCACATTCTTGTTTAATGTCACATTATGGGTGATCTTCGTGCACGTTACCTGTCCCGGTACCGAGAAGAGTGAGGTAGCTACCGTTTGTCTCTTGCACTCGGAACGAGTTCATGTTCACAGACTTCCGGACTATATGACGTTTTCGACGAAGCTGGCCTCCTCCGCTTTATTTGACACTTCGTTGTACGTTTTATTTTCATGCGCCACGGGATTGGGAGGGGGGGGGGGATATCCTCGAAGCTGTAGCGCTCTTCCTTCTTGTTGCTCTTTTGTTTATCTTAGCCTTTGTTGCATTTTTGTCTTTGTTATTTTTTATTTGCCGTAGTGCTCAGTCGCCAGATGGGCTCTTTTTCATCCTCCGTCACGTTTTGACGCAGTTCACGTCGATAGTGGTTAAATCTTGTCTTACTATGATCGATCTTTTTACCCGTTTGCCAGAGGTGGTCCCTATTCCAGACATCCGAGCCACCACCGTCGTTCGAGCCTTCATACCAGGATGGGTGTTTTGTTTTGGTGTACCATCTATAATCATGAATAACTGTTGTACTCAGTTTGAGTTATACCAATAGGATCCACTGATATCAATGTTTTGCTCCTTTCGCATTCGTACCACAACCTACCATCCTGGAGGCAATGCCACTGTTCAACGTCTACACCTGACCGTCAAATCATGCTTACGCTCCACAGATCCAAACAACACTTGAGTGGACAAGCTGCCTTTGATCCAATGATTATTCGTTCATCATTGAAAGAGGATTTGACCTGCTATACAGCGGAACTCGTCAATGGTACCCAACTCCATATTCCTGCTCAATTTTCTTCTAATGGCCTCACTCTACCTTTTTATTTGATCCTTCTTCATAAATACAAAATTTGGTACGGACAATGGCCGAAGTTAAGCCGACTTCCCAATAGTGCCTGCAAACCAGAAAACTTTCGTGCCGAGAGAGATATCAACTTTTTTTCACTCTTATGTCCATCAAGACTCAAATAGCTATCATTGCAACCCGATTATGCTGGACCCTTTCTCGTCATCTCTAGGAAGCCGAAATTCTTTCTACTGCAGCTTGGCACAAAGCAGGATACTGTTTCTTTGTATCGCCTGAAACCCGCCTTTATAGATAGGGTTCACCAATAACAGCCCTTGCTTGCTTCTCCTTCTACTATAATACTAAATGTTCCAGTAATTTCCCATACTCTCATTAAACCTCCACCAATCACCTATGCTACGGCCATCCCTCATTCCCGATTGCTGCCACCGCCTCTTTTGTTTCAGGAAACCTCGTCATCAACGGTGCTCATTCCGGAGTAAATCTATTCACTACTGGCAATCCCGTCAGCGAAGAGCTAAATTGAAAACTTCTAGCTCCCGCCACAAGTTAGCTTGGAAGGGATAACAAAACAGATCACCTTCGGTCCGTCCACCTTTGCTCGTGACAGTGCCTCGTCTCAATTAACTGGCATTGTCTCAAGTTGTGTCCTGATGAGCGTAGTCACCCAACTGGTATGGTCACAAGTTTCAGCCGCGTCGTTTGTAAATCCCGGCGATATCAGTATTAATGCAGAACATTTTATTTAAAAGAACGCGTAACTCTCTTAGAGAGCTGTATTGTAGCCATCTGACCAAAATTATATATTTGATTAAGTTGCTCCAAGAATAGTTGGAAATTGTAGATGGGGGAGAGGTAGGAAAAGGGCGATGAAAAAATAAAGAACGAAAGTAGCGTTAGACGAATTACAAACAAGTTCCGGCGTCTCCGTATTACAGTTGCCCAGTCCAGTGTCGGTTGAGCCATCGTGAATCTCAAAAAAGTAATTCAAGCAAAGCTTTTAAATCGTCCGCCTGCCTTTTTCGCCACGTTGCAGCAGTAATTCTTCTCGTTTGCGAAGAACCAAAGCATGTTAGGCTTGAGCGGGGGCTTTAATTTGTTCACTAGCATTGCAGCACGATCCTTCCGCTTTCCCTTCATCTTTTGCGGCAGAAGCTTGTTCTTCCTCATGGTGTATGACTATGAGCGTATGCCATCATGCACTAACTACCTGATGAAAAAGACTGACACTCCCTTGTCCATGGTTATGAGCGTCATTGACATGAGATCGTTGCCAATCATAGCTTAGATCTCCGCGACAAATTTGGGGGTTCATTTAGTATTAAAATGCTTAAAGTAGGGTGTGTGGAACCTTTTCAGTAGCAAGGGTGAATTGCGTATGAATAAAAACCTGGGCGAGCATAATTAAATGAACCTTATACCAATTTATAGATATTACTCCCTCAAACTAAGTTGGGACCGTTGTCAATCAAAGCTTAGATCTCCGCGACAAATTTGGGAGTTCATTTAGTATTAGAATGCTTAAAGTAGGGGTGGGGAACCTTTTCAGTAGCAAGGGCATAACTAAATGAACCGTATACAAATTTATGGATATGTACTCCCTCAAACTAAGTAACCCTAATTAAAATATAATTTATATAGGTACCTAACCTGATATTTCCAACAGTTGTAATTATAAAAATACCAAACACCAAAGACTATAATGTAATAAATTTAAATATACTTTCTTACCTTGCATGTTAATCATGGGACTGGTTGACTACGATTTGCAAAGCTCAGACATTCTAGGTGAGACTGAAATGAAAATGGGAGAGAAAAGGAGAATGAAAGAGAGATTGAAATTGGACAAGAATGAGTTCAAGAAACAAGAAATCGGAGGTTTTAAAGGCAGGAAAATGAAACATTGGAAATCAACGACCATTGAGAGCAAAGGGCAGCTCACTTAAGACAATCCATACTGAAGAGACAGGAATAATGATAAGAGTAGAAATTGAAATATACTGGTTGCGAGTGGAACCTGGCTCTTCCGATTACCAGTCAGATATTCTACCACTAAGATACCAGGCACAGCAACTCAAACCTACAGAAAACGTCACTCTATCAAACCTAATGTATCCCAATGATAGAAAGTACTTTGATTTTTATACCATACCTCCAACCCGCCCACAATTTAATTGATCAATATACATACAAAGAATATGAGATATATATATATATATATATATATATATATATATATATATATATATATATATATATATATATATATATATATATATATATATATACCGGATGTCCCAGAAAAAAGTTAATCGTACTTTGAATTAGCATTACTCAAAGACAATTGAAGATTTTGTGGTCTTGCAAAAAGTGTCTCTTTAACAACTATTAATCTGTTGAATCTGGAAATTTAATTAAATTGCCTTTTATGATATTGATACACTAATTGGTTTGGTTTAGTGGAGGCTATCAAAAGTATGTTTGCGCAAGGAAGTAAAATAATGAAACGAAGCCTAGGAAGACTAGTCCATCGTGCACTTTCAAGAGAAGCGCAGGGAGCCTAGGTAGCCTAGGTCACTGTGCGATTCTTCGAGCAAAGCCTAGGCCATTTTACAGTGGTTTTTCAGCCACGCTGTGGTATGGTCTCGTTATTATTGCTTACTAAGCAAATCAAAGCGTTTTTGTGTAAAAGTTTACTTCCATAGAACCTTTTTAATCATACAGTTAACAAAAGTTCAACGCGTATTTGTAGTCACAATCTTTATTAAGACTGGTAGTATTAAACAAGTAAAAGATTAATTTGAACAACGTTTTCCAGGTAGGCACCCACTAAGCAAGCCCACAATTTGGAAAAATATTCGCAAATACCAACATGAAGGAACATGCTTAAATTTAAATAAAGGTCGTTCAGGTCGTGTGAGAACCATAAGAACAACAGAAAATATCGAAAATGTTCAGATGAGACTTCTTCAAAATCCACATGTATCAGTCAGAAAGAACGGGTTACAATTGCCAAAGTCATCATTTAACCGCATTATTAAACATGACTTAAAATGGCATCCCTATAAGATGCATGCAAGACACCAGCTTCTTGAAACTGATTTTCCTCGTCGTAAACAATTTGTCGAATGGCTTCTCCATAAACCTGCTCGTTTCTTGGAAAACATTTTGATTGGTGACGATACAGACTTTTTCATGAATGGAAAGGTAAATAGCCATAACATTCGGCAATATGCGCAGCTGAATATGCCCCCCCCCCCCCCCGCATTCAACTTTGACACACGTATTTGTCAGCAGAAATGGCTCTGTGGATCGGAATATGCGGGAATGGCTATCTTGTCGGCCCATTGTTTTACGAGAATAACTTGAATGGTGCTGCCTACCTGAACATGATTCAGGACGGCGCACCAGCCCATAGACAGCTTGATGTACGAACAAAACTAAGAGAAACGTTTGACAACCGTATTGTCGCACTAAATCATGCAATTGAATGGCCTCCAAGATCCCCTCACTTAACACCGTGCAATTATTTCTTATGGGGATATCTAAAGAATAAAGTGTATTCTACTCCACCACAAAGCATCAACCAGTTAAGAGATAGTATCACACGTGAAGTCAATAGACTTAAGGAAAATCCCAAGTTAATCAAAAAGGTTGTTAAATCAATGCGATCAAAGGCGCAACTGTGCTTAGAAAGAAATGGAGGACATATGGAAGGAGACGATGCCTAGAAAATTAAAAAATGAATTTGTATTACCCATATGAAGAGGTGTTTTTGTTAAAAATGGATTTAAATATATTTGTTGATTTTAAATTTCGAAGTTTCTTTATTTTACTTCCTTGCGCAAACATAATTTTGAGAGCCTTCACTAAACCCATTATTGAATCAATATCGTAAAAGGGAATTTAATTAAATTTCCAGAATTGACAGATAAATAGTTGGTAAATTTGTTTTGTTTTGCAGAACTCAAAAATCTCTAATAGGTTTTGAGTTATACTAATTCAAATTACGGTTAGCTTTTTTCTGGGACACCTTGTATATATATATATGCATATGACCCTAAATATGTATACAAGCAGTGGTACCATGGAAGCCCAGGCAGACACCAAATCCAAATTCTGATGTTCCTTGCTCAAGAGCAATGACATACGGGAGTACCTGACACCTAACATCCATAGCATGTACCGGTATGTATGTTGTTTTAAATTTAAATCCACTTTTCTAGTGGATTAAGAATTCTTATATGTATATATATATATATATATATATATATATATATATATATATATATATATATATATATATAATAATAATAATAATAATAATAATAATATTAATTTTATAATGATAATAATAATATTTGAAAATCACATGACACGTGATATATAATAGAAGTATTTTAAGGGCCCAAAGAAATGAAAATTGGCACACAACCAGGAAAAAACGCTAAGGAAATTATTACGTGAACCATTAAAGCTTAAGAAGGAAAATGGGAGATATAATAACAGAAAAATAGGGGAAAACTATTTTAACAGTTACAGTTATAAGCAAATGAATGAAAGAGTTGGATTCAAACCTGTGTCATGAAGCGATCATGGTCCTTTTAGCGAATATCGCTTAATGACACAGGTTCGAATCGAACTCCTTAATTCATTTTCTTATAACGGTTAAAATAGTTACCCCTATTTTTCTGTTATTATATCTCCCATTTTCCTTCTTAAGTTTTAATGGTACACGTAATAATAATTTCTTTAGCGTTTTTCTGGGTCGTGTTTCCAGTTTTCATTTCTTTGGGCCTTTAATATATATATATATATATATATATATATATATATATATATATATATATATATCCGAAACTAATTTGTTATTGTCATTTTTGATAGGTCCTATTGATCCTTTATCGAGTTTCTATTGGATACATAATCAAAAAACTTCTCAGGGTTATGTTTACATTCTTTGACAAGACAAATTTCATATCTTCTTTTAGTGCTTCATATTTCTTTCTTACATTTCCTTTGTAGGGCTACGTAAACATGATGTAACTCCATTTTAATCATATATTGTAGACCGTTCAAGATTAAAATGTGGTTACCATCATGTTTACGTAGCCCTACCAAAGAAATGTCAGAAGGAAATATGACGCGGTTATCTAATTAGTATTCGGAACTTAATTCCATCTTATTCAGGTACCCATATATATATATATATATATATATATATATATATATATATATATATATATATATATATATATATATATATATATATATATATCCATATTTATTGTTGTGCCTTTTATTTAGTGCGTATTAAAAATCGTTTTTTTTCGTTGTGTCTGTTATATTCCTTGGCAACACACCTGCCGCTATCCATTCAAATCGCACACTTAGAACAATAGCAGTTGCCGGCTTGCTTAGCCTACCTTAGAGCCTGTGTGCGCATATTCCCGTACAGTTGCCCATACTTCGACATAAAGATATTTGGCGTCAGGCTTTGGGTCTTCCCCGCCTGATTTTGAAACATTAAGTTCAATTGGTAGCAGCTGCATTACCAAGAATATCTGAACACCAATATAATAGAACAATTTTTATTTTTGATTAACGGGTAACCTCCAATTTTTAAGCCCATTCTTGTGTGGTGTGTCCAGTTATTCTAGTTCCTTAAAAGAAGATACTAGCTAAGCGGTAATACTAGCCGTCTTTTTTGTGTGTCGTGAGTCAGAGTCCCCCGTTAGATATTTATTTATTTTTTTGTGTGAGTTTGCCTGATCTTTACTAGAAATTTTAATAATTTTGTCGTTAGTATAATTTATACTTGTTTTGGGTAAAGCTTCAATAGCTCTGGTAGCTTTTTCGTGTGCAAAGGCCGGAAATAGCATATCCGGGATATCTTCATTCGATTGCTTTCATAAGCAAGGACAGATCCTATACTTATCTGAGAAAGATATATTCGCTTATGTCCAGGAAGAGGAACTTAACGAACGTGCGGAAAGAAAAGCACACAGAGAAGCAGAAGTCTAAGAAAGAAAAGCACAGAAAGGAAACGAAGAAATAATGGCACAGAGAGAAAACGAAGAAAGAAAAGCAGAAGCCGAAGAAAGAAAAGCACATAGAGAAACAGAAGAGAATGAAAGAATTAGGCAGCATGAGAGAGAGATAAGCCTAGACCAAGTCGAGATAAACTTGGTAGGATCTCGAAATGAACATGCTCAAGTGCTCTCACTAAAACTCCCCGCATACAAAGATGGAGAAGATTTTTGCTCTTATTTAACGCACTTCGAGAAGATCTTCGAAGTCAACAATTGGGACTTAGAATCAGATGGTGTCGCCCGGTTACTTCCACTATTGAATCATCGTCTTCGCAACATATTCACATCGCTCCCTTCCGAGACCACCCTTGATTATTCAACCCTAAAGGCAGAACTTCTTTCTGCTATGAACATGAATCCAGAATTTTATAGGGTTAGATTCCGCTCCGTGCGAATACAGCCAGGCCAATCCTACAGGCAATTTGGATTCACGCTTCGGCGTGATTTCCAATTTTGGCTGGATTCCGCCCAAGTATCAATGATTATGAGTCGCTAGTTGACTTCATTCTAAGAGATTAACTGATGTCGACCCTCCCTCGCGAACTAAGGGCCTTCATAGCGGCCCAGAAGGGCGTCCACTTTCAAGGAGTGTGTAGAAGAAGCCGACCTTCACGCTTCCAGCCACGACCTATACCCCAAGGAGGTCAAGAAGAACCACTCCCCTCTCCCAAACACAAGTTTAGGTTTAACCGAAGCCAACCCAAGGGCAAAACGGCTTCGTAGAAGTGCAGGCGCCGAACAAGTACAGGCCTTAGTCGCCGTGAGAGCAAAAAGACGTGGAGTCCCCGTTACTTCCCTCCACGCCTAGCAACTACTATCGTAGACCAATTGTATGCTTTACTTGTGATACCGCACCCCTGGGCACTTAAGTTACAATTGCCCACCAAATTCTCAACTTAGGACCTCGAAGAGTCACCAAGTCCACCAAATCTCTGCTGCCCTTGCGCCTAATCCGGCAGCCGCATCGCCAGCGGACCCTGCTCCCTCTCCCCCGGATCAACGGGTAAATTTCCTGTTCAATGAGAGTTCCCCCGGTAGGCTCCAGTTTGAAAATGGCGCAGTAAATGGTTGCCGAGTGTCAACCTTCGTTAGAGATACAGGTTCGACCTGAATAGTAGTTTCCGACAAACTACTACCCCCCGTAAGTCCCTGGCATAACAGGTTCGCGTTGGGGCATGATATTTTAGGTCATGCCACCAGGTTCCCAGTGATGCGGTACTATATTGAGTACCAGTACTTCACCGGATGGGCCGACGTAGTCGCGGCCACGATGAAATTCTGCTCCGTCCTCATTGGACAGAGCGCACAGCTCTTCCCAAGCCCAATTTCTCAGCCGGGCGTTACCAGGGCCCAGACCGAGAAGGATGTACCGCTTCCGGTACCCCTATCGTCCCCAGACATCGACCTCGCCACCAAGGTTCAATAGGCTGAGACGCAGAAGGATTTTCCACCATTACAACCCCTGTGGGAAAAAGAAAGGAAGAAGGAGACTGAAACGGTGCGAGGCGATCGGAAGATCGAATACACCGTGAAGGACGCGTTAGTATACCGTTCTTCTGTTGAGACGGAGAGTTCCCCGACCAACGCATTGTGTGTGCCGAGAACGAATATCGAACCCGTTCTAAAGATAGCTCATGATGGCCTAATGGCCGGACATTTCGGCCATAACAAAACGGCACCGCGAGTTTTTAAATATTTCTTTCGGCCAGGAGCGGCTAAAGGAATTATCGACTTCTTCAAGTCCTTTGACCTTTGCCAAAAGGTCACCTCCAAAGGGCGTGTAGCCCCCGCCCCCCTTCAAAAGACCCCGAGAGCGGCCGAGACCTTCGGCTGGGTCTCATTAGACCTAATAGGCCCAATTCGTCCCCCGTGAAGCGAGGGACACGTCTATACCGTTGAACCGTCGTGTCTGGTCCAAACGGTGTGCGTAGAAACAGACGACGAGTATCCCCTGCCGTCTCTTCCATCCACACAAGCGGAGCCTAACTCCAAATTGGACGTGAACGCCAATCTCGCCCCTAAGGAGAGGGCTCAATTGCTTGCCTTATTGGAAGGCTTTCCCGTGTCAGTCGATCGTCGTTTTGGGCCGAATTTCGCTGTCATAGCCTCGCTCCTTAACGACATGCTTAAGAGAACGGCCCTCGATCCAGTCAATTAGACCCCTTCCACAGAAGATCGCTTCCACTAGTTAAACGACAAGCTAATCTCTGCCCCTATCTTGAGATTACCGAATCATAATAAAACATTCAGTGTTCGTACTGATGCCTCCCAGGATGGCCTATGTTGTGCTCTCGTCCAATATGATGATGATGGAGTGGGATATTCTATAAGATATGCTAACAGGAATCTGTCCCATAGCGAAAAGGCGTATGCCACCATAGAGCTTGAAGCGTTAGCCATAGTGTGGTCTATTCGTAAGTTTAGGATGTACCTCATATGTAAAGAGTTTGTTGTCGAAATTGATCATAAACCCCGGGCGTACCTAAAATGCTGTAAGAGCCAAAATGGCCGTTTAATGCGCTGGAGCCGACTACTCATGGAGTACCAATTTCGGATCCTGTATGTCAAAGGCACTGACAACTGCCTAGCCGATAGATTGAGTAGGAATCCTATAGAAGACTCCCTCCAACAACCTGAGTGTATAGTAAAATTCGCGTTTGATTCATTTTTGTAAATACTATTTTTCTTTTCTTTTTTTTTTTGCCTTGTTGATGTTTGGTATATTCCTTGGTCACGCACCTGCCGCTATCTATTCAAATCGCACTCTTAGAACAATAACAGTTGTCACCTTGCTTAGCCTACCTTAGAGCCTGTGTGCGCATATTCCCGTACACTTGGCCATACTTTGACAGTCGCAAGTGTAGAGTTTTGCACGTAGGTCAAAATAACTCAAGTTTTAATTATGAAATAGGTGGTAAAAATCTTATCTCCGTGGACGAAGAAAAAGATTTAGGGGTGCAGGTTTCAAAGTATCTTAAGTTTAACATACAGTGTGACGAAGCGTGTAAGAAGGCAAACCGAATGCTTACATTTATTGCGAGATGTTTTCATTACAAACGCCAAGATATAATCATATCTCTATATAAAAGTTTAGTAAGGCCACACCTAGGATACGTGATACAATTGTGGTCATCTTATAGACATGTAAACATCAATAAAATGGAAAGAATTCAACGACGGGTAACTAAACTACGAGGGGCGGTCAATAAGTTTTGCAATTCGGATATAAGGAAACGAGAAATGAGGAAAAGTGTTTTATTATTTTTCAATATAACAACTCTCGACTTCAATGCACTTGCGCCACTTGTCCCTGAGGCTTCGAATTCCCGACAACCAGAAATCTCCCGACTGCTGTTCAATCCACTCCTATACGGCGAGCTGGACATCTTCATCGTCCCCAAATCGGCGTCCACGCAGTGCAGCCTTGAGCCGGCGGAATAAAAAGTAGTCGCTAGGGGCCAGATCTGGACTAGGGGAGATGGTTGAGCTCCTCGAATCCGCACTCGCGCAGGGCAGCTTGTGCAACTCTGGCTTTGTGGACTTTGACAACGTTGAAGTCGATCATGGGGCGTGAGGTTTCTAGGGACCCAACGGGCAGAGACCTTGGTCATCGCCAAATTGTCGTGGATGATGTTGATAACACTTCCATGTGATATTCCAAGTTCTCGCTCGATTTCTTCGACCTTCACCCGTCGATTTTCGAGGATCATCCTCTCCACACGAGCCACATTGTCGTCGTTGGTCACGTCTGACGGGCGTCCTGGACGGGGTCATCTTCAAGGGACTCACGACCATGGCGGAACTCCCTATTCCAGCGAGCAATGGTTGCATAGGATGGGGCGGTGTCGGTGTACACTGCAACCATGCGTTCATGGATCTCTTTTGCATTTTTGCCTTCCTTGGTAAAAAATTTTATCACTGCGCGGTGCTCAACCTTCTCCATTGTTAAAAAAAATTGTGACTGACGATCTACAATCAGCTACTGCTTCTTAAATAGACGAGGTAGGAGCGTGCGGCTGCAGGTTCTGACTTGTCATAACTTTTCCTAACACTCCCACAAACAGCCATCCCCCTTCCTTTGTTTTGCCCTACCGATTCGCAAAATTTATTGACTGCCCCTCGTAATTCCCTCGATTAGAAATAATTCGTATATCGAAAGATTAAATATATTAAAACTACCGACTCTTGGAACTAGGCCATTGCGAGGTGAGCTTATCGAAGTATCCAAAATCTTAAATAAATTTGAAAACGTAAATTATGAAAAAAAAATTAAGTACGTCCATGGTATCACACGTAACAACGAGTTTAAACTGAAAGGTCGGTGGTTTCAAACAAACGTAGCTAAAAAAATTTCACCTGTGAAATCATCGCTAAATAAACGCACTCCCTGTACAGGTAGTTAATGCTAGTAGTGTGAATAGTTTTAAAAACAAAGTTGACAGTTATTTTACGAATAATGATATTGTTTAAATAAGGAGCCCTGTCTTGGATTGAATGTCGCACGAGTAAGCATCGTGGCGACAATGTCCAAAGGATAACTACTAGCCTATTAGTAGAGAATGGGACTGGCCTTTGAGTGGACTAAGTAGTCCTTGCTGGCTCTCTGTAACTATGTAACAATGGATCGTTCTAAGTTTTGAGACTAATATATAATGTTATTCTTTTGTCATTCGTTTTTAAAATTAAGTAATATTTAAATTATTGCAGATCTTTTAAAACGTCAGCATTTCAAAAATAATAAAAAATGAATTCCTTCGGTGAAGTCAAAATCGCGCTCTTGTCCTGTTCTTGTAGAAGGTGAGTTTCACTTCCTGAAGATTTGCTATTTTATCATAAGGTTAAAATGATGACAAATATGTGTTAAATGAATTATGTTCTTAATTACAATCATTTCGGGATATTTTTCCATTACATTAATGTTTTTTTTCCCAAAGAAAAACGTGCAACCATTGTTGCTCTATCCTGAAGTGGCCTGAAATACAAAGAGATAGTTGCTAAGGGTATTGGACCAAGGAACATAATTTTTATGATGATAACTCCTGCGTAGAAGCCTTCTGGACGACCAAGAGTTTCAAATGAACGCCAAGATCATTTAATGGTAAAGTCTCAGCTCAAGGATCTGGTTGTCTCCAGTGCTAAGCCTGCTCACGATTGGAATGGGGCATGGGTGAACGCTTCATCGATTTCAGTGAGGGCGGGGGGGATTTTTCGACAAAGGTCTAAAGTTGATAAGGTATGTGAAGAAGAGTCATCTCAACAAGAAGAACCTTGCGGATAAGCTCCATCTGCTTCCATTGGAAATATAAAGAATGGACTGTTGAAGACTGGATCTAGAGAATATTTTTGCTGAAGATCCCTTCCGCTTGTTTGGAGCTTCTGTAAGATCCCTCATTTAGGAGAAGAAAAGGGCAGCGCGTTCGCGAGTCCTGTGTCGTGCCCAGGGTGAAGCATCCGAACACCCTCCATATCTGGGGTTGCTTCTTATCTAAGGGAACTAGAGCACTAACAATTTTGCCAAAGAAGATGCCATGAATGATAATGATATGATAACTGTATTTTCAGCATTATGGCGTACCGTGTCACAAAACAAAAGCAATAACAAAGTTATTGGCTGAACATACTCGTAACATCTAACTTTTGGACTTTGGCCCCGGAATTCGCTAGAATTGAACCCATGAGAGAATTAATGGGTGATAATCAAACTGCCGGCTGATAAACAGAAGCCATTTCATTGTGAGCAGTTACGGGTGCTTATTGAGCTAAATGGAGCGATATCATCGAAAAGTTTGATCTCCAGCATGCCCACATGAATTGAAGCAGTCCTAAAGAACAAGGGAATTCATTTTAAATATTGACTGCGCACATCACTTGAGTGTATTTATTAATAAAATGGGTTTATTTTTTTACTTCAAATTATGATACAAACATAGTAAAATAAAATTGCAGCGTTTGATTAGTTTTATAATTTTCTTATATGAAGAAATATTGGAGTCTCAAAACTTTTAGCCATGAGTGTATGTGGGAATGATAAACAAACTTTTAAGTCGTCCTCGTGAATGTTGAGTTGATGCTCAAGGTTACGCTGATATAAACACACACACACACACACACACACACACACACACGAGGACGTTCTAGTAAATTCTTTTTAGAATGGCTATTTATCTATCATTGATGATGTCAGTCTTCAATTGAAAATGTTGAAGTGGACTGCTGTGAGGGAGAGGAAAGGCAGGAGATTGATTAAAATTGGAAGGAGGAAGACTCTTGACGACACACAACTCATCATTCATTAATATTAAGTGCTTGGGTCAGGAGGGCACGATAAAAGCCAAATTGTGATCGCCCCCAAGCGGGGTTCGAAGGGTAGGTCGAAAATCGAGTGATTCTAAAATAAAAAAAACAAAGAAATTTAAATAATATCGTGTCTAATGACGATTCCTTTTCTCTTAGGCCCCACAACGGGAGGGCCTCCGGTAGACTCTTACACTTTGTACCCAGAGGAGCAGCACGCCCTCCCGTCCCCAGTGCCCTTCTAGACATTTCCATTTTACCATTTATTGGCAACTTACTTTAAAATCCCATTCTCGTCAGTTTTCTTAGCTTTCGGCAAATTTTGCAGGCTTGTCGTCGGCCAGCATCCGTCCATTCATCCCTAGTCTAGACCTGGAGGAGGGAGGGGGTGGCTGGTTTCCTTCATCTCACTTGGCTCCACTTGGGGTGCTAGGTTTTAACATATACAGTTGCGCGCATATCTATTGGCAACACACCTCAAATTTTGCAATTTGCGAATTTTTATACGTTACGAGTACTAGTTCGAAATGAACATATTTACGAGGGGCGGTCAATAAGTTTGTCATTCGGATATAAGCAAATGAGATATGAGGAAAAGTGTTTTATTATTTTTCAATATAACTACCCTCGACTTCAATGCACTTGCGCCACTTGTCCCTGAGGTTTCGAATTCCCGACAACCAGAAATCTCCCGAATGCTGTTCAATCCACTCCTGGACGGCGAGCTGGACATCTTCATCGTCCCCAAACCGGCGTCCACGCAGTGCAGCCTTGAGCTGGCGGAATAAAAAGTAGTCGCTAGGGACCAGATCTGGACTGTAGGGGGGATGGTTGAGCTTCTCGAATCCGCACTTGCGCAGGGCAGCTTGTGCAACTCTGACCTTGTGGACAGGGCATTGTCGTGGAGTAGCAGGACACCGCGTGTCAAATTGCCGTGCCGCTTCTGACGGATGCACTTCTTCAACCCAGCCAGTTCCTCGGCGTAATATTGGCCTGTGATGATCCTTCCACGATGCGCATGGTCCAACATCAACACTCACCCAGAATCCCAGAAGATGATGGCCATGATCTTCCCGGGTGAGGGTTGTGTCCGGAACTTGATGGGGGTCAGAGAGCCCCTGTGCTACCAGTCCATGATTTCGAGCTTGGTCTCGGGATCCCAGTGATGGACCCATGTTTCATCACCTGTTACCATGTGTGATTCGAATCCCGCCGGGTCTTAGTTGTACAGGAGCAGCAGCTCATCCGAACTTTGATGACGTTGGAGTCGATCATGGGGCGTGAGGTTCTAGGGATCCAACAGGCAGAGACCTTGGTCATGGCCAAATTGTCGTGGATGATGTTGATAACACTTCCATGTGATATTCCAAGTTCTCGCTCGATTTCTTCGAACTTCAGCCGTCGATTTTGGAGGATCATCCTCTCCACACAGGCCATATTGTCCTCGTTGGTCACGCCTGACGGGCGTCCTCGACGAGGCTTATCTTCAAGGGACTCACGACCATGGCGGAACTCCCTATTCCAGCGAGCAATGGTTGCATAGGAAGGGGCAGTGTCGGTGTACACTGCAACCATGCGTTCATGGATCTCTTTTGCATTCTTGCCTTCCTTGGTCAAAAATTTTATCACTGCGCGGTGCTCAACCTTCTCCATTGTTAAAAAAAATTGTGACTGACGATCTACAATCAGCTACTGCTTCTTAAATAGACGAGGCAGGAGCGTGCGGCTGCAGGTCCTGACTTGTCATAACTTGTCCTAACACCTCCACAAACAGCCATCCCCCTTCCTCTGTTTTGCCCTACTGATTCGCAAAACTTATTGACCGCCCCTCGTATATTATATTTAATTATATTAGCCTGGGGAAGGTGGGTTATAATTTATTTAATAGAGGCTGGAGTGAACTTCCTGTGATTTACTGGCTAGTTTATGCATTTGTATGCTCTGCAGATGTATGAGCCGATTACACTTTTTTTGTACCTTGCAGGACATTCACTATCCGCGTTGAGGCATCTTCCCATGTCTGTAGCTTTTCTGTACACTTTTGTGGCGTAATTACCGTTGATGCTTTGTACCTCCACGTCCAGAAATGGTAATTTATTGTCCATGTTCAATTCCTAGGTGAATTGTAACAAGGATTTCTCCTCAAATTGCTGTTTGATGTTATTAAGATGTTCTTCATTTTGGACGTTGATGTAGATGTCGTCTACGTATCGGCAGTATATGTGTGGTTTATTTTCGATGTTGTCTAATAAGCTCTCTTCAAGTTGACCCATTTAGTAGTTGGTAAAAGTCGGCCCCAGGGGCGATCACATCGACTTGTCTGTAGAGATTTCCGTCCGGTGTCCAGAACGGAGCCTATGATGTACATGAACGCAACATATTCCTTAAGATGTTTGGGTCAAGATTTGGAGGAGACAATGTAGTATAGTGGTACACATTTTATATAATGATGTCGATGGTCTGAGCGATAGGCACATTCGTAAACAGGTTTTCCACATCAAGGGATGCCATTAGTCCTGCCGGTCTTTTAGAGGGGAGTATATCGATAAATTCCTCCGTAGACTTTATGCTATACTTTGAAGGGATGTACGGTTGTATTATTTCATTTAGGGTTTTAGCTAAAAGGTACGTTGGTGTCGTGACCTGGCAAATGATAGGCCTCAATGGGGTGTTCGGCTTATGTATTTTTACGTTTCCATATATATATATATATATATATATATATATATATATATATATATATATATATATATATATATATATATATATATATATATGCGGTTAAGAAGTCATTTTTTTTTTTTTTGCTAACTGGCTCTTCATCGAAGCACTCGGAAGGAGCTCTTCTCACATAAAATAAAATAAACTTTTCTAATACAGCCAAAAAACTGTATTTCGATCGGCCTTTTTAATTGTCATACCTGCCTGTCGAAGAGAATGGAAAATTGGTTTTATCCCCTCTAGCCCCCCCCCCCCCCCTCTTTGTAAATTGTAGAATTATTTACAATAGCGCAATCATAATTATGATTGCGCTATTGTATATATATATTGTATTGTGTACATATAAATAATATCAGAGCCGATGATCAAACCGTCTTTAATCGTAACGAAGTTATACTTTTCTTTAACAATTTGACTTTTAAGCTAACTTTATTTATCATTAACGGACTAATTAACTTTCGTCACATGTAGATTCCGTTAACTCAAGTCTGTTAACCTATAAAAATAATTTAAAGTACATCCGTATCTCATTCCACTTTCAGCGTTTAAATTTTCGATAGCAGTGCTAAGGGCGCAGAAATTACAGAACTGCGCTCTCAGTTTACGTCTGGTTGTAAGAGTAGATAAAACTTGGATATCATGATATCGTTGATGCTGAAACTGATAGTGCCACTGGATCTCAACAAATAGAGCCTTAGAATTCCTAGCTCACCTGGACGACTACTCTATGTTTTAGTCAAAGGAAGTAGATAAGTTTTTTTTCTCCTGTCAGCTGTGCCTGCCAAAGACTTGCTTAATCAAGATGCACACGACAAGCCTCAATAATCTTACGCAGCACATAAAGAAGATCCACCCAAGTAAGTTCATACAGTTAGAGGACAACGTCAAGGCAGGTTCATCTCGTGAAAAAGTAGCAAAACACAAGCAAACGTTTTATTCTGATTCTAGCAGCAGCAGTCTGTTTTCATCTCCTCTTGCCAATAAACCAGGCCAGTTAAGCATTGGAGTCTTTTGGCATCATTGCTTTTGGAGGTGGTGTAGCCCAGGCTGCCGTTAGCCAGAAGAATGTGAATCTGTTCGTAGATAACATTCTGTCACTCAGCTTTGCAGAGTCTAACATGTTCGAGAAGTTGATCAAGACGCTGAATGCCAGCAAGACCTTCATCTCTCGGATGACTCTTGGCAGGGCGATCATTAAATCGCTTACTGACTTGAAACAGTACTAATCATTAACAAGTCTTTTGGCATCATTGCTTCCGGAAGTGGCGTACCCCAGGCTACTGTTGACTAAAAGATTGTAGATCCATTGGTAGCTAACATTTTGCCACTCAGAATAGCAGAATCAAACATGTTCGAGAAGTTGACCAAGACACAAATCCCCACAAGCCCGTCATCTCGCGAACGACTCTGGGCAAGAGGATCATTAAATCGATTACTTGAAACAGTACTTGATCAGGTAATTCTCATATTTTTTGTAATCTTTATTCCTAAAGGTAAGAATGACATTTTCATATTGCTTCTACTCCTAGACGGCATGTCTAAAATATCTAATTTAAAAGGGTGTATCATTCCTATAGTGATAGTTCGACAATTCCATTATAGTGAGATCATAGTTGAGTGAGACTGTTGCTACCTGCATTAAAGGTATCGTATACAGTATATTTATACTTGAGTTACTTTATATCCCTAAATTTACATTTCAACTTTAAAAAGCTCACATAAAAGCTTACTGTCAACTGCTTGGCCCCACCACCAGGCAGAAGTTGCATGAAGGGCTCGGATGCATTGGGTTGACAGGCCATCATATATGCTTGCACAGGCTCAAGGGTGACCCAGCAAAATTCAAGATCAAATATTTCATCCTGCCAGAGCTCCCGGTTGCCGTATTGCTCCTGCATTGCTTGTACAGCATACTGGGTGATCATGTGAACATACACCTGGCCAGTGATCCCCCTCCCCTTCTACCCAGCTGCCTTCCCTCTCCCTGCCACATCTGCGGGAATGAGACCTTTCCAGCTCACCCCGCACCAGATCGTGAAGGAATCACCAAACTTCTCATGCTCAAACTCAAGCAGCTCACCTGGCTCCTCCCGAGACCTGGTCCAGACAACATCATTGTTGGTGTTGAGAGTCCCACATCGTTTAATCATGGCACTGAAACCAGTGTTGATGAGTCTCTCACAGGTTGTCCTCCCGTTTACAACCCTGCCATACTGCTGCAGTGCCCACCCAGCAAACTCCATCCTCCTCACCTTGTGTTGATTTTTCATCCACTGCACCTTCCTCCTAAGGCATTTTTTTATGTAATAAATCATGAAATATTTCATCCTTAATTTCTCTGGGTCACCCTTTATAGTCAACGCTCACTACGAATTCCCCAATCAGAACAGTCACCAGGTTACCTTTTTGATAGTTGATATTCTAATTCTATTAATATCAGATTATTGTTTCAGTTGTTTATAACTCTTTTAGTTCAATTAACAATTTGTATCAGGATTTTATTTAAAAATAAATTGTATAATAATTTTATTTTTAAATTAATTTTATTATTTACTAATTGTAATAATCATTTCATAAACAACTTAGAATGTATTTCAATTTGAGGTTAACAACAGACAATGGAGGTAACTTTGTGAAGGTCTTTGTCGAGCTTGGAGCAGATGCTTACACACTGGCAATAGCTCAGGTTGCCCTGTTAGCTCGATCCGTGGACGAGCTCAATTGGGAATTTGAAAATGTGTCCTTAGCTATGCCTATGCCAAGTGGCGGATGTAGATATGGGCAACATGTGTAGCGGACCAGGGCGGCATCTTACCAGGGTCTGCACGGCACTTTCGCGAAAAAAACGACATTTGCGCAATTGGTTTTCTATTGCGCATTTGGATGTCACGTTAATATCATGGCTCCCTGGCTGTAAGATCGCTTGCCAAAGCTTGCTTGTAAACCACGGAGGAAAATGATCCTGCAATGGTCTCATACTGAGAGGTGTGAGATGGGAAGGAGATGCGGGGTGTAGGTTTACCTCAGGTCTCTTCACTAGAGGAGAGCGGTGGAAGAGCTGTTGAATCTATCAGTAATTCACTAACTTTGTACAGTACTATGCAATTAGTAAAATCGTTAAAACTATGAAATGCTAGCAAGAAAAGCCAGAATTTAGTTGCAGCTGTGTGATTTAAATAACACTCATCGGTCATAATATTACGAATTTGGATAATAAGTTTAAGAGGCATATTTTATCTGTGTTCTGTAAAATCTTTAATAATAATAATAATAATAAATAACCAGTTTGCACATAACCAATGTGATTCGATTTAATCTTGATTCCTGGTTGACAATGTTGACCCCACAATGAATAGATAAATTTGCCCAGTTTAGGAAAAAGTGAAAAGATTAGGAGATGCATTGAATATGGAGGTGACTTTTATTAATGTCATCGTTGATGCTGCAAACTCAGCCCTTCAAGAAAGATTTCGATGTACGAAAATATGGAAGAGAAGTTTGGGCTGTTGTTAATATTCCAAAGTCTGAAATGTGGAGGTGACAAAACAGTCTCTTAGTATGATACCACATGAAATAACACTCAGACCTGTATGGCAGCAAGGTGCACTGGAACAGAGGATCTTGCTTGAGTTGTCATTGAAAACCATGGCCTTGTTTGAGCTGTTGACATTTATACATGGAAGAGGACTCACTGAAATCAATCAAAAACTGTGGATTGATCTCAGAATCTGGGCCACTTTTCCAGTAACTGCAGCTAAAGGAAAGATGAATTTTCAAGGCTGAAGCTCATCAAATTTTACCTGATGTCCATCGTGTCAAAAGAACATCATAGTAACCTAGTCATTATCAGTGTTAACCATGGAATTGATGGCCGGTTTTCTGATGATTTAATTGCTATCTTTGCATTAAGGAAAACAAGAAAAGCCAGAATTTAGTTGTAATTGTGTGATTTAATTTGTATGTTTATTGTTTTAAGTGTAATAGTATAATAATTAGGTTCTCTTGTAAGTATGTGTGTTATTCTATTTGTAAAATGAAGTTGTGTAATATATCAAATTAAATCTTCATTTTATTTATATACTTTTTTCTTTACTTGCTACTTTATTTTTGTTATTTATGGTTGTTATTGTGTATAGTTTATGTAATTATTTAGTATTTATAAATATTTTTGTTGTTAAATGTATAGGCAATAATAATTTATATTATTGTTCCGAATAATGAATAATGGTGGTTCATGCAGGGCTCCATACCTCCCAGAGTCGTCACAACCCTCGCAGGTGACTCTGGACCTGACAATTTCAGCATCATCGTTAACAATCCCACCAATCTGCTTGCTTACATGAGGTGTTCTAGCCACACATTTAAACCAGTGGCTAGGTGTTCTAGCCACACATTTAAATCAGTGGCTATGAGTTCATGGTCCTATACAGAGCTGCCATAACCAAGGCATGCACCCTCGAGAACTTGCAGGAGAGCAGGATTGTGGCAGCACACAATATCTACGCGGGGTTGTCTCCAACAAGGCGAGGTGGAACTCCACTCATGACAGTGGTATTTCTCACCACCATCCTGGAGACAAAGAGGCTTGCTCTCCACAGAGTCATGGCCTAGATGAATGTCAACAGCTTCAATAACAACCACGATGTCGGATAGCGGAAGGAGTATGTTAAGTTAATAAGTTATTAAATTAATAATAAAAATAAATTATAAAATGAATGTTGACATTAAAATGATTTAATTTGGCAATGTATCCTTTACTACTCTGTCTCCCTACAAATTTTAATTTCTAACATTGACTTAATAACTAATACTCAATTAGCTTATTTATAGGTCAAATCACCTGTTGCCCAAGCGTTCGACAAGATCCAGGGAGAAGAGCAAACTTACCTTGAGACTCTGCTACCAACAGCTGCTGCGACGGTCTTTAGGCTCAAGGACTTGAAGTCAAAACCCAGGTCACCAAGGTGAGGAAAAACACAGAGAGTAAAGTCGAGGAAGTCTTGATGCACCACACGGACGGATTGAGCAGCAATAGTGGAAGCAACAACAAGAAAGATAAGGGAGTATGACTTCTTCACTACCATTACCCAACAACAAAAGAGCAGCAACCCACAAGTCAATGAAAACCTAGTCACAGAACTTGGTCAGATTTAGCTGGAGATAAAGTAAATCTGTACTCACAATTCAGCACTAATTGGTCTTTTACACCAAAATTTCGGTTACAACTACAAGCCTACGCGGGAATTCTTAGACTCACAATGAGTGAAGGATGGCAGTTTTAGTTTGATGTCGTTCAGAGTATTGACAAACAAAAACCTGCCATTTTCCAGTTTTTGTACCATACTATGTCTACGGTATTATAGTTATACAAACTGTTGAATCTGATTATTGCTATGCAAAATGAGTTACGAACGACGCCGATAACGAATTTATTTATATGCAAAGATTGAAGTATAATGAAGAAAAGTAAAGCAATACCAAAATTAAACTACGAAGTTATTGTACTGGAAAACTGTGGGGGAATTCCACGTGGAATTTCTTTTCCAGCATAGAAGTGATGTCCATGCGCTGGAGAAGATTCTAGAATTTGGTTAGGCTTGAATTGGTAAGCCCCCTCCCCATCCACAAGCGGTAGCCTCGAACCGCGTCGACCACGGACCACCTTTACGCGGGTTAGAATCCCCTCGGCGTGAAGATTCGAGGCCAGTCGAGAGTAGCACTGTTTCTCCCACCCCCGCGGGGGGAGCCTCAGATATATATAGGGCTCGTCTTTAATATGGGAGACACAGAGTTGAGGAGTCTCGCCCAGACCCAAGAAGATCTCCCTAGCCTAGTCAGGTGCTAACAACAAAGCAAAGTGACGGCTGAACTATTTGTGTGTTGGAATTAGCCCCAGCCAGTGAGGTAATTCCATTTGACGATCGCTACCGAGCGATTTTTCCGACTCTACTCATCAACTCCTGTCAAAGCCCTCCTCGTTCGCTCCTCGTATTCGGGTGGCCGAAATACTCTCCCCTGGACCGGACGCTACCGCCCCCCCTTCCTTTTGGAGAACCGTCATCACGTTAACTTCCCGCTCAGAAGCTCAGAGCGCCCTCGCCTCACGTTTATTGTCTGCAGAAGACATCCGTGAAGCTTTACCCTGACGTCTCACTCAGAATCCTCCATAAGCCAACCCCTCTCCCCCTTCAGCAACCCAATTGAGTTAATCCTCCCCATTTGAATAGTCTCCTTCTATAATACATTAATTTTTAACTTCATAGTCTGATGCATAACTCAGCAATTCCCCCCTCGTTTACCAATGTAATTTTGCCCATTAATTCTCTTATTTTATGTAAATAAAACTATATTTTTGTACATTTCTCTTTAAATAACCTTGAGCTTTGCCATTGCCCAAATTTTGCCTGACCTCGTTGCACTCTTTCTCGCTGTTCGGCGCGTAGAAACTCGTGGCGTTCCGTCCCCTTGTCGGTTCGCCTTTAAGTTATTGGTCCCTCCCCCATAGATATAATATGGTATTGATATAATATAATCTCATACAACGGCAAAAGCCTTGGAATTATACTATCAATAAATTGATGATTATAATAGATACGATATAGCAGATTTAGAACAAATAAGATGGAAGTCATATTAGTGAATAAAACAAAAACAAAATCCACTTATATGAGCATGAAAAATGGTGACGCACCTGGAGTAGCTAGTGAAACGACTTTTATAGGTGGGAAAGAATGTTCTGCCTACCTATGCACTCGTATTTTTTTTTAGAAAAACAGGTAAGATGAAAAAATTAAATCACTATAGGTCAATCAATCTCTTATCTGCAACCTATACTTGAAAGAGTCATAATAAACATACTAAAAACACAAAACCCCAACTGCAATTAGATGCAGAATTGGACAGGATTCAGAATTACCCATAATTTGAGGCTGTTCAACAATCATTGCAATAAAGTAATGAATACACAATACATATCTACCTAGATCAGTAAACAATAATTCAGTTCTAAGGACACTAAGGAAACAATAATATGTATTGTGTATTCATTACTTTATTGCAATGATTGTTGAACAGCCTCATATTATATTATGGCGAAGCCATTGCCTGGTATATACATAAAAACAAAATTACCAAAACATTCGCCTCATGTCAGTTACATCACTAAAACTATATACAATTTTTACTACCAAATAATTACTATAGAGTGAATAAATTTGGATATATTAAGATTAAATCAAACATTATATGGCTATCTTGAGAGAAAACGAGGTAAAATTTACAAACTTTAGTTACTCCTCTGGCAATCATTTTCTATATTGGTATCCCTGCATTAGTTTATATTGGCTCCCCTGGCTAACTGATCGGTAAAACGGACGCCATTATCGTGTTAACTGTGACAATACGGTAAAGTGATTGTAAATAGTGGAGTTTTTTGAATATAGAAGGACGCAACCAAAGTTTTATATCAAATATGTCTCAAGGTCATAAGCGTTTAAGTGATGATGGGGACGAAGATTCTCCGCCCAAAATAGTCATAGTCAAAGGCACATGCGATAAAAAGCCTTCTATTCATAGAATTCAGCATTTTAGGGAAGAGTGGCTTAATCAGTTTGATTGGGTTAGCCCTGTTAAAGGAAATACACTCCGTGCGTATTGTATATATTGCGAGACTACCTTAAATGCTGAAGTTACTGTTCTAAAAAGACACGAAAGATCTACTAAACACAGATTGATTACAAAAGATGTACATGGACCTCGCGAAAGTATATCTTTGGCCACTTATTGCATTAAAAGAGAAGGGAATAGCCCAAGTATTAGTTTAGCGAGTATCAAATCGAAAGACATAGTGAAGAAAATAAATACAGATAAGAAAATATCAATCAAGTTTAACACAGGCACAGGTTTTAATGAAATCCAAAGGCCGAAACAAGAAAACATTGAAGGTACATGTGATCTCTTAACGTTGTTTACGTCATAGCCCGCGCCCTCTCTTCTCTCTCACTCTAGTATTTGGGTTTCTGGTATGAACAGACATACACGCGCACACTCTCTCTTAATTCCCTTTACACAAACCTTTATTTTGGAATGACGAATGAGTCCTCAGGTGGCAAATAAGATTACATCTAACTTTACTACTTTGCAAGTTTCTTGTCAAAATCTATGTGCTATTGCCCTTTGATAGGCCCTTGCGGCTTTTGTCAGCCGTGAAATTATGTTATGTTGTTAATGTTCGCCTTAAAAAGATTACTTCCTGTGGATGCAAGATTTTTTTTCCAGAAAATAAATGGAAATTGGTGTATTTATGTTAACGGGTGAAATTTCACTGATAAAAATTGAGGGAGGATGGGGGTAAGGCGTGGAAAGAGGGAGAAAAGGGTGGTTAAATTAAAGGTTAAAAATGACAAGAAGCATTACCAATGATTTTGATCCAGCTATTGTGGTTTTTGTTACGTTTAACGTCCTCTTTCACCTTTGGGCGGGGTCTGTGTGGTATTGAAAATAATATGGAAAAAGCGAAAAATCAAACGGTGTTCTTGAAAGATAAAAGTTTGAAAAGTCGTAGGGAAAAACAACCACCTCGAAATGATGCTGCAAGGGTGGATTCGAAGCGTCCGGGAACAGATACCCTTCCCATATGTTCCTAGGCTGAGTTTTAGGTAAAAATTAAACCTCGATTTGAGAAGAGAAAGCGAACGGGGAAGAAAATGGGACTAAATCAATAAAAGCGATGGCACAAACGGGAGGCAAAGGCGATTAATTGTCCAGACTAAAGAGGATGTAAGGGTGGGATTCCTGTTTGCAGTTGTAAACCGAGTCCAATGTGCAAGCTCGGATCCGCATCTGAGGCCTTCAGTCAGAGAGAACGAACGAGATGCTTTTGTTTAAACTCGTGTTAGTTTTTTTCTTAAATTAAGTTTATTTTACTTCATGTAAAAATATAACATCAAGGTATTGAGTGCGATATTCTTAACATGATCTAATGTAACTAATTACATGTGCTTTATTGGCTAAATGGTCTATTCAGCTTGCACGAAACCAACCCAACTCTCCAATACCAAAGTAAAGACATTATTGTCTACAACAATTCTCTTTTTTTAACCATTTGTTAGCGCCATCTAAGTAAAAGGGAACTTGTTTTCTTGTAAAAGCAATCTTGCTGGTGTGTTTTGATCTAGTTATTCATTCGAATGTTTACTTGCTAAAACGCGCGACCGCAAAAATGAGAATCACTTGAAGCGAGACAATCGTAAGGAGAGGAAGTCTTGGTTCTTAATCTAACCCGCCAATTTGTCGCGTCACCTGATGTGTAGTTGTGTGCGATCTGGTGGTGTCGCGGTGAAAGAAAAATCCTCTTTTGTTCACCTGGCTGGGGTTTTGTAGTCCTTGTTGGTATAGGTAAGTGTTATGACGGCAGAATGCTGCATTAATAGTCTCGTTTGTTTTCGTCTACTCTTATTGAATAACACTCAAAGAATCCCACCAATGGAGTTTTCCGAGAATGCCTTTCTTTCACTTGGCGTTTCTTTGTGTGTTTACCTTTAGCCGATCGTTCTCTTCTCGGCCCCTATTCCCACGATGATACGGGGGACTCCCGTTCATTAGAGGGGAAAAGAGAGGGACAGACTCATTCTTTATAGGCAACTAGATAGCACTATTCAGAATAACTCACTGTTGAGTCCGAAAACTCCAGCTATGGTGGAACTCTTCGTGACCCCAGAGAAACCTATTCCGCGTCATGGGTAGGCGGGTATGAGTGCTCCCACAGGGGACACTACTAATCCCTCAGCAAGGTTTCGGAACAGAGGAGAGAGTGGGGAAATTGTGGTGTGAAGCCGGGAAAGGAAATGATGGTGGTGTTGGGATTGCCTATGCGCATGATACTTACCCCCCCCCCCGCGAGGGGTGAGTATCAGTGTATCCGCCAATGGGGTGGTTAGATCATGTCGCCGAGAGTTTTGTGGCCGCGCTCGCTAGGGTTGAACCCCTGCCTCGACGTCGAAATCCAACCCGTAGCCAGCAGGCGCGAGAGTTCGAAAACCGGCATGGCGAGATAAATTAAACTGCCCCGCCATCTGATCAATTAGGCGAGGGGGGTGGGGGTGGGGGGGTCAAGGCTCGGCCTCCACAATATCATTTGGACCTTTTTTTTGTCTATCACCAAGGTCAACATCATTTAGTGGAATGTCCCCTGCACCCTAAGGCGATCTGCCTTCTTTGGAACCAGGAGGTTTCAGGAGAGTTCCTCGCCTTTCAGGTTCATGGGATCGAGTAGGGTGGCCAGACGCTTTTGGGGGGGGCAGGACAGTCCTACTTTTGAGTTGTCTGTCCTCCCGTCCTACGCCACCTCAAGTAGGACGTTAATTTTTCGGTTGTGACTTTTTTTTACACGAAGGGTCTTCACAAAGTTTGTAGAAAAATAGAATAAAATTAAAACAAAAAGAATACATTTTATTTTTCATCATAAGCCCCATTGAGTCCAAAAGCCCTTTGCAAGCGATGATACCATACATTTAAACCATTTCTATACGACTGAGGACTCAAAAACGAGTGTTTTTTGAAAGGTTTGAGGGGAAAAATCGAATGAGGTTAGGTCATCCGATTTTTTTTTTGTTTCTAAACCTTTAACATATCTTGAAGGGCACTCGCGTTTCTTCTGTTAATGATGTTAAATCTGTTTTAACTTGGTTATTTCTCACAGTTTTCACTTCTATGTATAGAAATGGTTTAAGGTGATTTTGTCATAGTTTCCAAAGGTGTTTTGACCTCGATGGAGGTTATGTTGAAAACTAAAATTTTATACTTTTTGTTTTCATTACATTCCATTTTTTTCTGCGAACTTTTAAAAGACCCCTCATATATACATATTGGCTGGGTCCTTTTGGGACATTTGGACGAGGCCATCCTAGTCCCAAGTCGTCTACGCTGGTTATGCGGGGAAGCCAAATAGGCTTCTCCGCGTCTTTGGTTCTTTTTAAATGGCTAAGAAAACAAAAGGCAGAGAAGGCTCGTATGTGGTCTTACCCATCCATCTAACTTTCACTAAAATCCATTTATTTTTTGTGATCCATTAAGGTTATCGAGACGTAACCTGTTGGTATCAGAGTCAAATGGCAGCCACCCCGAATTTGACCAGAATCGAAACCCCCGACCTGCGACTAATCATACCCAATGTAGTTTAACTTCCTCAAATGAAAATTAATGTTTCCATTTGGTTAGGAGTTAGCACAAATTCGAATTAATGTAAGGTTGTGTGTGTGGGCAGGAACAAAGCATGTGTGAGATAGATAGAAAGGAATAAAAGTGGTGAAAAGAGAAGATAGTGTAGGAGATTTGCAAAGGGATGCAAGGAGTCTGCTATCAGGCGTATCGCTTTCAATAATTTTATTATTCGTGTATATCTTTGGTTGCCATTCTTGTTTTAAACGGCGTTCAGGCCGTTTTAATGTTTCTTTTTATGTTATTCTCATTTGTTGTTTTATGATTGAATTACTTTATTATTATTCGTAATACTTAATGTTTTGTATTTCTTGTATTCTGTAGTATATGTCGTTTTTTGTTTTTATCATTTTCTCTTTTCGCGTTCCTTACTCTTGAGTCAAAGTTGGTAAGGTTCTTCCAGTTAGGTAATGGTTCCATTAGTCCAATGGTTCTCAACCTTTTTCACTCTATTTCCTCTTCATGAATTTTCAACATCCTCGTGACTTCCCCTCATTTTTTCTCCCAAACGCATCCCGGTAAAAAAGGTAAAAAAAAAAAATGTATTACAAAGTTGACATTCATAATTATCCGTCCTGAATCCGTGCCGGTGAATGGATTCCTCACTAACTTCCCTTCTTCCTCCTCCACTTCTGGAAAGTACATTTATTGTTCACTTCCCAAGGATCTCAGTTGATGAGTGATTTCAGTTTTAAGCAATGGGTCAAGCAGACGATCTTCTTCATTCTTGTCAACGACTGTTGTAAGGTCTTCGAACATGACAACATTGCCGGCACAGACTTTCCTTTGCCAATTCTGGACCTCGCCATGGCTCCCCCTAAATTCTTGCCATAGATCCCTTGGGAGCCATGCTCCCCCACCCCCCGTTGAGAACCGGTGCATTAGTTATTTTTCTTCTTTTCCAGTGTTTTCACACATTTTATCATGCGCAGAACGGCGCTTCATCTCCGTTAGTCATAAGGCTAGCGGAACTTGGGAATTTTGGGTGGCTTTTGGCTCTTCTGTTCTGGTTAATCATTTCATTGATCTCTTCGTTCATTTCCTGATTAACCATCGCTTGCATACTCCTAGTCCGTTCTTCTACGACTGCGTTAATAGGTTTTATCCCCTCCTCCCTATTCAGCTTTTCTTGGCGTCTTCTTTCTCGCTTGCGAGTACCCGTAATTAGGTACTTACTTGCATTTGTTATACACGACATGTAGTCTCCTCTTTTGCATCCCCGAGACACAAGAGAGGGCGAAAGCGGGGTAGAGCAGAGTAGATCTTACAAGTTCATTGTAGATCTTATTGCTCTCGGATGTTTCTGAACATGATTAGAGTTTTGACTGCGACCGAGGCTCTCGAAATTCCATCAGTGACGTGCTTCCTATACCGAGTACATTGTACTCCGTGATGTAGGGATACCGCCTATCCCCCACCCTAACATTGCAAAGTAGTCTTTTTCCAGTCAGGACCACCTTAAATTTATTCTGGTTCGTTCTTATTTTCCATTTAGCCTCGTAGATGTTTAATCTTTCGATTTCTGCCGCCGCCATTCAAGCTTGCATAGGTGCATTACGCCAAGGGCACTGCATTTTCTGGCTGGAATCATCCATAGAATGAATTTCGAGGCAAGTCGGGTTGCCAGGGGCTGGGACATCTGCGGTGTATATCAAAGCCTGCTTAATGCAGCTGCATTAAGCATGAACTTATTAGCTCCATCCATGCTCCCCAAACTCACATACGCCGCTCTCTTCATTACATAGTCACATAGAGTTCTTTCTAAGTTTTCACTTAGTCCTAGTCGCAGGATCTTTAATTGCATCCCCCTTTGCAAAACCCTATCAAATGCTTTTGATACATCCCGACATACAATATCCACGTAACTCTCTTCGAAGAGGTTCTCGCCAAATTCCAAGAGTGAAATTGGTCGGTAGCTCTCCTTCCTTGTTGGATCCTTCCCTTGCTTGGCTACGAAGATCACCATAGCGGTCTTGAATTCATCGGGGAAGTATCCTATATTCAGACAGGAGTTAAAATTATCATCATTCCTTCAATGGTGTTGGCTGGTGGCTTTTCAAAGTTTAACTTTGTTACCCCTAATTGTCCTGGGTCTTTCTGGCGGATTGAGCGGAACGCGTCAAGTAGTTCCTTCTCGGCTATCTCGGCGCCTCCTTTGCGCTGTCTATCCACCTAGTGGTGCTGGTGCGTCCTATGGATTGGAATGTTCAGTTATACATAATGTTTTCCCAATAACTTCGGAATATTGCTTCTATAGTTTCTTCTTCAGTTTCGATTTTTCCATCTTCCTTTCTAATTTCCATTTTCTTCTCTTCCTGTCGATCCTTTGATATGCCTGATTTTTGGCCAAAATTCTTTGGTAGATGCATCCTGATCGAGGCTTTCAATCGCCTCGTCCCATCTTCTCCACTGTTGTTCGAGGTTCAACTGGTTGAGTTCTTTGATCTCCTGACTTCTTTCTTTCTAGTCAATTGATTCGTCCCTGATGTTAATCTGGTATAATAATTTCAGATCACAGTACCCATCCTTCATGTATTCGGCGCATCTATATGTTGAGATGGACCTATACGCAGATTTTGGTCGATTAGGTAGGTGGTTAAGGTCGTCGAGTGCCTTGTTAATCTCCTCAATAATGTCCTCATCCAAAGTGGGAGGATGATACCGCGTTCTCGAGGAGATGTACAATACCGTGCCCAGTCTGCCCTTTTGTAGTCTTTTTCTTTCTACGGCCAGGACTTGTATATAGTTCCTATTGATTGTGAGTAGGATCCCTATATGGTCACTACATAGTACCTGGACTAGTTCCATATAGTAGTTGAACGTTAGTTAACGATTAACCAGAAGGATGTCTGGTTTTGTGGCAACCCCTGTTCTAACATAGGTGGGGAAGTTAGGGCTAATTCGCTGGACGATGTTCCTGTCCAGCAAAGTATCAAGGCTCCTACCGATCCCATTTAAAGTTCTATAGCCAGACTCCTGACACCTAGCATTCATGTCACGCATTAAGATCGTTGGAGTTCTGCCAAATATGCCAGTGAGAGACTGCAAGTGTAAAATGCCTCTCCTCGGCGCGGCTGGTATCCGATGACTATGACTATCCTATGTCAAGTTCGACCTCTATTGCGAGATAGGATTCTTCAAGGTTTCTGATTTGTTTGTATTTCATCCCCTTTTGATCGCAATAGCGGCACCGTCGTACTGCTCTTGTGAGTAGTTCGTGATCAGCACATAATTTCAGATTTTTATTTGTTCATTACGCGGGTCGATCCCGTGCTCCGAAATCGAGATGGCATGTGCATACATTTCTTTGAATATATTTCCGTAAAGAGTCCTTTTCGTTATCTAGCCACTGGTGTTTATTTCCAATCTCCTCAGTGAGCTTCGTTGCATGATGTGTTATCTACCAATGTTTCCTCTTGGTTTTCTTCTTTTTCTTTGCCTGATGGGCGTCTCTTGAGTGTAGAAGCTTCTCAGTCTTTGTGGGTGGACTGGGAGTTTTTTTCATTTGCTTTTAGTCGCCCTTGTTCGTGTGCAGGGTCCCTCATCGCTCTCTGAACTGGTGTTGTCTTCTTCATCTTTCTTTTTCTTCCGAGGAGGGCGCTTCCACTGTTGCTTCTATCTATCCCTGCGTTTCTGAATGCATTATTTTTAATTACCGAATCCTTGAATGCTCTGGTACACTCAGGGTCAACCGGCATAACTACTATTGAAAGGCCATTCAGCCTTAACAGAGAGTTAAGCACCTCATTGTAGCAACCAGGCGTGACTGCGTTTGCTACATTTGCATGTGTGATGCATATGAGGATGTGGACGTTCAAATCGCTGGCGATCATTGTTTCTGCCGGAGATGGTTGCATATCCTCACTTATATCTGCGCTTGCGTAGCTTGTCTGCTTCGCCTTCCTCTTCTTTCCGTTTTATTATCCTTACGTTTTCGGCAGCTCAGGGTCATGGCCCTGTGCTCGTCCTTGCAATTGAGGCACTTCTTATGTGCGCTTTCGCGCATGTCAAATCTGTGGCCTTGAGTGGCACATTCACTGCGCCATAGAGTATCTTTCTCGGGGCAGCAGGTGGATGTGTCTTCTTCTAGTTTATAGCATGCAAAGCACATTTGTATGCTATGAAACATTTCTTGCTCAATATTATCTCCCCAGATACTCATACTGAAGACCGGGAGTCCTTATGTTGGGCTTTTCATGCCATTTCTGTGGAGATGAACGTTATTAGAACACATGGGTGTGGTCTCGGAATTTAATAATTTCCCTGACCTTTGCCCATATGTGTTGCTTATCAATTTCTGTTTTCAGTCCTTCGGCCGTGTGTTCTCCAACCCATCTCTCCACTATGCGACAGATAACGCTGCGGTTGGCTGCCACTCGCGTGTTTTATTTGCCTCAAGTTCGATTGTCTTTAGTAAATAAAGCTCCCTCTTCGGATAGGATCTTGTCCATATCTCTGGTTTCGGTGCATAAGGCAGTGAAACCACGTTAAACCTCGATGAGCTTGACGAGTGCTATTTTCAATTCAGCGAATAGCACTACATAAAGTTGTCTCCTCTGGGGAGGGTTAGGCACCCGTGTATTGTCCTCAAAGAGACCATCTTAGTGATGGTCTTCATTTTGGTTGCGGGTCTTTCTGCTTCTTAATCCTTATTTCTTGTCCTGTACTTAATTGTGCAATTATATGTGCTGAGTGTGCGAAGCGTAATCAGTGAGAATAAATAATTATATATGAAGAATGGTTTGGTTGTAACTGGATTTTTGGATTGAGAGCTCCCACCCATCACCCAATTGGTCTCCCGCTTGAGTACTGCCGGAATGAATGGTGATGGTGGATCCGGTTGGGCTCCTCTAGAGAGGCGAACCATGGTTGACTTTATGAAACTAGTGGCCGAATCAATTGCCACTACCCTGGTGCCACCGCCTCTCTGGTTTCTTACATCATAACTGCTTCCAACGTGGACAGAGACGAGGGCAACCTCTATCTTTGGTTTTGGTCGGGACTCTCGGTTGTGAAGACTACTCCTTCACCCGAAGGTTGCAATTAAGTTCCATACCGGAATGATTTCTGACCCATGATTCTACTGTGGACTATTTATTCCTCAAACCAGTTTCCTTAGGGACCCCTAATTATGTCCGTATCAAGTGACTGGCGTAGTTAGGACGAAATGAATGCATGCCAGATAGCTGGAGCGAGTTCTTACGTTGGTTCATGGGGTGGGGTGGGGTTAAGCCCTCATTTGGACTCTCTTTTAAAATGTATAATACTCCTCTTTTTTTAATAAGGATGAATTCCACTTTGAGTCTCTAGGCAACTATTAGTGACGTGGTTCTAATCCTTTACTAAGTAGAAAATTGAATTTCGATTCGTATGTCAACAAATGATCGCTTACAAAAAAAAATGGACCTTCAGATGTAGCACAGGTTTAATGTTACTTAAAAATTACTCCCAATTTCTCCCTAATTATTCCCAAACTACGGGGGTGTTTCTGAATCCAATCCATAATGCCGACATTTCGAAAAATACCACATATTATTGGTTTTCGGCATTCGTAAAACTTCAAGAATTTAACTTTAACCGCTTACCCACCATGTATGGCCGACGCGCATCAACTCCATCTAAAAATCAAACCCCCTTTACCCTCTACCCAGCACAAAGCCACCCATCGTATTTTTCCCGCCAAATTGTCCCTTCATAGCGAAGGAGCTCCGCCCCTCTCCCCAAGGACCAAAATAATTAAATAGGATTTAATTGATTTCAGTTTGTTTGATGATGTCCGAGGAAGAGCAACTCAACAGCGTGGAGGAGGTTCTGGACGCGTACATCCCCGAGAATGAGTTGAAAGAAGCGAAGAGGATTTTATTTGGGAACCCCGTCCCGTGAGTTGACACGACCCTTGATAATAACATTAGATAACGAGGAAATGATATAATCATCGAGGGTATTTTACTCGGTGGGAAAGGAAACATGGGAGAGCCAGGCAAAGGAAAGGGGAAGCTCTATGCATTAGAGTTTATAATCAACCTGCACAAACACTTCGTCTGCACCTCCATCAACTACGCTGCTTGGCACCCCAAATTGTCCAAAGCCAACACAAACTTCAAACAGTACAACACAAAGCACTCAAATTAACATGGGTGCACATAAAACGCACTTACACAGAAACCAAAATACTACCAATTAGAGTATACCTAAGCATGAAAGAAACCCAACACTTCAACAGAGCACTAAACCACTCCCTTGCAACAAAACTACCTCCATCCAGACTCAAAAAAGGATCCCTACCGCACATGCTAACACCACTACAATACTTCCCTCCCATCCCACCACAAGTTAATAAAACGCTTCCACACTACCCTCACCTACAAGACACCTAAAAAGGAAGGTCATCATCTCTAAATCCTGGAGCCAGGAGGACGCATTAGAGCCTCCATGAATTAAGTCGTACGAGGAGAATTTGCAGGAAAAGTACTGAATGGAGCCTTGAACCCTTTTAATCTCCTTCATCTCTGACTTCCACCCTTTCCTTTCTCTCTTTACCTAGCCTCGAGTAGATCTTAAGGTCTTTGCTGGTTCGTAATTCTGAATAAGCATGTATTCAAAATACAATGAATCTCTTAGAACTATCATATACACGCTTTTGTTTCCCGTCAAATTTATTTTTCCATTTTGCTAATTTAGTTGAACTCACCATTAATCAATTAGTTACCCTTAGATAAGTTGACAAATAAGAAGTAATACCGTATATTTTAATTTCAGGGCATTGGAACTTCCTTTAAAAGCACAGCAATTATCCAATGAAAACAACTTTGATTTGAAAGGCTACGCAATACACGCTGCCCGCGAAGAACTTACACCTCAAAGGTAAAACCTTTACATACTATAAAGCTAAGGAACATGGCTGTAAGGCCCAACAGGGGCAAAACGGAGTGGATAATCATAATAGTCGGTTGTAAAAAAGATATTTCTCCGTGTTAGAGCTCTCGCTAGAATTGGTGTACTAGAACTGGAAAGAGAGTGAAGAGATGAATGGTGGAAGTATGATGTTGAGCGTGCTATGGAGAGGACCAAGAGACGTCTTTGCCTACACTGCATAGTTTATCAGCATACTGACGGGAGATTTGAATGCATACAAGGGAGGGAAATCAATAATGAAACTAGTGATTGACCACAGTATGAAAGTAGCAAATCAAGCGATGGGCAGGAAATAATTAGTTAGAAGAATGTAAGATTCCAAGTGAAGAGTAGTTGTGTAAACATGAAGGATAAGAATGGGAGCGTACTTGTGAGTGATGAGTCAATCTACAGGTACAATACGCCTGCCTCACACTTGCTTATTACAGTATGGTCTGGGCTTCAGAACTCACATCCATATGCCTCAACCCACCAAAAGAGAAACAAGGCAAAGCATTACGACTTGCCACGGGATGTGTTCATATCACCCAAATCAAATATCCATAAAACAACGCATTTACAAAGTGAGAGATGATGTTTATAGCTCCCTGGGAGAAGATGGAATCTTTGCTTCTTCCGACCGCTTGGGAGAATAAGGGAGAACCCCTTTTATCCAACACCCTGTGCTGTAGACCTTGGCAACGTTACCACAATAACGAGTAATTGGGGCCGCGGTGGATCTCTAGGGGAACTCCGTTCGGCTGACCGATTTTGTCGAGATGATTCGCCTAGACCAAGAAGAGAATGGAAAAATAAATGACTTCGAGAATGCAACCCGGAAGAGGACGTGGGGGGGTATTAGGATATGTAACCGATAAGCATGAAAGAAATTGGCAGCAATATGAAAGCTCTGAAAAATTATGAGTGGGTAGTAGGTTAGCAGAGATTTTAAAACACAATGACAAGTGTGTGATTGTTGTATAATTGGAAAGGGGGATGGGTAATCCAAAATTACAGACGACATATAACCCTGATTGGGCTTCTAAAAAATGATAAAGGAAATGTTAGTGGATGAGCAGGTTGGGTTTAGATTTGCTGAGAAAACGGAAAAAGTTGTGTTTGCTGAGCTTATTATTTTCAAGAAAGCTTATGAGTGTGCGAATAGGGATATAGTTTTTCATGTAAGATTGTAAGGAGTGAGCGGTAAACTGTTTGGTGTAAAAAAAGAATGGTTGGAAATAAAGTGTAAATTTGGGTCATAGATGGTTTGAGTGAATGGAAAAAGTTGTCAGTCATTTCTAAGTGGATATGACACGACCACTCCACCTGGATACAAACTTGTAGTGGAATCATCCTACTTGGATGTATTCCATGCGAGGTTAAGTTGCAATAGAACTTCTACTTCCTAGCTGTTGCATGGATCGCTAGCACAGAGGAGTACTATAAAATTCCTACAGCCTCCCTCTAGTCTAACTTGGTCCCCTCAAGACAGTCTCAAAGAAAGCGCGCCCCCACTTAATTGTGATAACGTTGATGGGGGCATCCAACGTAAGCTGTAGGATCAAATCTTTCTTCCTTAATTCCCCCAGTGAGCGGAAGGAGCAGATATTATTCCATCTGCTCCCAGGGAGCTATAAACAACATTGAGTGAATGGTTTGATGTTGGCAAAGCAGGACACTCCGTTCATTCTTTATTTTTTGTTGTCCTTCCTATACTTTTCTATCTACAGAAAGATGTGTAAAAGGTCGTGGTCAAGAATGTTCTGGACTGGTACAGGAACCTAAGAAGACTTAAAGGTTCAGAAGATCGCCTAAAAATGAAGTATGCGAGTGAATGGTTAAAAAGAATGGAGTCTGACAGAGAGGCGAGTGGGTGATGTCGGCTTTATGTGGAGGCGGAGTGTAAAGGGTGGGTATTTTTTATGTTTTACATGGGGTGAACCCTGCCTGGATGAGATGCTACCCCAGATAACGCCTCAATTGATATGAAAGACCATGGCACGGGAAAGCATGTTAATAAAGAAGTGGAAGGGTGAAGGTAATTAAATAGCGACGTCAATTCTTATCCATTCCGCTTCGTGAGAAAAGGGTTTATGTTGAAGTTTATTGCAGCTTGATTTGTGTGATGTGAACGAAAGTGGCGGTTGTGTCATTGTCCCCGGTGCTCTTCTGCAATAACCGTATTCCATTTTGAATTCCTTTTCCCTTTGAGTACAACTGTCTGGTTGCGCAAATTTAGATTCATGTATTGCAATGTTAAGTGGTTGCCTTTAGGATATTGAAATACGAGAATGGTGGTGGAAAAAAGTGGTGATATTAGGATTTCGTTCGAGAGGGTTGGAAACGCTACAGGCTTTTCCTCTTCCAGGTTGGTTACAGTTGGGTTGATTCAGAACCAGATCGTTTTGGCAACCTCAGAACCAATAGAAAGCCAGCGTATCGCTATTCACAGTCGCGTCACTGAGATGGTTGAAGTGGCTTACCGTTGTGGAGTTAATATATTATGCTTTCAGGAAGCATGGAGTAAGTGATCTCAAGCTTTTATCTACCAAGTTTCTTTGCGTTCTCTCTGAATGTTTTCCATTCCTTGATTTATTCCTAATGCATTTGAATCTCACTCCATGAATTAACCCTTCTCCTGACTTTATTTTGGCTGTCTTCAATTCTTTATCAAAAGATTCACAGTCTCGTTCTTACCATCGATACATCTGTTTTTATTGTTCCTTTTTTCCTATCACTTTAATACCCCCCCCCCACACACACACACACAATAAGGGAGGATTTTAGTTGGTAATTATGTAGGTTAGGCTAAGATGTTAAATTGCGAAAACCCACTAATAAATTTATTATTATTCTTTGATTTTGTTATTAAATTATTTGCCATATCTTTTTCAGCTTTGTTGCCAAAGCTTTCGGGGGAAGGGTTTTAAAATGGCTACATTAGGTGTGAGGATGTTAAAGTGATCCCTCTTTTATTACCTGGTCCCCCAATTATGTATTTATATAACTTACTTGTCTCTGCCCCTACCTCTCTTTATGAGGTGGGCGGTGATAGTGGGTTCACAGATCCCTAAGGGAAGAGATTTATAGTGCCAGTTTTTCTGATCAAATCTTTGCGCCAAAAGTCGGGGTCCCACAACACAACAGTGTTTTGGGTAGGGAAGGTTCAAAATTCCACTACTTTCGGAGACTTTACCCTACCTAGTAGGCCTACATTCTCACGGTACTATTAGTGTATAGTACAGCTGAACAAACTTACGTAATCTGGTTAATTACCCATAGTTACACAATGCTAGGTTTTTTATACAGAAATCAGTCACCGTATTTTTATGCAAACCACCCCACAAGGAAAAGGAAATCAGATTTCGAGTGTTTTTGTCTTTATTCACAAAGAGGGCCTAGGAACCAGCACCCCCCAAGGGTTTATCTAAGGAGCGCAACACCCAATGGCCGCTCTGTCGGGTACCCCCTCCTGTCAGGCTGGTTCATTTGCGTCAGTGTGAATCGAGTGGGTGTGTGGATTGTGATGTGAGAAAGAGGATAATGGTAGCGAGTCTTTCAAATAGACACATGCAAGGGAATGAATAGTTTGTCTGTGGCATGGAGTGCGATCAGGAGGGGGGGTGGCGTGAAGAGGGTGTAGTAGTGCATTTGAATGATGAGTGGCATGATGCAATGGCTGGGTGTGAATATGTGAGTTTGAGAATTATACCCCCTCCCTCTCTGGGATCTTTTCTTCAAGGGTTGTTCCCAGAGAGGCTCTGGCCTTCTCGTGGTGATGGGGGTCAGCCCTGGGTCCCTTAGGGGTCCCATGGTGCTGCCAACAAGACTTTTTACATTCCCTTCTTTCTTTCCTTCCCTATTACGTTCTTCCGCTGCCCTTTATTTCCCCCTCTTCCTTCACCTATCTAGTGGCCCTCAAAGATACCCGACCTCTGCTCGTTTTATGGATTCATGAAGGTGGAAGAGGCTGGGCATCTCCACCGCCTTTGTCTACCGAATGCCCAAGGAGAAACCCATCGTTGGCCCCTTTTCTCCGTGCGTAGGGGAACTCGGGCCGCCTCTTAGGTTTCTAAAGATGGTGTGGTGGATCCGTATCCATTCTCCAGGAGGACATACTGGACGTAACTGATTGTAGAGTTGCAGTAGTGCCGGGCCCTTGTAGGCCTCCAGGGTGGGGATTCCCGAGGGAGAATGCGAAGTTTTTTCATTTTGCAATGGCTAGCCATAAACCAAAACCTCCCCTTCTCGTAAAGGTTCTCGTGCCAAACGTTCCTTAGCTTCCCTTTCAGCCTTCCCTCGCTCGTTGGACCCGTATTCCAACGAAGTAGACCCAGATGTAGATTATCCTTACTGTCTTATCATGAATTCATCATCCGACACCCCATTTGTAAAAATCTATGTGTTTGACGTCAAGGAATCTTTAGATGTCCCGCTGTGGTGAACCCCGCCAGATGTGGTCAAGAGGTAGTGGTGATGTCGTAGTCGAGGTGTCATTCCACTCTCAACACAACCTTGTGCGAAATCCATCTTCGATAGCTGAAATTCTAGTAACTGTCTCGCCCCACCCGCGTCTGAATTTTGTCAAAGGTGTCGTCCGTTCAAACGAACTAAGGGAATACAATCCCACCCGCCTTCAGAGTAAGCTTAGTACCCAACGTGTCACACAGGTACACAGGGTAACTAAAACATTAGGCTCCACTAGAGTTCCAACCGCCACACTGATTTTAACATTTGAACGACAAGAACTGCCGCAGTATATTAAAGCTGGGTACCTTCGTGTCCCGGTAAGTCCCTATATCGAACTACCCAGACGTGGCTTCAATTGCAATCAATTTGGACATGTTGGCCGTGCCTGCCTGCACCCCGGCTCCTGTATGAATTGTAGCCCTGACTACCATGGCTCCGAATGCGTCAAAATTATACTCTATATTTTTATAGGAAACGGAGGTGCTTTCTTTGCGCGACTCCCTACGTCTAGATATAAGAGAGGCCAGCAAGCGTGCTCGAGCACAAACCTCATCACTCGGCAGGCTCTTCTCTGACGTTTTACGTGACGCTGGACGAAACCGATCATCACGCTCGAGTTCCGACCAGCTTCAAGCATTTCATCCTACATCTACTAACAGTGTCGGAAACATTCAGGATAGGCAGTCGAAGCACCGCTCTCACACCGAGATAACCAATGTAGCCCCCCTCTCTCCATCAGCTCTAGCTGGGAGAGACGCTCAGGGTAAGACACTTGAAGACATCAGACGCTATTTGAAAGAATCCTCAACATCGACCATTGAAGGTTCATCCACCCGGTCTCGAGACCCAAAGCTCAGTGGTAAGAGGAAGGATTCCTCACCTGGGTTATCGACCACCAATAAGCGGGCAGCCTTTGGAGCTGACTCGGGAATCTTCAATGGACTCTTCCCCTATGGCTGAACATTCTATGCCCTTAAGTCCGTCCCGCCCTTCACAGGACTTAGGCCCCATCCTGATCCAAACGATGGCAGATATACACCCAGCTCCACACACGTCGCTCAGATCGCATGTTCGTTCCGCTCACCCTTCAACCTAAGATCCGATGGAAGCAGTTGAAACTCAAACATCAACAATCGCGGCGGTTGGACCAACTCTTCAGACACCGAAAATACCCTGGACCCATGAATCCAGATTTCCTGTCCGAAAATCCGTTCTCGATCTTCCTTTTCCGCTAGGTTGTGAGCCCGAATTACAATCCAGGGCCTCGGTCTGTTCTTCAAAACCCACGAAAAAAGCCCCAGTTACTGCTACATCTAGGATATCTCTCCCTGCAAAAGCAGGCTCCTCAAAATCAGCTCTCAGTCTCCCAAGCTCTTTGGGACGAACCTCAAATACAATATCGACCACAAAAGAGAAAAAGATATCCACAGTGGTATCTAACTGTCCCACATAATATCTTCCATTTTACAATGGAATTGTCAAGGCGTTTTTCCAAAGTGGGAAGAAATCAAAATTGTTTTGACGACTATCCACCCTGCTGATATTTGTCTTCAGGAGAATAAACTGGGTATACAGCCCTTTCCGCCGGTACCCCTGCTGGAAACTCCTCTCATAGGGAAGGGGGGGTCATTCATGGTATCTTCATCCACCATGTTTCTCCCATCTCCTACATACTACCCTCCAAGCTGTTGCCTTGAGGGTTTTTCTTACTAAGCTTTTTACCGTTTGCTCTATTTACCTACCCTCTGTTTATCATTGTCAAGACCCGACCTTTTAGAACTTATAGAGCAGTTACCCTCTCCATTTTTATTACTAGGAGATTTTAACGCCCGTCACCCATACTAGAGTGTCATCACTCGAAATGCCAAAGGCAGTGTTTTAGAGTCTTTTATTATCTGACTTTCTTTGTGTTTTAAATACTGGCGATTTTACCTCTTATCATGTCCATACGGACTCTTTCAGCTGTGTTGATCTGTCTGTTTGTTCCCCGGATTGCTCCACGGTATTTCGATGGTCAATTCTTGACGATCTCCATGGGAATGACCACTTCCCTATTGTCTTGTCGGCCCTTCAAGTTAGCCCTCATACAACCATGCCCCTTAAGTGGGACTTAGGTCATGCAGATTGGGAAGGTTTCCAAGAGGCGTCTTTCACAAGTGCATCCTTGGGGACCTTCAATGGAGTGGACGCGGCAGTAGAATACTTTACATCGACTATCTACAATACAGCAACACAGACCATTCCACTGAGGCGACCCGCCACGGGTCGCTCAACCGTGCCCCGGTGGACCTCGGCGTGTACAACAGCTATCAAAAATTACAAGTTAGCCCATGCCCGATTCCGAAAGAACCCAACAAGGTCGACCGAAACCGAGCTCGTGCGCTTCGCCTAAGAACCCTTCGTCAGGCTTGCCGAAATTCATGGCGCCGTTACGTTTCATCAATTTCCTCTATGACACCTCCCGCTAAGATCTGGAAGAGGATTAATAAGATCAGGGGCTGTTATGCTGATCATCATACCCCCATACTAAACTTACACTGTTCCTTGGTGAATGACAGCCTAATGGTCAGCAATGCTTTTGCTGACCGTTTCCGCGACGTCTGCAGTGTTAGCCATTACGGTAAGGCTTTGCAATCCTACAAATCAAAGGAAGAATCTCATTCTCTCCACTTCACAACAAAATCTAACCTTCCGTATAACGCTCTATTCAGCATCCATGATCTGCGTAGCGCTTTGTCTCTTTGCAAATCTACTTCCCCTGGCCTTGACAAGATCCATTTCGATATTATTCGGCACCTACATCCACACTCTACTCTCTTCTTACTTGATTTGTACAACCTTATATGGGTGAAGGGTTTTTATACCTCATCATGGAGCATTGGGATCATCCTTCCCTTTGTCAAACCGGGCAGGGACGGGTTGGACGCAGATCACTACCGCCCTATAGCTTTCACCAACTGTTTGAGTAAGTTGCTGGAAAAAATGATATTGGAGCGCCTAAACTGGTTGCTAGAAGCCAATCACCTTCTCTCTCCATTTCAATGTGGCTTCCGCAAAGGTCATAGTACCCTTGACCTACTAGTACGCTTCGAGGGATCAGTCCGGAAAGCTTTCTCATTAAAGCACCAAGTCCTGGCCATATTTTTCGATATTGAGAAAGCCTACGACACAACATGGAGATACGGCATCTTGAAGCAGCTATACGTCTGGGGATGAGAGGCCTTTTACCATCACTAATTTAAAGTTTTTTAACATCTCGATCCTTCAAGGTACGTGTTGGAGACGCATACTCTGACCTGCAACCCCAAGAGGGGGAAGTTCCTCAGGGCAGTGTTTTAAGTGTCTTATGTTTTATAATTGCCATCAATGATATTATTTCGTCTCTCCCAGAGGGTGTATCGGTAACTCTGTTTGTCGATGAGCACTATACTGTTCCTCACCTCGCAATCCACCAGCAGCGCGTCGGCTACAAAGGAAGTCGATGCCGTATCCGAAAGAGCACAACTTAAGGGATTCCGCTTTTCCACGAACAAAACCAAAGCAATGTATTTCCACCGGGGCAGAGGGGTTCTTGTTCAGCCATTTATCTCCTACAAGGCGAAGATATAGAGTTTGTCTGCAAGTTTCGGTTTCTTGACGTAACTCTCGATTCAAATTTATCCTGGTTACCACACCTAGGCCGACTTCGAACGGGCTGTCTGCGGGCTCTAGAAATTTTGAATGTCCTCTCACACACTTCGTGGAGCAGTGACCGACCAACATTGTGGACACTATACACAGCTCTCGTCCAATCCAAATTGAATTATGGCTGTCAAATTTACTCATCGGCTTTCCCTTCAGCCCTTCAAATGCTGAACTCCATTCGAAACCTCGGAGTTCGCCTTTCTAGTGGAGCCTTCCGTACTTCTCCTGTCAACAGCCTTTACTGCGAGAGTGTGGTACTCTCTTTGCCCTACCATAGACTTCAAATCTGCATGCGATACCTCTGCCGAGTATAGCAAGCCCCTGTATCAGAGGTCTACAGATGCCTGTATACCGTCGAATCAACAGCGGCATATGATAAGTTGCCATCTTTACCCCGCCCTTTGAACCTTCGCATAGGAGATCATCTCTCTAATCTGGGTGCTCAAAGGGTCCTTACCCTTCCATCCTTACTGACCCCTAGTTGGCGTGCTCCTCTCCCCACAGTATGTACCAACATGTGGTGCCTGGAGAAGTCCTCCATGGACCCTCGCATCATTAAGAGCCTGTTCTTAGGGCATTCGACCTCACGCAAACAATGTTGCCCATTATACACGGATGGCTCTAAGTCGGACGGTGGCGTGGGTGCCGCAGCCATCTACCCAAGAAGAGAATGTCTAACTCTATCTTTGCCGCCAGCAGCATCCATTTTTACCGCTGAACTTTCAGCAATCCTTTTAGCACTTAGACTCATCCAAATTTTACCTTTTAGTGATTTTGTCATTTTTTCCGACTCAAGGAGTGTCTTACAATCAATTAGATCTTTTAATGCGTCCCATCCCTTAGTCACAGAAATTTGCAACCGGCTGATCCAAAATGCATCCCGATATAGAATTATTTTTTGCTCCGTCCCTGGGCATGTGGGGGTCCTGGGCAACGAGAGGGCTGATCGGCTGGCCCGTTCAGCACATTCTGTGTCCCCTGAGAACTTGGCTCTGCCTTTTAGCGACGACTTTCTTTCAATAAGAAGATATATTTTTAAACTGTGGCAGAATGAATGGGATGACTGTTCATCATCCAAACTATACAAAATTAAAAATTCTGTTCACTCTTGGCCCTCGAGCCGTCATAGAATGCGGTCGTTGGAGGTAGCCCTTTGCCGAGTTCGTATTGGCCACAAGAGACATCCTCACAGCCATCTTGTTTCGGGTGATGTTCATATCAGCCCTTGCTGTCGTTTTTGCGGTAGGGAACAATCGGTTGCCTACCTTTTATTGGCTTGTAGCCATTTTGCCATTCTCCGGTTCTCCTTTTTCCCGACCCTTCCGACCCTTCCGACCCTTTTAACTATCCCTCAACACACCCGTCTTCGATTCATTTTGGCGGAGGAATCTTTTAACCCGTCGTTTTTTAAATTTTTGTTACAAAGTGGTCTCCTCTACCTTTTATAGATGATTTGCCTCGTTTCATCCTAGCTGCCATAGAGAATCCACTTTGATTGGGCAGCAATCCATTGGTAACTTACCTTAAACCACCTTAAACCTTGAGAATTATATGAGTGAAGTTGAGAAAAACAATTTGGAATGACTTGCTTGGGACGAGTAGTGGATGGAATTGGGAATGGTTATGTATCTGTTGATGGTTGCAGGAGATCAAAGAAAATGGGGAGAATACTTTGATAAGTTGTATTGTGTTGGTATGGAAGATAATGCCAATGTAAACATGTTGGCTCCGGGCCGTAATATGTTGTTTGTGTTGTAAGAGGTGTGAAAAAGGGGAAGGTAGCTGGAGTATATAACATAGTCGCTGAGATACTAAAAGGTGGTGTCGATATGTTATTGAATGTGTCTGGTGGCTGTGTTGTAAAGCATTTGAAAAGTGGAAGAGAGCCTGAGGACTGGAAAAATGCAGGTAATAGAGTGACAGTGTATAAGGGCAAAGAGGAGAAAGGTGAATGAAGAACTACTCGGGGATGTATGTTGAGTGTTGTAGGTAAAGTGTGTGGAAAAATTCTGATAGGCATATACGAAGGATAACTATGAGATTGGTAAAAGATAAACAAGGGGGTTTAGAGCGGGTAGGATGTATAGGAATGAAGTATTTTCACTAAGACACATGGAAAAAGAAGAGGTATAATGTGTATGTTGTGATTATTATTATTATATAGACCATGCAAAGAGCCACACTGAAAATTTAGGAAAGTATACCACTAAGAGGTGTCAGTGCAGGTCAAAGCACAGTAAGAAAGAAAGGAAAAAGAATTAAACATCCCCACGGTTACGCAATAAATCTTTTAAACTTATCAAGCGTAGGAGCAGTCACAATATTTGTGGGCGAGGTATTCCACAATCTGCATATGCTCGGTAAAAAGCACTTAGAAAACTGAGATGTAGAATGACGACTAATTTCGAATTTTTTGGAATTTACAGTCTCAGAATACTTAGTAACTCTGGCTGGTTGATAAAATCTAGGCAAAAAATTATGCAGAGGATGATTCACTACTTTAAATAAAATACAAAGAGCTCCAATATCTTTACGATGCCTAAATGTCTAAATCCAAATCTGATATTAAAGATTTTACCGAATTAAATGCACGATCAAGCAATCTCAGATGAGAGTCTGCAGCAGAATTCCATACAACGGAGCAATATTCAAAATGAGGTAGAATAAAATAAAAGAAACACACTTGCGAAGAACAACATCCTCCTCATAAATTTTCTGAGATTTATGATCGTGAAGATAGTGAAGCATTATGGCAAGTGGTAAAAATGTAGGGAGTTAGTGGAAAACTATTGGATGGTGTGAAGAGGATTTATGTTTGAAGTAAGGCGTGCGTTAGGGTGAAAGATAGCCAGAGTGGGTGTAGACAAAGTTGTGTTGTCATAGCTGTTTAATATCTCTATGGATGAAGTACTGAGAGAAGTATGTATCCGGGCGATGAGAGAAAGGGATGTGAGATTGATGAGGAATGGTGATAGATGAGTTCTGCCTATGTTTGTATGTGCCGTTGACCTGTTTTTGGAAGGCAGAGAGTGAGAGGGATTTGGAAATGTTGATTGTAGTTGTTGACAAGGTGCGTAAGAGGAGTGGTCTAAGGGTAAAACCATAAAATAGTAAGGTAATGGTATTTGGGGTTGGTGTGATATCAGAGTCCGTGGTGTCACCCTTGGACAAGTGCGAAGGTTTAAGTGTGGGATGCCTTGTAAATGATAATGGTACAGAAGAAGCAGATTGCAACCACAAGGTTTGAAATGGTAGGAAGTCCTTGGGGCGATCAGACCGAGGGTCACTGCTAAGGGTTTGAGCGTGGAAGTGCCAGGAAGCTGCATGAGAGTATGCTGGTGTTAACCCTGGTGTATAGGAGTGACATTATGGTATGGAAGAAGGAAAGAGCTAGAGTGAGAATTGTGCAAATGTATAACTTAAGAAGAGGGATGTTTGGTCTGTTTGAAATGTTGATAGTCCGAGGAGCAACTGGGTAAGAGGTGTATGTGGTGTGAATGAGGTGGTGACCTAAAGTTTTGTAACATGGTATAGGTGTATTAGGAGACTTGTAGAAAGTAGATTTGTAAAGAGGATATACAAATGTGTGAAGGGTTTTGAAGAGCGTGTAAAAGGTGGGGTTGATTATGTGAAAGAGTGTTTGAGAGAGAGATAAACCTGACGAAAGAAGAAGTGGCTAAATTTTTGTGCATAGAAAGGGAGTGTGAAGAGGGGGGGGAGGTGGCTCGGGGCCTTCTCCTCAGGGATAAACCCTGAGTGGACGAGATGCTACACCCCATAGCACCCCGGCGCTCTAAAGGCGACAATTTTGGGTGAAAAAAAATGATGGGTGAGGAAGGGGTGTAGTTGAAGCTTGCCAACCCCATTTGTGTGAGGAAACTGGATGGAGTAGAAGTCTCTTTAAGTAATAAAGACAAAAACGCTTGGAATCTGCTTTACTTTTCCAACTGGCGTCTTTTTGCATAATTGTGGCTCACGTGCTAGGTTTTGACTTCTTTATCATGTGCTGTTTTGATATATAAAGCTTGTAATGGCGAACATTGGAGCCCCTTTTTTTCTGTTATCTTTGTTAGAGGTTGTAATCGTTTTAGTTATGATGTTCAAATTAGTTTGAAGTGGGGAGTGTAAGGGATTAGCAATTAGGCCTTGGCTCTTGCTCTCATATACGGTAGTTTGAGAAGAGAGTGAAGGATAAAAAAATGTTTAGTGAATACTAAGCAAGAAGTTAACAAAGTTAGAATGTTAAAAGCAAAAGGAGATATAAATTCGCTTTAAACATCCAATCCCCAACTTTGAAAAATTGTTCTTGAATCGTGTCAAGAGCGGCGATTGGTGAGTCACCTCCGTAACTCAAGCTACAATGTTCAAGGGGTACCAAATGGGAAATCACATGTGTATGGTGTTTATCATGACATAATTCTTACAACATGTTGCACCTGCATTCAAAATGCACAACCTCAGATGGAACTTTTTAATGCCCATGTTATTTCTTACGGCATGATTGAAAAACTTAATTGTTTGAGTTGCAAAGTCAGGTCATGTTTCAGTTTCAAGGTCATGTTGTTTCAGTTCCTAGGTTATGCTATTTTATGAAAATTCGAGTTACCTATTAAATAGACCACTCTTCGGTTGCAGCCATGCCCTTCGCCTTTTGCACGAGAGAGAAGATGCCCTGGTGTGAATTTGCTGAAGATGCTCTTTTGGGGCCAACAACGCTTCTCTGTCAAGAGGTCAGCTCTTTTTTTTTGTCATTAAAATTGATAACAAATTGTATTAGAATTACTAAAAACCGTTGGATTATGCAGTGCCGTCCAAAGCTAGACAACAAAATACCACTTTCCCTTTTCCTGAAAGTATTCATTTAATTTGTATAAAAAATTGCACAGAATATTCTCTCAAATTTGCCTCTGATAGAGTCCAAGTTGTATTTCCTAAAACAGGTGATAAAAGATAGGAGGAAATTAATGTCTATTTGAAGAAAGGAAAAAAGATGCATCCCAAACTAGAGAACGATAACGTAACGTTCATTTTACACGTAAAAATTCATAACGTATGTAGCCGAAGGCACCCCCCCCCCCTCGCAATTATTGTATGTAGACTGCTACTGACAAACAGGTGAGCAAACGCTACAAGATTGACTGTACAAGATACTTTGTATGGTAATGTTGGACTTGTTCTGAATACTTTTAGAGCAATGGAGTTAGTGTGTGGTAAAAGACAGCTGGGTGGAGAGCACTCAATGACCTTAGATCGAAGGCCCCTCTCATCTCCACTTGCTTTATGGCACCCGAGTAATATGCATTTTTTTAGTGTGTGAAAGGTGAAGGATGTCTTGAGCAAATGTGTGAGAAAGTTGCGAGTATCAAAAATATAGGTGATTTAGTTAGAGCGTGAATAGAAAGTTTATGAAGGGATATTGACGGTGCCAGGAGTGAATGATTGGATGAGTAGGGTTTCAGATGTAGGAAAGAATATATATCTGAGCTGTTTGCTTTAGCATAGTTATTTGATCAGACAATTGAGTGAAAATGTTTAATTTATTAATAGACCTGTATGAATGTATTTCTGAGGGAATAAGAAAGATAGGTCAACCGCGAAAAGGTGTATTTTGACTGTGAGAAAGAGGCAGTTCACTTCGCTATATCGGTAGAATCGTGTATGGTAGGCGTACTAGAAACTGTGTAAGAGTGCGTATTTGAAACATTATGGCCTGGGAGATGAACTCCTTACCCACTATTTTCAACACTTTATTAACCGATATCTCACAAACTGTGGCGGAGATGCCCTCATTGGTTTTCGCTTCTTAGTTTTAAGTAATAACTCCTGGCCCGATAAGACAGTCAAGCCTTGGTTTCCATAGTGATATAAAGCCATAGAGTTCAAAATGTCATAACAGAGCAAGAATCTGCCCCGACCTACCCTAATGAAGGTTGTCGGTCGGTTGCACTTGTCTCCTCTTCTTTCTCATCTCTGGCATTAACACATGCTAACGCCCATTCCATGACCATGATAAACCCTTTTTATTTATGGTGTTGTAGCTGGCTAAAAAATTTAGCATGGTGATTGTGTCTCCAATTCTGGAACGAGATGAAGTACACGGCGATACTCTCTGGAATACTGCGGTCGTAATCAGCAACTCCGGGGAGGTATTGGGAAAATCTCGCAAGAATCATATTCCGCGAGTCGGAGATTTTAATGAATCATCTTATTACATGGAAGGAGACACGGGTCATAGGGTTTTCCAGGTTTGTTTCTTTCACGTTTTGTCTCATTTTGTAACCTTAAGTTTGTTCCTTCGTATTGATGGTCACATGCCCTATTTGAAGCAAAACTGAACTCTTTCGTCTCTCTTGAATATGAAATCGAATGATTCTGGAGCATTTGATGTAATTGTAAATTCTGTATAATGCGTTCGAAGTCCTTCACTAGAGTGGTGACTTAATTTTTTCAAATCCATCTTCAAAATAAGTGTACTACTTATGGTGTTCCTGACTTAGGGTCGTTTCCTTAGGACAGCTACCTCGATGAACTTGTTCAAACAAAAGAGGTTTCCCCAGAGATATAGAACTTCCTGTACCTGAAGATTATGTCTGAGATTCAGAGGTGTTGGACTTGCTGTGACTATTCCTTGCGCTGTGTTAGATTCCCGGCAGCAGCGAATGCTTGTGGGTGAAGCGGTGTATGTAGGTGTTTAATTTGAATGGTAATGGCATTCGAGTTTAGGCAGTGCGATCAGTGTGACGTGGAAGTGATGTTTCTTCTGGATTGTCTTGTTGAATGACTTGTATGGGATGGTTTTTAACCAGCGATTGGATGGATCGCTGTGTTATGTACTATTTGGTTTTGTTCATGAAGGGGACCTGGTTTCAATTTGATGTATTTCAGTGTAGTTTTTTTTTCGTAGGAGGGCACGGGTCTTGCATATAGGTGTTGTTTTATGATCACTACTTTCGTTTAGGAGTTAGGCGGCTAATTAGGGAGCGTCGGACACAGACAGTTGAGAGGCTATGTGCTTGGGTTGGTTTCTTTTGTGGTGTGTTATGATGCATGGATGTTTATCAGGTGCCAATGCATACGAACGTAGGCGAGTGGGTCGATTTACTGCTTTGAGTTATATGCGAAGGACTCCTTGAATTTCCCAAATGAAGAGCCGATGCGTGTTTGGAGCGTATCCTTTTTTATGTCTGCTTTATTTGTATGAAGTGCGTAGTAAACTACTAGAGGGTGTGAAAAGTATGTATGTTGGAAGTAAGTCGTGCTTTGGGGTTATATTCCCGGATATAACCCTCTAATCACCTCACCTCCACAAAAACGCATATTGGCAAAACTACACCCAATCCATAGAAGACAAACTTTCCCATTTCACCTTAAACAACTACCACTCACTAGACAAAGCACTACACTACACAGAAAAACATAACTCCAATTTAACAAAGGAAATAGCACACTGCATAAAGCAGCACAACATCCTAAAAAAAACAGGCCCCGATACAACAAGTAACACAGCACATCCGATTTCCCAACATCCACATCATCTACCTAATCACTAAACAGAAAACTGGAACCAATACAGACAACACAATAGAGAACCATAAAGAAAATCAACACATTACATACCACCCCAGCCCCCATACACGCATTATTTGTTACCAGAAACAAACAAATTGTAACACCTAGACAACAATGCAACATTCTTATGAAAGACTACTTGAACATTAGCTTCCTTCCAACGCACATACAAAACAGACAAATCTACAAAAAAAATCAAGAGCACACAAATATCCAAAGATTAAGCACCCGCTTTTACCACAGTGAACATCCTACAAACCATCAAATTACTCAAAAACTGTAAAGCCACTGGTCCAGACTACATATCCAAAATCTATCTCAAGCACCGTTACTCCGCAGGGAAGTACATTGTGTATAGCCTGTTACCTGTTACACTTGGTATCTGGAGGGGCTGCATGTCCTCCGGGTCTATGCGCAACAAATTAGGAAAGCCCTTTCACTGGGTTGACATGAACTCTCTAATGGGGCCTGAGAAAGTTGTTGGTATGCTTCCTCCTTGCAACTTCTCAGCGCGCCTTTTTGTCTCACACAGACAGAGTGCAAATTAGGGACGCCCCGCCACTGAATTGAATATAACTTTGATGGGGCCGAGGAAGTTGTTAGTGCGTTTCCTCCTCCCTCCCTCTCAGTATTCCTTTTTTTCTTCGACTATCCTCTCAACCCTGGAGGGTGTGCAGTCCGTCGGCGTCCCTTGTTCAGTTCGTTAAACATCGTGCCTGGATGGATTGCGCGCCATTCCCGCAAAATCTAACGTCGGGATATGATAATAATAGGTGATCACCCACCCTGCTCGTTAGTGGATCTGCCTATCTATCTCTACTTCGCTTTATTACATACCCGCCCACCCTTCCGAACTTGCTCTTCTATCCACAGAGATTCTGACTGTTCGGTGGACTTTCGTTCTCATCAGACCTACCTGCTGGGAGAACCGAAAGCTCGCTGGCTGATGGAAATATTAGGCAAGAGCTCTGCTGGGGCGTGGACTGCTTACCACCATCCTGTGTGTGTGTGTATATATATATATATATATATATATATATATATATATATATATATATATATATATATATATATATATATATATATATATATATATATATAAGGTGGCTATGTCAGCACCATCTTTTATGGTCAAAGTTTGAGGACAAATTCGCCTGAATAGCGGGCCGTGTTGGCAAAGCCATTCAACGCTGGACCAGGACCAATTATATGTAAATGGTCACATTCTGGAATTTCTGATCTTATTGTGACTTTTCTCTTAACTTCCCAAGTCATTGGGAGGTCATAGTATCTACTTTCCATGAGTTCTATTCTTTCTCAACTATGGTAACAAGTGATAAGAATAGCAGGATTGCACATTTGGATCCGCTTCCAAACGCGGCCTCGCCCTCCCTAGGTGTCGGGAAGGCCGAGGAAACACAAGACACCCCGTCGACCGGTGGAAGAGCTCCCCTCTCACCATCCGTTGGCGGCAAAGGGGCTATGTCATGAACCGCTCCCCCCGGGAGCGGCTCGATAGGGACACCCCATCTAGGGAGGCAAGGGATAGCACGGCCCGCTGGTCCGTGCCCCCTGCAGTCCTGCATTTACAGTTTGCAGGGGGTCGCCGTGCCTGCCCCCCTCTCTTCCCTGATGGTGTTCGGTTCGCCGGCCAGAGACGACACGACCAAAAGTACCTCGAATGGGATACGTGAAGCCTGGTGGAGGGGGATGGCCAGATGGTGTCAATCGCCCCCCCTCCCCCCATCACCTGAGATAGACATGGTCCCCGAGGTGACTGATCTCGAGACGACAGGATCTTCCATGGGGTCGAACTCGGACTCGGTGACGAAATCCGAACCCGAGTCCATCTCTGTGCAAGCTTCTCCTCAGACAGCTCGGGCCCCGAGGACTAAAAGAAAATGAGGGATCTCATCCCCAGGCTGGTGCCCCTTTGACAGCCAAAACATTCTACATCTCGGAAAATAATCTTGCTGAGGCTGGACTGGGTGCCTGAGAGACGGTGGATTATCAAAAGGAGCGACCCCGCAGAATGTTTCCAGGTAGAGGGAGGAAAAGACTGGTATAGCAAGCGCAACCTCATCCCGATAAGTCCTCGAAGCCGAAAGCGCATTGTTCAGCCAACAGCGCCCGGAGTTCTACCTCCGGAAAGTGTACCGCCATTCCCGTGAGGGTCTTCTTTTCGAGAACGTCCGCGCTTCTCATCCGAGCTAGGCATAGAGGCCATATTTCTTCGATGGAATTGCCACGAACTCCGGGCCAACTCGGAAGAGCGTGTCGGAGGCTCGTTTTCTCCCGTTACCCATTAGCCATCTTTTTGCAGGAGACATGCTGTTCGCGTTCTTCCTGTCCACCCTCCCGGAGTATAAGGGTTTTGCGACCCGACCACCACGAGATGTGGACCGGGCATGATATCTCTGTTCTTCTCTTTGCGTTAAGTACCTCCTTTCAGGGAGTAGCAGTGCAGCTGGATAGGAGGTATACTGTTATTTCTGCTTCCATTCCAACGTAAGCCGACTTCGACGCAGGAGACTTCCGCCGCGTCGTGGTACGGTTGCCGAAGCACTTTCTACTGCTCGGAGATTTGAACGATAGACACCCCCTCTGAGGAGACTACTCGATCAATCCCAGCGGTCAGGTCCTTGTTGACCTGATCGACGAGCTGGAGATAGGTGTCCTAAATGTCGATGAGTTTACGCATTACTGTCCGAGAACCACTTCATTTTCCTGTCTCGATATAGCCTTGTGCTCCCCATGCACAACCTGATTTTGGTTGGGAGGTGGTCGAGGACCTACATAGTAGTGATGACTTTCCCATTCAAATATTTTCTGAAAGGCTCCTCTCGGTGGTGTTGGCCCAGGCGCGGTAGACCGAATTTCGGGAAATGACTGATTTCACTGTCCCGGTCGAGGAGTCTAGGTCGGTTGGTGATGCATTGTGTTCTTCTTCCCAAAACACATCGCCCTGGCCCTAACTACTCTTCCTATAGGTTCTGGCCGTTTTGCACGCCGACCGCGTCCGTGGTTTCAGCCGAGTGGGAGACGGCCCTCAAAACTGAAGCATTATGCCTACATGCGCTATAAGTGCCACTCGAACGATTTCTCTGTCGGTGAATTTCGTTGAGCTAGGGCTAGGTTCTGGTCTGTTTCGAAGCACGCCCGCCGCTCTTCCTGTTGGCGGGCATACGTGTCTTCACTGAATGGTAAGACTTCTCTAACAGAGATGTGGAATTGAGTCAAAAGGATTTGCGATAAGTTCTCTCAGGACTCTCCCCGCGTTCTCCAGGAGAATGGGACCGCCTCCGTGGCAGAATCCTTCGCGACAGCTTTCTCCGCATTCGAATCGGGCACATTCGCGGGACGCACGGCCATTTGATGGAGCGCTCGCCTGTACCTTAATGCGACGACTGCTTTGTCCCCCAGACTGTTCGGCAGATTCTTGTTGAATATCCCAGTCTGGGTAATCTTCGGGCCTGTTACCTCTTCCAGTACCGGGACGAGTGGGATCGCTATCGTTTGCCCCTTGTACTCAGGACAGTTTCATGTACACAGACTCGTGGACTATATGACTTTTGGGAAGAGGCTGACCTCCTCCATTTTATTTGACTCTGTTGTATGTCGTTTGTTTCTAGAGACTGACTGCCTCACACAAAACCGCATAATTACCTTTCATAACACTTTTCACACCCGACTACCACGAATCGAACAAACACCCCCAAAATCAGACTAAACGGAAAAAACCTGCCACTAAACAAAACCTCCACCTTTCTAAGACTCACACTAGACACGCACATTAAATTCAAAATCCACACAACAAACATTACAAACAAGGCTACAAGGAAAATCAACGTCCTCAAAGCACTCTAACATTACATATGGACAACAGAAAAAGCCTCTCACCACTCTATACAAATAATTCATCTGCACCACCCTCAACTATGCAGCACCAGCATGACCCCCAACCACAGCCAAATCTGACACAAACACACTCCAAACTACACAGAACCAGGCACTTGGCATCATTACTAGATTTACACGCAGCACCCCTACCCCGCAGCTCCACGCTGAAACAAAAATACTCCAAATCAAAATATACTTAGACATGATTGGAACCCAACATTTCAGCAGAACATTTCAGCAGACATTCACCCATCACCTCCCCAACCATCATCTGACAGCAAATCCCCCACCATCCACAAACAAGAAAATAGCCCCACCACACTGCTTTCAACGCCTCCTCAATAACCTCCCTCCTCCACCACCAAACTCCATCTTAATCAAACGCATCTACACTACCTCGACCCAAAGTTACTTGAACACACTACCACCAAACATCCTAAACGAGCCCCCCCCGCCTTCTTATAAACCAATCAGAGAAACACACAGAACACACCGAGTAATACTTCCTCAATTCAGGTTAGGCCACTCCACTATACCTCAACAATACAGAATAAACCTTATCAAGGCAATACCACACTCCTACTCATAGGCTGCTCAAACCTCGCACAAGTCGCAATGCACACATCTCTTCTCTTATAGACCTGTGGACCCAACCTGGGAGTGTGGGTTGGCCAGTAAGTTATGGAACGAGTACTGATAGAATTATGAATCGGATTGAATGAGGTGTGAACTTGATGAATTATGAGCGATGGATTATATCTATGTGGGCATTTGCTGATGACCTGGTGTTTTGGCTGAGTGAGAGGAATTTGAAAATGTCGAACGAAGCTTCTGACAGGGTGTGGCAGAGGAGGGTGCTAAAAGTGAATGCATAAAAAGAGTAAATTATTTTGGGGTGTGAAATGGTGTCCGAGTCCGTAGTGTCACCCTTGAACAAGTGCCAAGGATAAAGTATCTGGGATGCCTTGTAAATGATGGTGGCGCAGAGGAACCAGATTGCAACCATAAGATTTTAAATGGTAGGGAAGTCCTTGAGGCGATCAGACCGCCAGTCACTACTAAGGGTTTGAGCGTGGAATGTGCCAGGAAGCTGCATGAGAGTATGCTGGTGCTAACCCTGGTGTATAGGAGGGACATTATGGTATGGAAGAAGAAGGAAAGAGCTAGAGTGAGAATAGTGCAAATGGCCAACTTGAGGCTACTTGGTGGGCGTAGGGTAGATAGATTGAGGAACGACATGGTAAGAAATATGGTGTGACGAAGGGTGGTAACAAGGTTGTGAGTGTTCTGGGATGGTATACGCATGTAAGAAGAGTGGAAGAAAAAGAGATTTGTGAAAGGAATATATGAGAGTGAGTGTCAGTGTTTGAAGGGTTGGAAGAAAGTGTAAAGGTGAGTTGGTTGTGTAAATGGAGGTGGTTTGATATGAAAGGTCATTCGGCGTGAATGAAATGATTGTGCTGTCGGAATCTTAGTTCTGTGTTCAGGGCAACACCGAACACACTGTTTTCCTATTTTCTCTAAGGGGAGCGAGGGGGGGCGGGTGTTGATGACCTAATGTTATGGTGATAGGTGGGTGCAGTTTAAAGAGATGGATGTAGAGTTTATAATGTTAGTTGTAGTAGTAGTATTTATAATACTGCTTCTCAAAGGTCGATTGTTGATATTCATCATTGCATTAAGATAGAAAGAAGAGAATGTGGGAAATAGATAGCTTAGATCCCTTAACTCTGGTGGGGTTTGGTGGCTCACCCGAGGTGATCCAAGTTCATTTAACACATCCATGGACATTGAATTATAAGACAAGAAAATGGGCATAAACTTTTTTTTACCAAAACTTTCTCGCGAAGATACCTTCTATGGTCTTAGCTTTGTCACACGTGACCAGCTACAACTGTCAACGCCAGCGCGAATTTTTACTACCTCACTACAGTGAGAATGGGCGAGTTTTTTTTAAATAATATGTATGAACTCTTCTTCAGACTCAGTTTGGGAAAATTTCCATCAACATCTGCTACGGACGACACCATCCCCAGAACTGGATGATGTACGGAATCAACGGTGCCGAGATCGTCTTTAACCCTTCCGCCACTGTGGGCAGCCTAAGCGAACCTCTGTGGGGTATTGAAGCTCGGAACGCCGCAGTCGCCAATAGTTACTTCACTTGTGCCATTAACAGAGTCGGAACTGAAGTCTTCCCGAATGAGTTCACGTCCGGAGACGGATTGGCCGCGCACAAAGACTTCGGACACTTTTATGGATCTTCTTATGTTGCCGCTCCAGACGGATCCCGAACGCCGGTTTGTTTCTTTTAATAGAACCATTGGAGTCTTGCGGCAAACATGTTGATGCATTATCATAACAGACATGACCAAAGGCTAAACCATTTTATCACTATTTTTGGCACCAATTCACAGTCCATGCGGTGCATATGTCAGTGGATCTCCTGAGTTAAATATGTATTCCGATTGGAAACTAACCAGGCTTAATTTTTATCATTGTGTGAAGCGATATTTCTAATCGGTTCGGTCCTTGCCCGCACTGGCCTCTTCAATACTATAAGATAAAAATGAGTGGGGTTTTATCACCTATCTGCCTTCATTTAAAATGCCTTATTTTCTCAGTGGAAACCTACAGTTTAACGTGAAAATTAAACTACAGGAATCTAGAGGGCTTTTAGCCGCCGAATCTACACCCGATCTCGCTAACCTCGCTGTAATCGGAAGCAGTTTCCACTCGACCCTAATGCTATAAGATAGGCAGAGGGGTGAATGTAAGATAGAATTTTGAAAAGAAGACAAAATAGGCCGGTTTGCCCCTGAAATCTTTTTTCCACAAGTATGGTTGGCGCGTATCAACAGTACTAAACCATTACATCTCATTTCCTAAGCCAAATTGTCCCTTCATATCAATGAGAGCCAAGTGTTGTAGCATATTTCATACTCTTCCCTCCCGCGCTCAATCAACAACTTTTCACTTACAATCTTCCTTGCCTCCTTTTTCACGCCAATCTTCCTTGCCTCCTTTTTCACGTCAATCTTCCTTGCCTCCTTTTTCACGTCTTCTCATCCACCCAAGAGTCAACTTAACCTTACAAAGCACAATCATGAGGTCGAATCGTCCCATATTAATACAGCTTACCGTTTTCATTTCATATACATCCAGCATAATATTATTTATTGCTCAGAACAGATCAATCGTACTCTTACATTCTCTCTCGCCCTTGTACAACCTATGTAAGTATATTTGTGCTCAAAGAACGTGTTTACCACCATAATTTGTTAAGTTGTGGATGATCTTTGAGTCAGAAATCAGAGAAGGGGGTTGGTAATTTAATTGTTTTTAGACTTTAAAAAAAGTTTCCACATTTTGGGTTGGCGCACGTCAATGCCACTAAAACTACCTTCCTGACTCACCCCATTTTGTCGTTACGTATAGCGCTTGCAGGATAAAGAGTCCTGGGTAGCGGTCCCCTATCCGGGCTTAGTGGTTTTCTATATTGTCTATTCCATTTCGAAGGGATTATCGAGATACAAAGATGGTTTGCTGATCGTCGAGTTGGATTTGAATCTGTGTCGGCAGATGAAGGACAAATGGGGCTTCAGGGTAAGGTGTTTATATTGGCACTGTACAGTTTTTCATTAATTTGGCAGTTTATTAGCAATTGGCTTCTCGTTACTTTTTGATTTGGCATTTTCCTCTTGTTTTCAGATGACGCAAAGACTGGATTTGTATGCGCAATCTCTCACGGATGCATTGGACCCAAAATACCAGCCCCCTGTTGTTAAAGATATTTTTTAATATCATTTTATATAATACATTGTAAAGTGTTAGCAATAAATATATTTTTATCCAATCCACACGAATAAACTATTTTTGTGTATTAAATTGATTGTTAATGTTTGTATTAAAACATGCCAGCTCAATGTTTTCATGAACTATCGATGAAAAGTACTAGAACCTCAATCTCGCCACTTATTTTGCCCCATATATGTGACATTAACATTGAGTGGATACGGCAAAATAAGTGTTGGACTGCAATAGGGTTAAGTAGTTTCATAACAGCTATAGAAGTACACGAATCACCGCATATACTACAGACCATGTAACTCTGGAGACAGGATTCCGTGAGAAAGAATTGGTTAACCCAGAGTCGGTTAATAGCGAAATGCCTTTAAGTTATACATCTTGCTTGAGTATTATCCATATCTGACACATCCTAAATCGCTGCATGAAAAAACAATTATACATAACCTCCACCACGAAACCCAGAACTCTCCAGCAAGCCGAAAACACTAGCAATCTTATCCTAACGTGCCATTCCTTTGCCCATCTCAGAATATTTCACAGTATAACCTCACTGGGATCCATTTGGGAAAGACCGGTCGTCGTGGCCTTATTCATGAGTGGTGTCGGGTTTGACTGGAGAGAACTAGGGTGCAATAAAGTATGAGCTATATGCAAACAGCCATTATAAACACTCCTTTTCCCCGTCACGGATCAGTACCCGGCTCCGATACAGTAAATAGGATGTCCCTCCTCCGCTCCGTGCACCCATTCACCATTTATCTCCTCACGCAAATAGTAGCTTTATATTATGGTATCATTTAGGAGTACTCCCACATTGGACTCTGCGACTTTTATCCGAGTGGCGAAGGTACCTCAGTTGGGGCTGGAGAAATATAGACCATACTTAGTAGCTTGGTTGAAAATACGAATCCTTGAGAAATATAGATTTACAAAGATGCGAATAAAAATGAAAATAAACAAAATATCGCTATGAAAAGCCAATTGGAGGTGGGAAGAAAATGATGGGTGGCCTTGAGCTTAATGAGGAAAGGAGGGGTAGCATTGGGTGTATTGAAGCCCACCTTGTGGAAACTGGTCGAGGTTAAAGTTTTGACGTTTACTATTAATAAGAAATGAAGTAATGAAGTTAGGATTTCTCGGTTCACTATGAATCAATTTTGATGAAACTTTACCCCACTCGTCTGCACAATATATCAACAATAATGCTTTATTATGCTGTATTATCTACAATTTTTCTTTCAGATTCATCGTTTTGGGGATGAACCACGCTAATAATATCTATCCTCTTTAAGAACAAACGAACATCGCAGAGGTCTAAACGCTGGAGAAAAGTCTTTCACTATCAAGGAAAGTGCTGAAGGTATCTCTGTTCGTGCTTGGGGGGAGAAGTTAGTTTGTCATGTGGACACGGTTAGACGAATTCCGATTGAACAGTCTCATAGGATGAAACGATCCGATTGTGGGACTTCCAAGACTGACAGCTAGGGATTGGGGGAATATTTGCTGCCAGTTATGTCGGAAACTGAGACAAACAAACAAAGCATTTTCACCGCCCCTGGTCGTCCCCATGCACCGAAGATACCAGGAACTGTATCCGAGGGACCATGGCTTTCGTGCGATCTCCCCTGAAACTGCCTCCTTTAACGCGCCGTCAATGAAGAATCATACAAAGGGAAAATTTAAATCAGGAACCATCGCGAGGTAGAGTGAATTAGAAGTACTAATTTCGTCGAGAAATGTGAGCAAAGAAAATGCTATGTTGCGGATGAAGGCATACAAGGCGGCAAAACGTATAGTGAAACTAGTGTTTAACCAGAGTATGAATAAGTGCCCTGATAGAAGGTTTAAAGTAAGGAACTAGTTGGGTAGCTGCCGAATCCAAGTGGATTCTAAATGGCAACTCAGATAAAACTAGGTAAATTAGTTATAAAAGAGAGAATTCCACTGTGATATAAAAAATTTAAAAGATTCCTCGGCCAAAATGAAACAAAGATGGGTGAGGCGAGGGATAGTTAGAAGGGTCGGGAAATAGGACGACCGGAGCGTGGCGAAATGAGTGCAATCGTGTAGAAGGTGGGCAACCGATTGGTCCCCACCACAAAAACGGCAGCAAGGGCTGATTTGACTACCAGCCGAAACAAGCTGACTGTGAGTAAGTCTTGTGTGGCCGATGCGAAGGCGGCAAAGATAAAAATTCGACCAGTCTAAAAGCTAAAGAAAATGACTGAAAGTTCAGCGGTAAAGACAAAGTTAAAAACTGTCCTAAGTAGGTGACTGCGGCACCCACGCCACTGTGTGACTTAGGGCCATCCGTGTATATCGAGCCGTGTTGTATATGTGAGGTCGCATGCTTTAGAAACAGGGTCTTAACGATGCAAGGGTGCACGGACGACTTGTCCAGGCTCTACATGCTGGTACAAACTGTGGGAGGTGGAGCACGCCAACTAGAGGTCAGTAACGATGGAAGGGCAAGGACCCTTAGAGCTCCTAGGTTGGAGAGATGATCTATCTGGAGGTTCAAGGGGCGGAGTAAGGATGGCAACCTATCGAATGCCGCCGTTGACTCGGCAGCATACAGGCATCTGTAGACCTCAGATACAGGGGTCTACTGTACATGGCAGAGGTATCGCATACATATCTGAAGTCGATGATAGGGCAAGGGGAGCACCCCACTCTTACAGTAAAGGCTGTTGACGGGAGAATTGCGGAAGGCTCCACTGGAGAGACGAACTTTAAGGTTGCGAATGAGGTTCAGTATTTTAAGGGCTGATGGGGAAGCCGAAGAGTAAATTTTACACCCATAGTCCAATTTGGATTGGGCAAGAGCAGTGTATAGAGTCCACAGTGTTTGACGATCACTGCCCCGCTAAGTGTGGGAGAGGACTTTCATAATGACTAGAGCCCGCAGACAGCCCGTTCGAAGAAGGCATAGGTGTGGTAACCAGGATAACTTGGTATCAAGAGTTACGCTCAGAGACGAACTCTATCTCTATACCTTGTAGGGAGATAGGTGGTGGAACAAGGCCCTCTCTACCCGGGTGGAAATACATTGCCTTAGTTTTGTTCGTGGAAAAGCGGAATCCCCTAAGTTGTGCACTTTTCGAGACTGCAAGTTGCAGCCGACGCGCTGCTGGTAGAAGGCGAGGTGAGGGACAGTATAGTATCAAGTCATCGACCAACAAGGTCGCGGATACACCCTCTGGGAGAGAAGAAATGATATCAGTGATCGCAATTACAAAACTTAAAAAACTGCCCTGAGGAACTCCCTCCTCTTCATGTTGCAGGTCAGAGTAGGTGTCTCGAACACGCACTATAAAGGATCGAGAGGATAAAAAACTTTAAATGAAAGACGGTAAAAGACTTCTCATAACCCAAACGTATAGCCGCTTTAAGACACCGTATCTCCATGGTGTATCGTAGGCTTTCTCAATGTCGAAAAATATGACCAAGAGGTTGAGCCTACTATAACCCTTGCGAAAACCGCATTGAAATGGAGACAGTAAGTGATTGGTTTCTAGGAACCAGTTCAGGCGCATCAACACTATCTTTTCTGATGATCTGAGTCCAACCCGTCCCTGCCCGGTTTGACAAAATGAAGGACAATCCCAACACGCACTGATGATGGGGAAAAACATTTCACTCATATAAGGTTGTACAAGTCAAGTAAAAAACTAACACAGTGTGGATGGAGGTGCCGAATCATATCAAAATGGATCTCGTCAAGGCCAGGAGAAGTAGAACTACAAAGGGACAATGCACTACGCAATTCGCGGATGGTGAATATGGCATTATACGGAAGGTTAGATTTTGTAAAATTGAGAGAATGAGACTCTTCCTTTGATTTATAGGCTAGAAAACCCTTATTGTAACGGCGGGAAAATGGTCGACCAAAGCATTGTTGGCCAACAGACTGTCATTCACTAAGAATCCTGGTAAGTTGAAGGTGCTGGTATTATTGCCAGCATAACAGATCTTTGTATTAGAGGTCATACAGGAAATTGATGAAACGTAGTGGCGACATGAAGTTCAGCGAGCCTGACAAAGGGTTCTTTGGCGAAGCGTCCGAGCTCGGTTTCGGTCAACCTTGTTACACGAGGTTGGGTTGTGCCGGAATCGGCCATGAGTTACTTGTAGTTTTCGACGGCTGTAGCACACTCCGAGGTCCAACAGGGCACGATTAAGCGACCCGTAATAGTCTGTATGGCTGCGTTGTAGATAATCGATGTGAAGTATTCCACTGCCACGTCCACACCATTGAAAATCCCAAGGAGGCACTTGTGAAAGACTCCTCTCGGAAACCTTCCTAATGGGCATGACTTAAGTCCCACTTGAGAGGCATGGTTGTATGACGGGCTAGGATGAACCGCTTACAAGACAATAGGGAACTGGTCACTCCTATGGAGGTCATCAAGGGCTGACCATCGAAAATCAGTGAGGCAATGCGGGGAACAGAGAGACAGGTCAACAGAACTAAAAGAATCCGTCTGGACATGATAATAGGTGAAATCACCGGTGTTTAAAACGCAAAGAAAGTCCAATATAAAAGAGACTCTAAAACACTGCCTTTGGCATTCCGAGTGATGTCGCCCCAATATGGGTGACGGGCATTAAAATCTCCGAGTAATAAAAATGGGGAGGGCAACTGATCTACAAGTTCTAAAAGGTTGGGTCTTGACAATGGTGAAGAAGGAGGGAGGTAAATAGAACAAAGAGTAAAAAGGCTTGTAAGAAAACCCTCACAGCAACAGCTTGGAGGGTAGTGTGTAGGGGGATGGGAGATACATGATGGGATGAGGATACCATATCTACCCCCCCCCCCCTCCCTCCCGCTCCATGAGACGATACCCCGACAGGAGCAATGGAGTTGAAAATACTAAAACCGGGTACCGCCGAAAAGGGACGTGTTCCCAGTTTGTTCTCCTGAAGATAAATAACAGCGGGGTGGAGAGTCGTCAAAAGAACTTTGATTTCTTCCCACTTGTGAAGAACGCCTTGACAATGCCATTGTAAAATGGAGGATATTATGTGGGACGGTTAAATACCACAGGAGATATCTTTCCTCCTTTATGGCTGATGTTATGTTTGAAGTACGTTCCAAAGAGCTTGGGGGTTGAAGAGCAAATTTTTAAGAGCTTGTTATAGCAAAGGAAGAAATCCTGGAAGGAGCAGTGGCAGGGGGTATGTCTGATTGTTTCGAGGAACTGGCCGAGGCCCTTCCCTGTAATTTGCGCTCGCAGCCAGGTGAAAACGGAAGGTCGAGAAGAGATTTTAGGGCGGTAGATCCAGATTTATGGGCCAGTATGTCCTCTTAGAGAATGAATACGGATCCACCACACCATCTTTATAGACCGAAGATGCTGCTCGAGTTCTCCTACGAGCGGAGAAAAGGGCCCAATGATGGGTTTCTCCTTGGGCATCGGTAGACAAAGGCGGTGGAGATGCCCAGCCTCCTGCGACCTTCTTGAAAGAACAATTCGGAATCAGTCCGAAAAAAACAAGCAGAGGTCAGGTAACCATCAGGGCCACTAGATAGGAGAATGAAGAGGGGGAAATAAAGGGTGGTAAAATAAAGTAATAGGGGGGAGGAGAGAGGAGTATGTTAAAAGTCTGGTTGGCACCACTAAGGGACCCCTAAGGAAGCCGGGGCTAACTTCCTTCGCCACGAGAAGGCCAGAGCGCCTCCGGGACCAACCCTTGAAGAAAGAAAAGGTCTCAGAGAGGGAGGGGGCCCGGATAGAAAGAGTAAGTTATTTAGAGAGGAGTGAGAAACTAAGAAAATAATAGCTGTATGAACATCAGGGATAAAAATGGTAGGGTACTTGTGTGACATGAGGAAATCAAGGGTGGATGTTCTTTGACGACTTGTATGTATAATGTGGGCATGGAACATCACGTGAATATGATTCTTTCCGTGGATGTAAACTGGGCGCTGACTCAGGGTAATGTAGATATAAATATTCAAGAGGGTGTTAAAGCTGAGAGGTCTGAAAAATGGAAAGGCACCTGAAGTAGACGATAGAGACGCTGAGATGCAAAAAATAAGGTGATGATTGTGTTATGGAATGGGTCTGGAGGTTGCATTTTATGGAATTGGAAATTAGCAGAGGGAGTATAAAAGTAAAGGACAGAGCGATGAAGGTAAGAATTACAGTGGGATGTCTGCTAAGGGTTTTAGGCAAGGTGTTTGGACATATTCTGGTTGGGTATATGAGTAGAATAGCCGAGACCAGTGGTGGTTCTAGCTGATAGGTCGTCCTGGGCGAACCATCTATTTGCCATCCTCCCCCACCCACCGCAAACACCACTCTGCACCAACTATATTTTTTTTATTATTGATATTATTTAGACTTGCAGCAACAACGTAAAATTATCATTAATTAAAAATAACTACACATGTAACAATATACTTATAAATACTGAAACTAAATACAATAATAAAAATAAAGTATAAAGGATGTATAAAAAGGAATAATAGTCATTCAACGTCCTTTATTGGACAAATCAAGTGTAAAGAGAGGGGTTTACGAAGAAAGGCGATGAAATATTAAAGGTCGAACGGAGCGTGCGGCGAATTGCGAACACATACCCCGTGTCACCGGGAGAAATGTAGGCGCTGCCTAGTGCTTGTAATCTGGCCACGCTACGCAGCCCCCTTCATAGAAGCTGATCGTAATGAAATAAAACCGAACGCCGATTGGAAACGTTATCTAAAGCGTAACTCTCTACTCGTTCCCGAGTGATTTAAGGGTAAATGAGGCTTGAAGATCAAGAAAATAAAAACCAAATTATACAAGGATAAAGCAGAATGATGGTTGGTTTGAAATGAAATTTACAGTTTACAAGATACATTCAAGGATAAAATTCGCCCAATAATGAGGATATATAAGGAATATTAATTTATAAATATAGAGAATATAAATGATGATGAGCCAAAGGAAGAATTACAAAGCACTATTTGAAGCAACAAATGACCTTAGGATGGAAATTTGTCCGCGCGCGGGCACAGAATAAGTGGGTCAATATTTAATAATGATTTCTGCGGAAGGAATAATTTAAGTTGATTAAAATATATATTCTAGAACGAAGTACATATAAGTTAATATGCTGATAATAAGAAATTCGGATGGGCGAGAGGAAGAAAATTGAGATCTTGGGGTAAACACACGGAGATTTGTACTTAACAGTTAGTATACCGGCCCCGACAATGAATTTTGCTAAAAATGGGTTTATGCATGTTGAGTCTCCGGTTGATATTCTTGACATCTCGGGGGGTATAGCCAGATGGAGGTCTCCGCCCTAGGTAGCATGTCTTTTCCTGCGAGTGAAGAATTAATTGTTGGGAGACACTCCCGAGACTAAGTCCGCTCCTAAGCAAGATCATCTCGGAGCAACAAAGGCCTCCAATTTTGAAGAAAGCTGAGGCTAGCTTTGGGGCCTTTCTCGAGTGAGGGAAGAAGGTAGTTCCATCAACCTCTTCGAAGAAGAAGTAAATAAAACATAAGGACCCCTCACCTTATAGGGCGTTCCCCGAATGTACGGGTACCCTAGTGATGCGGCGGGAGACCAGTACAAGGATGGCATGTCTGAGACCTAAGGGCGACCTTGGGTGTGGATGATAAGTCTCATAAGATGCCCAAAAGTAAAGCGAACTTGCCAAGTTCATACGCTTTTTGACGATTCGTTCGACTGATGGCGGCTTGCTGTCCAAATTACACATTTTTCGTCAGCGTCAGGCCTTTGCTAAGATACTTGGTAATGAACCGAAGGTCACCCGTTTCTCGGACCAAATTTTTTTAGTGAATGCTTCTGAAAGTACGGAGTGGGATATTATAAGTGCTCTGAGTTTCTATCACTGAAAAGCTTAACCACAAGGAAGATACCATGCCCGAGCGTGCGGTGAGGAAGCAAGACTGTACCTCGAGACTCTCTCCTTACACTCATCGCTTTACGGTAGACCGTGACAGGCTTCCTGAGTCGGTACTGCTGGATGATATCACTACCGCGTCAAGCATACGAGGGGCGGTCAATAGGTTTTGCGAATCGGTAGGGCAAAACAGAGGAAGAGGGATAGCTGTTTGTGGGGTGTTAGGACAATTTATGACAAGTCAAGACCTGCAGCCGCACGCTCCTACCTCGTCTATTTAAGAATCAGTAGCTGATCGCAGATTGTCCGTCACAAGTTTTTCAACAATGGAGAAGGTTGAGCACTGCACAGTGATCAAACTTTTGACCAAGGAAGGCAAGAATGCAAAAGAGATCCATGAACGCATGGTTGAAGTGTACACCGACACCGCCCCTTCCTATGCAACCATTGCTCGCTGGAATAGGGAGCTCTGCCATGGTCGTGAGTCCCTTGAAGATGACCCACGTCCAGGACGCCCGTCAGACGTGACCAACGAGAACAATGTGGCCCGCGTGGAGAGGATGATCCTCCAAAATCGACGGGTGAAGGTCGAAGAAATCGAGCGAGAACTTGGAATATCACATGGAAGTGTTATCAACATCATCCACGACAATTTGGCGATGACCAAGGTCTCTGCCCGTTGGGTCCCTAGAAACCTCACGCCCCATGATCGACTTCAACGTCGTCAAATTTCGGAGGAGCTGCTGCTCCTTTACAATCAAGACCCAGCGAGATTCGAGTCACGCATAGTGACAGGTGACGAAACGTGGGTCCATCACTGGGCTCCCGAGACCAAGCTCGAAAGCATGGCCTGGAAGCACAGGGGCTCTCCGACCCCCATCAAGTTCCGGACCCAACCCTCAGCCCGGAAGATCATGGCCATCATCTTCTGGAATTCTGAGGGAGTGATGATGGTGGACTATGCGCCTCGTGGAAGGACCATCACAGGCCAATATTACGCCGAGGAACTGGCTGGGTTGAAGAAGTGCATCCGTCAGAAGCGGCGCGGCAAGTTGACACGCGGTGTCCTGCTCCTCCACGACAATGCTAGAGTTGCTCAAATTGCCCTGCGCAAGTGCAGATTCGAGGAGCTCAACCATCCCCCCTACAGTCCAGATCTGGCCCCTAGCGACTACTTTTTATTCCGCCAGCTCAAGGCTGCACTGATTGGACGCCGGTTTGGGGACGATGAAGATGTCCAGCTCACCGTCCAGGAGTGGATTGAACAGCAGTCGGGAGATTTCTGGTTGTCGGGAATTCGAAGCCTCAAGGACAAGTGGCGCAAGTGCATTGAAGTCGACGGTAGTTATATTGAAAAATAATAAAACACTCTTCCTTATATCTCGTTTCCTTATATCCGAATTGCAAAAATTATTGACCGCTCCTCGTATATATGTTCCTGCTTCGTGGAGGTGTTACCACAGCCAAAGCTTTGGTAATAAAAAAATAGTTTTTAAGTGCAATCGAGTGGTTAAAAGCTTCGCTTGAATGAGTCTTTTTGTAGATTCAAGATATTTCAATCGATTCGCCGTTCGTCAGCAGTGATCCAACGACGCAGGAAGTCTTTCGAAACTCACCGCACGCTACTTTCATTCTTTATTTTTTCATCTCCCCTTTCCTACACCCCTCTAGCTACAGGGGTGTAGGAGCTTCGCAAAACCCCGCCACATGTGATAGTTGAAGTCAACTCAGTGAGCCAGGCCTTTCTTACAGCCACTCAGGATGAGATGACATCAAACTTCTCTTGGTGTAGCAGTCTTCACAGTGTACTCTCCTGATTATCAGAAGTCAGTAAGGAGAGATCTGAAATGAGAGTTGTGAAAGTAAATCTAATTATATGTACAAAGAGCTAAATCCGAGGGAAGGAAAGTTTTGTGGCCATAAGAGGTTGGAAGATCACTTCACTCAACAGCAGGGTCTAACATGAATATATAAAGCCGCATGTCCTGCAAATAGTGGGGCATAGATGATGCACATATATGGATACTGGGGTCAGGAGGCCGTGCTTAATTGTGATCCATCGGGTCGAGGAGATATGCAATTCTTCCAATTATCAGGGATAACAATCTACAGAGCTTACCCCTGCAGGGGAATGTCCATAAAAAAACTTGACGGAAGACGAAACAAAACTTGATAGATACGCCTTTTATATGTCCTAATGCCGGATAAATTAGCAGCGTGAAAAAATAAATCCTAGAAGGACGCAAGCTTTGTGGTTCTGAAAAGTGAGAAGATCACTGCACTCAACTCTAGTGTCTCATATGAATGGTAAGCCAAAAAGTGGTAATAGATACGAAAAGGTGGTCGACCCATGAACCACTTGTGCTGCCACTTTAACTGAGAAGATAAAGAGTGATTAGTGCAAGACTATGATTAAGAGGTAGATGATAGTGAGAATAAGCAAAATGAAAATATCGGCATGGTTGTTTTCCATTTACAACTTTAGTTCCGTACTTTTGATGGTACCAACACAGATGAGACAATTAAGATTGAGGATGAATATAGCCTGCAGAAGAAAAATGTGAATGCTTTACGTTACCTATAGTGTTGGAATGTTCTTGATGGTTGCTTCTATTTGTGGAAGACGAGCCGTACGTTCCGCGATGCCTTGTCTGGCCGTACAAATAGTCTATCTCCTAGCTGCAACTTTAGGCGACAGCTTCTTTAAAATCTCCATCAGTGTGCTACTTTTCGATGATGTAAAGACCGTTACTCTATTACACCCTGACTGACAAGCAGGGAACTTCTTCAAGTCCTGAACCTGCGAGCAAATACATTTATTACATTTAGCGATGGTTGAGTAAGGACAAGCAGAGGCATACTCCCATATAACGTGAATGTTGTTAAATAACCTGTCGGTAATTTCTCTCAAGGTAAGAGGACTTCTCTATCATCCTTAGGGGATGAATATGCTCCGGCATAGCTCTCATGATGATTTCCTTCAGATGCAATTCAAATAGTTCAGATGGAGTGATTTTAGCCTGATCCAACTACTCTAAACGAGCCAGAAAGATCACGTGATTTTTAATTGCATGCGACTCTATATCTCACTTTGTCGGTTGGTCCCGTTTTGCTTCTTTTTTTTGGAGGGGGGGGATAATAACATTGTAGCTATTCAGCCGATTCTACCGAAATTTGAAACTCTTATATTGTTTTACACTTTATTTCGAATGAATTAATTGCTAAGGTGCTCCCGAGGTTAGCCCATGAATTATTTCGTTTTGGCAATAACATCATACATAACTATTCGGCCGATTCTAACGAAATTTGAAACCCTTATGTTGTTTTACATTCTCTTTCGAATGATATAATTGCCAAAGTCCTGCCAAGGTTAATCCAGGAATTATTGAGTTTTAAAGGTCGTAAGATCATAAATCAGAATGAGTGATAGCACGCGACTTTGGTTAGCAGACATTATTTCACAACATAACTATCTAACTATAAATTTAGGAACTAATCACAAGAAGAGAAATCATAAATCGACGTCTATGAAAAATAAATACTTTAGTGAAGACAATAAACGAGGGTATCTGTGATAAAACCAAATGAGGCAAATAATGGAGACAAGGGAAAATATTAGACAAGAGGAGAATATATTGCTATTTCAGTCAACGAAATAGCAGGAATACGAATATAAGATACTATGAAATGTGATGTATGAATCAGTAATAGTGTGTGAATGGAAAATAACTAAATGCCGATGGGCAAGTCAACACAATATTAGAAATGAAAATTTACATACCTACCTTTAGTTAACGAGAGTTAATGAAATTTACAACGCAAGTGGAACTATATATAATAAACACAATCAGAGAAGCAAAATGATAAACAAAAAAGTTTTATAAGGATAATAGTCAAATTTGACAACGCAAATGTTTACAGCTTCTTGCAAGTGCTTTGAGTATTCCCTTACGATATTTCTACTACAAGTGCCTTGGGTTGATTTTGTTCCATTCTTCCAAGCATATTTTCTTCAACTCATATAAGTTTCAATTCTCCCACAGCTTTTCGATGAGATTCAGGTCAGAAGATTGACTTAGTCATCCTAAAACATTAATTCTACCTGTATGCAGACAATTCTTAGTTTGCTTTGTTGTGTGCTTGGGGGTATTGTCTTGTTCAAATGCCTATCCTTGTTTCAAATTCAGAGAGTCAACGTTAGATAACAAATTTATTTCCAAAATTCCCCTGTACATTTTGTCGTTCATTCTTCCTTCCACTATCTCCATTCTTTCAATCCCTGATAAGTCAAAACAACCCCATACCATGATTGATCTGCCATCAAATTTGACTGTAGGGGTCCTATTTTTTAGCACGTAAGATCATACTTATTTTTCTCCAAACTTTGCTGATTGAATTTCGATCGAAATCTTCTATTTTTATTTTATCTGACCGAAGGATTTGTTTCCAAGACGTTACCAGTTTATTTAAATGTCCATTTACAAACGCTAAGCGAGCTTTACAGTGAGTTTTCTTAAAGAGTTTTAACAAGGAGTAACAAGGAAATAAAGTACCCTAGAAGACCTTACGGCCCATTCAAAGAGGGTACCTTTGGACTAGCAGTCGAGCGGGCACATCTCTGCTCAAATGCTTTACGTCCTTAAACGGCCACTTTTCAAGACCCTGTCTAGTCTTGACTTGAACTGGTCAATAGATTCACTGTTGACAACTTCCACTGGAAGTGCGTTCCAACTACCGCAGATACTGTAGGTGAAAGATTTTCCGCACAGATCGCGGTTGTAACGCTTCAGTTCAAGTTTAAAGCCGTGATTTCTTGTTCTGCTCTCAACAAGTGGGAAAATATCCCTGTAGTCAACATTGTCGAAGCCTCGAAGTATTTTGAAAACTTCGATGAGCTGACCACGCAGTCTACGGGTTTCCAACGAAAACAGATCTAATTCCCTTAATCTACCTTCATAACTTTTATGTCTGATAGAGGGAATCAGTTTGGTTGCCCTGAAGTATGAGAAAAGAGATCATAACGACGTAGCATTCTACCTATTGTATCCTTGCTAGCTTCAATTCCACTTGTTTACAGATCTTCCTCGTGCTCTTTAAAAGTATTGTGTGGTTTATCACATACTCTTTTTTGCAAGTTTTCAAGCTGCACGTTCCGTTAACATCCGAGGGCGATCTGAACGATACAAAGGATGAATTGAATTACGAGACTTCCAGTTGCGTATTATTGTACCTGCTGAATTTAGATGTACTTTAAGCTGTTCAATGCGTTCACGAAGATCTTGAATGATTCATTTGTTTTTCCCATTGATGATGATGATGATGTTGACGGTACGACTATCTCGTAAGGAATGACGAAAGAAACCTCACATTTCGTTTAGAATATTCTAGTTATTCAGGAACAAATGAGGATTAGTTTTTAATGAGACATTTTAAAGATGTAACCTATCTATATGTATTTATATATGTTGTAAACTTATGTGTTGTCAAATTTCATATTGGCCTTATAAAGTTTTTCATGTTCAACATTTTGCTTTTCTGATCGTTACCTTGCATTTATTACATAAAGTTCCACGTGCCTCGTAAATTCCATTAACTTGCGTTAACTAAAAATATGTAAATTTGCATTTCTAACAGTGTTATAAACATTTGAGGCCCACTGTAGATAAATTAAAGAATTATTCTTTGAGGTTAAATAACATTGTGACAGATATGTACAAAGGTTCTGTTTCGCTCTTCTTTTTTTTCTTTTATCAAGATTGGCATGTTGAATACGAGAATCACATTAGTTTGTGTATAACAACAAGAACATACATAAAAATATATTAGTTTTGTATACCAACAAGTATATGCATAAATTCTTGAAAACAATATTGTAATACAAACTGTAAGGTATAACCTATTTTATTAATGTTATATTATATTATAAATAACACGAAAGAATACTGAGACAAAATTGTAATTACTATGGTGGATCAATGAATCAAAAACATCAGTGCGCTCAAAACTGAACATTGGACCGTCATTGTAAGCTGTACTGTCTCCCCGAACAAAGGTCATTAATTAAATGCCCATCGTCGCTCCATTCCACTTTCCATGATATCGCTTCTCAATCAATTGTATGACCTGATCGAGATGTTTATCGTACTCTTCCAACACAAAATCGAGATTCAGTCGAAAGAATTCGAAATGGGAGTAAACAAAGTGAAGCTAAAGTGACATTTTGTATCCCATACTGCTGTAACTTCCAAGCAGTTTTTCAATAAGAACTTTATAATTTTCCGCTTTGTTGTTTCCTAAAAACTTAGCATTCAACACATTCCAAGCTCTTTTCTCGAACGGTGTCATTTTCATACCCAGAGTTCTGGGTGCATAGATCTGATGGTCCAACAAAGACACCAACAACAACGTTTGCGAAGAACAAGTTCGAAAACGTTGCTCGTATTTTGGAATAGGTTTCACCATTGCGATCAAATTCTGTGATGAATTGTTTAAAAGGTCCAGTTTAATGTGGAGCGACGGTAGTAGGATTCTATACACGGACACAATGACAAGACTAATCTTTCTTGTCATTCTCGCTTCACGGAATGACTTGGTCTATCTCTGCTATGCCACAAGCACAAAAAGCAAAGGTACTTAGTATATCTTTTTATGTTTTCATAATATTCTTTCAAGTGTACGGATTGATCAACAGAGATAGATAGTCGCTGGTTGCCGTCGTGAAGCAGCACTGCTTTCACTTCTTATAGAGATGTTAATAAGCATACGCCATTGATCAAGCTGGTGTCTCAAACCTCTCGCTTCAAACAGACTTTTTACATTAATACAGAATCATAGCGAAACATAAAATGAGTATGTAGGTTCAGTACTTCGAAATTTTCACATTTACATCTAGTAGGTTATGTTCCTTCAATGTGGGTGCCAGGAGCTTTACAACAGAGTTTGCGAGATTAAGGTCTCTTAGGTTTGGAAAGTAGGGTTCTTCAGGTAGGCATGCTGCTTCCTTTTCTTCGCCAGCTTCTTCATGATCTAACATTTCAATGTGGACATCATCTGTGGATTCAAAAGATGGAGCAAATAGATAATGCAGTTCTGCGCTATGTCACAGTTGCAATTGAAGATAGGACACTAGGATAGTCAGTACTTCTTATCTTGTGAACTTGTATAAGTAAATACGCCCACCATACATATATAAGTCGTTTAGATGATTTGTCGGTTCTTGCCATATTCTCGGAATGGCAAACGGCATCTATTTCTTGCTGCCACGTGTAGCCATTCTTCTAGTGTAAATTTGCAGTGACCTCAGATTGAGGAGAGCCCATGGCTTGTCCTAGTTTCCAATCGGAGTGCCAAGTACTTTTAATATGCGACATAATATTTGGTACTTCGCGAAATAAAAGATTTGATTTGTTTTTGCCAATATAATGTCGACACACATAACAGAAACAATTAGCTGATAACTTTCAGTCTCTAGAAGCCATCACAATGCTATATTAAACAATAGAACACGAAAATTAATGCAATATAGTGAAGGGAAACAAATGTAAAGTGAGCAGATAATGTGAAGGGTGGTACTGTAGCGTGGTGATATTGCAAGCGGGGGGGAATATACGGCCCCGCGAAATCAGTTCCCAGCGACGTGGATAAGGTGTTCGCAACTCGTCACACACTCAGTTCGTTCTTCATTTTTTTCAGCACCCTTCTTCCTACATTTCTATCTATCAGGATGGAACGAAATTAACGTCTGATTTTCTAGAATAAAGTTTTATATAGTATTTATTAAAGTATGCCTGTTGTTATCGTTTGGGAATACTACAATGAGTAACTTATATTTTTTCTTTCAAATTATTAAATTATTGTTCATAATCTTCTTCGGTATTCACCTCAATACCCTCCCATCTAAAGATCACATTAGACATGTTTTACTCGATGAGTTTCATATAGGTATCAATGCAAGTACAGCGGCGAAATCCATTCAGAGCACTTATGGGGATGATGTAAATAAAATAAGTTACTGATGGTGGTTTTCCCGTTTCTGAAGTGGGAATTTAAGTCTATCGGGACCAAAAGAAGATCGTCCAAGAGAATTTGATTCCGAAGAGTTAAAAGCTGATGTCACAACAAATCCTGCTACAATTTCTAGGAGGCTCGCAGAACAATTTAAAGGAACCCATACGACTGCCCTACGCCAGTTTTTTCAATTTTAATATATACCATAAAATCGGACATTACTTTCGTTCTAATCTGATACAATGGTGCCCATAACGGAGGTTGAGAATTACGCCTCGGGTGACGTTTCCACGTGAAGGGGCACATTTCAATACGGTCCGCTTCTAGGAGGGTGTATGTGTATCGTTTTAGATAGAGGACTGTAAGAAAAGGGGAGAATAAAAAATAAAGAACAAAAGTAGCGTGATTGAGTTGCAAACGGCTTCTTACGAACAGTTTCCTGCTTCGCCCGACCACTGTTAACGAGCAACGAATCCACTGCGCCATCCTGAGTTTAAAAAGACTCATTCAAACGAAATTTTCAAACCGCTCACTTGCCCTTCTTGGTGCCCTTACACAACCCCTCTCCTAGAGACGGGTTTTATTTTGAAGAAATGAAGACGACGAACGCGGCTTGGAAACGTTATCCAAGCGGTAACTCTTCCCTTCACGGACCCGAGTACTATTGTAGATAGAGGGTTGTAAGAAAAGGGGGTAAAGAAAAAATAAAGCACGAAATTAGCATGATTGAGGCGCGAACGGCTTCTTGTGTCGTTAGCGAGTGGTGAATCGATTGCGCGATCCTGAGTCACATTGAAGACTCATTCAAGCGAAGCTTTTAAACTGCTCACTTGTACTTCTCGGTACGCTACGGCGTGTTGAGATTAATTTTTTCATCGCCCTTCCTCCTGTAGCTGATTACACTCCTTTTAAAAATATTTTAGTAATCCTTACCAAAGCATCCCACATTTCGGTAATCAAATTCAAAATTTCATATTTAAAAATTGCATGTTTCTACTCTTCTTAAACCTGGCAATATTCTTCCTCGTTAGCATTCCTTTGAAAAACGCTTTACCCTTTCTTGCTCGACGATCTCCTCAACAACAAATATCTTTTCAATAGTGTTTAAAATTGTTATTAAACCACTTTTAGTTCAATATCCTCTACCAGTTATAAATTCAACGAAATTATTTGTGTCAAATATAAAGCACATATCAGAAGTATGCAGATACTTAAAAGAGATAAAGAATAAGCAAGGCAATTTTCATGTTTTCTGTGACAATTGATGCTCATTATCAATTCAAATGATTTTTTTATCAAACTATTTATTTTTAATAGTTCTATACTATTATCATTACTATTTAAATGCTATAATCAATAATTCAAAATTCGTTATTTAATACAAGGGTAGTTTATCTAAACCAATAAAATTTGGGGGCCCTTGAGCACTACAACGCCCCTTATAAAATATACACCATTGGCCAAAAGTATAAAGCATCTTATTGGAATCATTTTTTATAATCTAATTAGACTTTGTTAACAAATTCACGGTTTATTTGCCCAATCTTCCTTACATTTATCGTTTGCACAAAGTTCATAAGGAAGGTGTCCTCTTGAAACTGATCATCTGTACTACTATTTGCTCTACTGACCATCTCGCTAAATAGCTTTTGGGCAACTTAGGGCAATTTATCGGTGTCGTCCATACTACACATACAAAAAACTCAGTAAACTTTCATGTGACTTAACTATTTACTAATGTCCCCATAGAAGACTTTATTACTTTGCACGTTTCTGAGTGAAAATGCGATTGTTTACCTGTTGATATTGACACATTAATTAAATTAATTGAACTTTTCGTCTCCAATAGATATTTCAGGTTTAACGATTTGTATTCTAAACAAAAATTTAGTCTCTATGAGATCGTCTCTTAGCCTTATTCTGAGTAACTTATTCATGTAAATGTTTGAGTCTAGTTTTTTACCACATAATTTTATTTCCGGCACAAATTGGTAGAAATACGTAGACGATGTTTTTGCAATCATTGATGATTACGTTGATCTAGAATATGTCCTGGAAAATCCAAATTCAAAATTTGAATCAATTAATTTTCCTGTCGAAATAGAAAACGAAGCATCACTTCCGTTTCTTGGAATACTTGCAATCCACCTCAATGATCAACCAACATTTAAAATATTTTGAAACATTACGCATATGAATTCATACATTCATGCATTTTCATTTCATTTTCAAAAAATCAAACGTGAAGTTATCTCTGGATTTATACTTAGAGCACTACTCATTTGTGACCCCAAATTTCTTGATGATGAGATTAAACACATTAAAAAATACTTTGCCAAATTGTGCTTTAACGAACTCTTCATTTCAAATACTTTTAAACAAACCAAAAATTGTTTCTTGACGATCCCAATCACTCTTTCACAACGAAATTCAAGCTTAATCTCTCATAACATGCATATCGTTACTTCTTTCCCTAATACTATTGCAAAATTAACTAGAGGTAAAATTACTTCGTCGCAAACAGCCGGCGTTTGTATTTATGGGTTGGAGATATAGAGGTGAAACCGTGGATCTAAAACACCGTATTTACCATCATAAATATGATATCAGTACGTATAGATAAGTTATATAGCCAAACACATATTCGAAAACGATCATCAAATTAATTTTAATCGGGTTAAAATTATTAAAAAGTTCAAAACATAAACAATCGTACACTTTTAGAAGCATTTTATATCAATAATTTGGCACATTAAATGAATACAAAGGTAACTTTGAGTTTGATAACTTTATTTTTCTGACACTTAAAAAAATGTTTGGGGAAAAATGAATGTATTTGTCGTTTCATGCTTCCTGCCTACCTGGATTATTACTGACCTACGCCAGCAGAAGAATGTTGGAAAAGTCAGAAAGCAGATAGAAGATTCAGGATTTGTCTACGAGACAGCAAAGAGGAAAACTATCTGATGGCACCAGAACGCCGGGATTCGTCGCTGAAATCCAGGAGATCATCAGCAATGATCTCAGAAAGTCAATGCGTGTCAGTGAAAGGGGAAAAGTGTAGATTAAAAGATAGTGGTGTATAACGACATTCGCTACTTTTCAAACAAGATGAGGAAAGGACAATTACTATCAAAGGCCATGCAGGAAATACGACTCATGCACTCCAAGAAGCTGATCAACAAGTTGACACACCCGGTAGAGCCAGACATGCTGTGATTATTCTCCAACGAGAAGAATTTATGTACAGACCAGATGATCAATTCCCAGAATAACAGGTGGACCGCTCTTGCGCCCAAGGACGTGCCTAGAGTCATGCAGATGAAATTTTCAGGGACAATCATGGTCTTCAGTTTCGTCATCAGTGAAGGTGGTGTAATGACAATCCACTACTTCCCTGAGGGCCTCACGCTGAATATCGACGGTTACATGCGTATTCTGAGCGAGGTAATGAAGCCATCGATCGCGCTTGTAATTGCAAGGAGGCCTTACATCTGGCAGTAAGAGTCTGCGCACTGCCACACCAGCCGGAAGACCAAGGCCTGGCTGTCGAAGAATTTCTTTGATCACAAAGCACCTGATATTTGGCCTACCAACTCGCCTGACTATATATATATATATATATATATATATATATATATATATATATATATATATATATATATATATATATATATATATATATATATATATAATGAAGGATATCACATTAACGTGATGTATATCAGTGGAATATAATGGTAAACCACAATATTTGAATCAAGATTTTATTTATAACTATCGGACTAGTTTCGGCAACATGCCATTTTCAACTAATAATGAAGACGCTAGACAAGGAGCACACTATATATAAGGTAAGACACATCCTAAACAAAATGAAACAGCAGGAAACAATCTGGAAAAATATATATACTCGAGTAAATCTGGCGTGAATGACAAGCTAAACAAAATGAAATAGGACCGGAAACAATCTGGAGAGTTGCTAATCCCCAAGACTCATTGTATCCGGGGGCTTATAGATACAATTGGCGACTCTATTCATTATATATTTGTTAAATTTGTATTGCCCTTCAGATAAATTGAAGTTATCACTTTGTTAATGATGATGGATTCCGCAATTCTCATTTCAATATAATTGCTTGATTTATAAATGATTTTTGCATGGTTAAAATCAATTATATGGTTGTGCGTTTGCATATACATAAAGAGACTTGACGAATTCCTACACCTTCTGATATCAGCTAAATGTTTTTTCGTCCTCTTATTAAAGTGCGCTGACTCTCCGATGTATGTTAATTTGCATTATAGCATGGTATACTGTAAACTCCAACATCGAGATTGATTGGGCGCAGTCTAGTCAGGGATTTTCGAATGGTATTGAAATATTTAAATGTAATGTTTATGTTATTTCTGTTCACATATGATTTTAGAGGAGCCAAGGCTGGAGCATATTGGAAACTAATACATTTTTTAAAAATCACCCCTTCGTGGTGTAGAGGTGGCATAGAAGTTTTTTCGTGCTTTGGAATGGCATCTATTTATGAGGTGAATTGGATATTTTAGTTCAATAAAATTGCAGATAAGGTGGTTAATTTCATCATGAAGAAAGATTGGGTCGCACGTTCTATAGGTTCGGAGAAAGAGGGAAGAAATAACAGATATCTTAACGGATTTATCATGTAGTCAGAAAAAAAATGTAAGCAAGCATTTAAATCTGTAGGCTTTTGATAGACTGAGCACTGCATATAATTATTTAAACGGTGGATATTCACGTCTAGAAACGGTAGATAATTATTCTGTTCCCATTCTACTTTGAATTTTATCGATGGGTTCAACGAATTCAGGTTGTTGAAAAATTCATTCAAATTGTTGTTGTCTATGGGCCATGCTGACAGGATGTCGTCTACATATTGGAACCAGATAAGAGGTTGGAAATAGTTCCTCGGAAGGAGGGACATTTCGTAGTTTTCCATAAATAGATTGCATAGGATGAGGGAAATGGGGTTACCCATCCTTAGGCCATATTCCAATACCATTCGAAAATCCCTGACTAGACCGCGCCCAATCAATCTCGATGCTGGAGTTTACAGTATACCATGCTATAATTTAAAATTAACATACATCGGAGAGTCAGGCCACTTTAATAAGAGGATGAAAGAACATTTACGCACATGCAAACGCTGACCATAAAATTGATTTTAACCATGCAAAAATCATTTATAAATCAAACAATTATATTGAAAGGAGAATTGCGGAATCCATCATCATTAACAAAGTTGATAATTTCAATTTATCTGAAGGGTAATACAAATTTAACAAATATATAATGAATAGAGTCGCCAATTGTATCTATAAGCCCCCGGATGCAATGAGTCTTGGGGATTAGCAACTCTCCAGATTGTTTCCGGCCACATTTCATTTTGTTTAGCTTGTCATTCACGCCAGATTTACTCGAGTATATACTTTTTCCAGATTGTTTCCTGCTGTTTCATTTTGTTTATGATGTGCCTTACCTTATATATACTATGCTCCTTGTCTAGCGTCTTCATTATTAGTTGAAAATGGCATGTTGCCGAAACTAGTCCGATAGTTATAAATAAAATCTTGATTCAAATATTGTGGTTTACCATTATCTTCCATATATATCTCGTGTATATATATATATATATATATATATATATATATATATATATATATATATATATATATATATATATATATATATATATATATATATATATATTATCGAAGGCGACTGCGAATTTAGCGTTAATTATTTTCTTTTCGAGTCCCTTGATTTGTCTTATATTCCGCTTTTGGTCGTGAGTTTACCTGTGAATTAGTTCGCCAAAATTAATTAGAAAAGTAGTAACGAACGAGGGCAATAAACTAGTTCACTGAGCAAAACAAAATAATTATTGGCGTTTCGATACACACCTGTATCATTATTAAAGGTTGATATTTGTAACTTAAGAAATTGAAGATAGAGCTATATATACATCGTTATTTAGATGTTAACAAATATATGAACATACTTATAGGGAATGTAAATTCTTAGACACAAAAAGGTACATTAAAATGTGGGTTGAGACTGCTTAAATGGTTAATCTATAATGGACACAGGATTAAGTTGGGCAGGGATAATTATAATTATTCGGGGCACGGAGACACGAGAAGGGCAGATTGAGTATTTAATTTGTGCTGTTTTTCTTTTATATACAAGGCTTCTAATATAAGTAGCTGTCGGCGGTTTGTAGTATGTGCTAGGATTTGGGGATCATCTTCTAGTGACTTCCGGTCCAGTTGTCTTCCATGTTTTTCCAACGTGTGTGTTTTCGGTGCACCATTGTTTAAAGGATAACTCATTCTTAGTGTTAACTTCGTTTCTGTCATTCCGTTATATGAATGAGGTAGGAGCTCACAGTCTCCCATTTTGCAAGTATATTCATATATTAAATGACTTCTCTGCTTAAGTGTTAGGTGAGGTCCTGGGTTCTTTTTCATGATAAGGTTGGATGTTCGTTTACTATTGTAGTAGATGAGTGATGCATTATTTTCATTTTATGTTGTTTTTACTCCTCTGTTTATGATTTCCTTCGTTATTCTTTCATCTGTTTTGTACACTGTGCTCATAATGTTCTTGTAGTATAGTTTAATAGTGTTTCTTTCGACTTGCAGATTGGTACCTCGTGTAGGTGAGGTATACGATCTTTCCATCTCCTTAAGTATAGCGGTGTGTATGGTGCCTTTGTATGACCGTTATTCACGAGTACTTGTGTAGCACGTTGGAGTTTTTCGTGTGTTTCTTTCCATGTGGAGCAATGGGTGAAAGCACGGTTGATGTAGGAATTCATTGCACTTTTTTATATAACAGTCGTGACATTCGCTTTTTGCATTCATGCAAAGACCTGGATTTGTATTTTTGACGTGAACTTTGATAGTTATGTGATTATTTTGCTTAGGGGTTAGGGTATCTAAAAACAGAAGTTGATTATTTTCTATGGTGTAGTTAAGTGAGGAGCAGTTCTTGAATGCGCTTAGTAATTCCTGAATTTCTTCTTCCACGCTTCCCATGTAAAAGTTTGCGAAGAGTACTCCGAGGAGAGAACCCATTGCAACGCCGTCGGTTTACACGCACAGATCGCCTCTTGGTCCATAGAAGGGGGCTTCCATGCTGCAGATAAAGAGTTCTCTCGAGGAATCTCTCGGTATGTTAAGAGGGGGGTGATCGCTTTAGTTTTATACTCTTTCGGAAACAGGAACGTTTGTAAATAAGGATTCAACCTCTAGGCAAAGCTGAATTTTGGATTTCATTTTTTGCAGTGCTCGTTTGATTAATACGGGGTCTGCTCTCAACTGGTTGACTCACAATTTTATTCGCTCGGGTTGTTCATCCAAATATCCTGGTCCCAGTCGACAGTGGTGGCTCGTAGCTAAAATTAGTGGAGGTGCTGCATCATAATTTTTTAGCATTTTTTAATATTATGTAAAAGGAAATAAACATATCGAAAAAAGTATTTTCTAAGATCCAACCTGCACCTCTATTTTTTTAATTTTTAAGTGGTGACCCCATGTCCTATTGATACCTTCCAACTCAAATAACTTGCTAAAATCCAACTTATCCATCCCAGAACAGATTTTAAAAAGCTCAATCATATCTCCCTTCACACATCTTCTCTCAAATGAGAACATATTTAGTACCCTCAGTCTATCTTCATATTCAAGGTGCTTCAGGAAAGGTATAATTTTTGTTGCCCTCCTCTGTACTGACTCTAGCAGGTTGATGCCATGTCTGAAATGGGGCGACCATGCTTGTATACAGTACTCTAAATGTGGCCTAACTTACTAGTTGAAAAGTTTAAGGATAACCTCTTTACTCTTGTATCTAACATTCCTTTTAATGTAACCTAGCACCCTATTTGCTCTATTTTTTGCCTCAATACACTGCTTTGAAAGCTTCAGTAACCTATCTACTACTACGCTTAAGTCCTTCTCATCCTCAACTGGATTCAGCCAATGCCTATCCATTTCATAGTTAAACTCCCTATTATCCCTTCCCATGTTGAGAACTTTGTATTTTTTAAGCTTAAAAGTTATCTGCCACTTCTGAGCCCAAGATAATAAATTATTTAAGTCACTGTGCACTTTAAAGCTACCTTCAACTTCTTTGACTACAGCTGCCAATTTAGTGTGATCAGCAAAAATTGACACTTTGCTATTTACAGCCTCCTCATGATCATTTATATAAACTATGAATAATTTAGGGCCTAGAATGGATCCCTGAGTTACGCCACTGATAACGTCCCTCTACTGTGACCTGACTCCATTCAGCACAACTGTTTCTTGCCTTTCAGCCATTCAGTTATCCACTTCAAACTCTACCACATATCCCATGCATTTTTAATCTGTGAACTAGTCTCCTATGTGGAACCTTATCTAAAGCTTTGCTAAAATCTAAGTAAAATACATCAACAGTATCTCCCTTATCTAATTGAAGAGTAACATAATCCATAAAATCCAGTAAATTTGTTAATTACGATCTACCTCTTCTAAACCCATGTTGAGCATCATTTATTAACCTACCACACTCTAAATGGTCAGAAATCCCCTTGTTAACTATCTTCTCAAGAATTTTAGAAACGATAGAAGTTTAGCTTACCGGCCTAAAGCTATTCGGATCCTCTTTACTTCCCTTTTTAAAAATTGGCACTACATTCACTAATTTCCAATCATTAGGTATTTCTCCAAACTCTAGTGATCTAGTATATATCTTCTCAAGAGCTACTGCAATACTATCTACACCTTTATTGAGTAACCTAGAATGAATGTTGTCTAGGTCAGATGACTTATTAGTATTTAACTCCAATATAAGCTCTTTAATTATTTCTCTGTTCATATTAATGGTATTCAACAAACTTCCCTTGACCTAGAATTACTATCAATTAATCTATCTTGATTCTCTTGTGTAAATACTGAAGAAAAATGATCATTAAGAACCTCTACTATTTCCTCATCAGATTCTTTTAACCCCCCTTCATATCTAATAAGCTCTATTTTATCACTGTTAGATTTGTTATTAATTGTATAATAGCTAAATAATTTTCTTGGATCTTTATTATTATGTTGAGCTAAATTAATTTCCGCGGCCCTTTTGCTCTTCTTAATAATCTTATTTAGATCATTTCTGGTCGACCTATAATGATTTAAATTGACAAAAGTACTTTCTCTCTGTAATCTCTGGTATGCCTTTTTCTTCTCAAAATTGTTCTAGCTTCCTACATTTCTTCCTAATAGACTTCATTGGAATACACTGCTCCTGGACTATGTTCAATATAGTCTTAAAAGTGTCCCACATCTCATAAGAATTCTTTCCCATGTACTTATGTTCTGTAATTCTTTATTTCAGTGAGATAAAGCCTGAAGAGGTAAAAGTTTATAAGGGGGGGACTAATTTATAGTAATGGCGAATCAAATGAATGATCTCCAATGATGAATTATTTGACTCCAAAGATGAATTCTTCAGTGTTCTTATTTTGGCTGAGCTTACCGAAGATTTAGGGCAAGCGGCACGTCACCAAGTTACTTTGCGGGCGACTAGCAGTCTATATATACTCAACACGAAGTATTAAATTCTGGAGTGACAAGACTTGGGGAATTTTAAAGTCCCGTAAACGCTAATACGGGTATGGAAATACTTATTGACTACTATAATGCTTAATTCTTTACTCTCTATTCCTTTCATTACTCGCCCATATATAGTTTCATTTCCAGGGGGGCGTGGCCTAGATTCGACTCCGGGACCAATCTATCGTAGGGGCTCATTAGTTCCACCCCCTAAGGGCGGAGATTTGCACGGCTGTGTATCACAATTTGCTTACATCCTCCAGCTAATATAGCTATTCTATGACCCGATTTTAAAGAACGGTGTTATAATTTCCTTTGGTTAGACTTTGTGTTTACTCAGGTGTTCCGTAGACTTCCGTCTTCTGATAATTTGGTCCCGAGGCGTGAATTGTTTGTTTCTTCGTTTCTCCTTGTTGACTTATGTATCTTGACCTTTCATCCCTTTTCTCGCGTTCGCTCTGTTTGTATTTCCCGCGCGTTAGGATTTAATGGAACCACCGCGCGTCCATTTTGTGGAGTTTCTTGCTGGGCTTATTGAATCCTGCAACTTGGTGCCAGTAGTCTACCTATTAAATAAACCGATCACCATAGTACTCATCCGCGAGTGATGGAATGGGTGAGAAAACAGCGTGTCACATTACATAGGTAGATACATATGAAATAAATATTTTTGGCACACCTAAAGTCTGACAGCATCTTACCATACGCACATGTTATCGATATTCACATAAGTACATACAACTGTGCTCATAGCGGGGCTATTCATTATGCCATATTCTACCAAACAATACAATAATAATATTTAATACACTTATATACAATCTCTTTTACAATTTGGTACCATCTTTTTTAGATTGTTATACAAATTATGATTACGACACTGAACAAATGCATAATAAAGCCCATAGGAAAGCTATAGAGGCAGCGAGGCGTGTATACATTTATGGCTCTTCCTCTTTCAATAAATGCGTCGCTATAATAATGCCTCCAAAAGATTCAGAAATATATGAGTGACAGATCCCTGGCAAACGGCTTGTCGTTGTCTTTGGTGCCGTTACAAGACTTTATAGAGATCCAATGATGCTCCTATGTGAAGGTTCAACAAGGAGTCTATTCTGCCTTGCAACACACATTTCTTATAACTTACATGGACGAAAACTTTTCAATATTATTTTACAGAGATATATAACATTACAATTCTACATCATTATTTATATGAATATATTGTGTACATATATATTATTCACGCAAGGAGTTATTTTTATTGAAGAACACCGCTATATCTTTCATTTTAGATTATTCATATTCGCGTACCAATTACAAGCTTTTACAGAATTCACATGACACTCATCTGTGAGGCTTCATACTGAATCTATTTCACCTTACAATGGACGCTACAAGACTTGTGCGTGCATACCAGAACACCTCACTTTTAGCTGTACTGAACTTAAGAATAATGAGTTAACCTTTAAATTAATGCATACCTGGACTATGTAAACCAACAGGACTTAACTTTATATTAACAATTAACCAACTTTGTACATTATTAAATTGCTCGGACTGATATCCTTCTCACAACACCGGGCATATAAAAAATACTGAATTTGAGCAGTTAAATTGATCATCTCTGGAACACAACACTCTCTACGCTTGTTATTAATAAGTTTAAAAACTGTACCCAAACGTATGGCGTGAATTTTGTCTGGCATCATTTCGTTCCAGTGTTGATAGCAGTGGTCTAGCGTGTAGAAATGCGTCTTTCCACCATCCTTACTGCAGCTCCTTCGAAAGGGTAGACCAACGATGATATGGAGATAGCCAGGTCCTCTTCTTCTTGGGCTTAGAATGGGCTTGGGGTCGGTGTCCTAGTTGGTGACTCCCGTATCCCTTCGTACTGCTTAGCGTTGGTCCGCTGTAATGGCCGCCGGAAGACGATCGACAGTCTCAGAAGTAAGTGAGACCAATACGAGGAAAAATATTTGTCTCCTCTTTTTTAATACCCGGGATGAGAAAATGGGCTTTCACAATTTTGAACCAGCATGGGACTGCTATTTAATTAAATATGGGCGGCTTGATGTTGACAGCGTTTACGAATTCCCCTTCACCTTGTATTCTCTGACGATGGTTTGTCGCGTCCATTTCTTCTATATCTTCACAGTCCAGTCGAAAACGAAGGGTCACCAGTTTGAGGGGTAAAGTTTTTAAGGATGACCAATTTATAGTGATGGCGAATTAAATGAATGGTCTCCAATGAAGAATTATCTGACTCCAAAGATGAATTCTTCAGTGTTCTTATTTTGGCTGGGCTTACCGAAGGTTTAGGGTAATCGAGGTAAAGAAGGACGTTGCAAAAATATATATTTTATTCTAATATTGGCCTATAATGGGACAAGTGGCACGTCACCAGGTTACTTTGCGGGCGACTAGTAGTCTATATATACTCAACGCGAAGTATTAAATTCTGGAGTGACAAGACTGGGTGAATTTAAAAGGGGTCCTGTAAACGCTAATGCGTGTACGGCAATACTTAATGGCTATTATAATGCTTAATGAGCTGGACGCTGAAGTCAACTGTTATAATCCTAATCCAGAGGATTCGAATTTTGTTGCAGCTCCTTCGCTTCGAAAACATAAAAAAATGCTATTATTGTGGAAATTTCTCGCACCAGAACAGTGCTCGCTGTCCAGCAAGTGACGTTACTTGTTTTAAATGCAAGAAGAGAGGACATTATTCGAAGGTTTGCAAGTGATTTCAAAATTAATTCTCAGCATTAACCTCCAATTCCGTTCTCGCTAGTGTGCCATCAATTTTGATAGAGTTATCTCTATAAGCGGAGGTGAATGACTGTGTTCTCACGGCTCTTTTAGATACCGGCAGTTCCGAGAACTTTATTTGAAAAGATGTTGCGAACTCCTTTAATTTCCATCTTAAACCTTATGAAGGCATTATTTCTATGGCCTCTACAAATTTAACATCTATCAAGGAATGTTGTGAGATTAGCATAAAAGTTGAAAGCCGTGAATACCGGACAGTACGTTTGCTTGTTTTATCTGAATGCTGCGCTGAAATTATTTTAGGAATCATCTTCCCAAGTAAACATTCCTCCTTTAAGCTAAACTTTGGAGTTCCTCAATTGACCTCAAAGTGTGCTCTCTATCTTCTATAATTACGGATCCTCCAAGAGTTTTCACTAACTTACCATCTGATTGAAGATCAGTCATTACGAAGTCACGCAAATTTAAAACGTCTCACTCTGAATTTATTCATTCTGAAGTAGCACGTATGCTCAAGGAAGACATCATCGAACCAAGCACCTCTTCCTGGCGAGCTTAAGTTCATGTCGTGTTGAATCAATCAAAGAAAAGGATAGTAATTGACTATTCTCAGACGATTAACAAATTTACTTAATTGGATGCATATCCATTGGTTAATAAGATATCGACCTATAAGATATTTACCCCCATCGACCTAAGTAGTGCTTATCATTGTGTTCCTCTTCAACCCGAGGATAAAATTGACACTGCCTTTGAGGCTGATCCGAGTTTTTTTTCAATTTAAACGCTTAAGTTTTCGTCTAACCAACGGTGTTGCCCGCTTTCAGAGAATTATGGACAATTTCACTCGTAAAAATAATCTTGAGGACACGTATGCTTACCTAGAAGATGTTACTATTTGCGGCCGCACGCAAGCGGCACATGATAAAAATTTAATTAATTTTCTCGAAGCTGTTGAGAAAGATGAAATGACCTTACATATAAATAATGCACCTTTTCAACTAATACTATGAAAATGAAGATCTTCAGTTCCTCTACTAACTGGATTCCTAGGTTTTTGAAACCAACATTATGCCACCTATACATATTGACATTAATAATTCTTTGTTTGTCAAATGTACATGTGCCTATATTTGTGAGTGAGTTTATTTGAGAGTGTATTCATTGTCTGTATTATGTGTGCCTCTTTATGCGCGCGCTAATACAAGAATGTGTTTATTATTTGTATTATTTTCTTTGTATATTTATGTTCTGTAATTTTTTTCATTTCAATGAAATAAAGCCAACGTTTAGATTCTTCTTTCACATTTGGGCTACTTCAATAGCATACAACGGAAAGTTTTAGTTGAGAAAAGGTTAGCTGGTATGGAGGACTAGAAGCCACTTGAACATTCGAAAAGAGTTTTCTGCATCAAGATGATTCGCGCCTGGTATCAAAATGCAGACGTCATGACTGGTGCTCAATGCGCTACTAATTACCTTTTGTGAATTACCTTTAGTAGAGGTCATTCGATACCCTTGCGGGTAATATGACCCTAACAATTCTCGGTATTCTGACTCTGTATGTGACAACCCTTTGGCTTGCGGACAGTGGCTCAATGCGAAAAATTATACTGATACAGGTCTGACCTGTTCTCCTATTGCAATGCCTCTGGGCATTCCTATAATAAAAACCTCCTGGGAAACTTAAATATATATATCATCATTTATTATGTATAAAATTCAATTATTTTGTCATTTAAATAATTCATTATGCATTACTTTAACTTGTCAATTTAGTCATTTAATTATTTTACTTTAACTGTTAATTTAATCATTTCACTTAACTTTGTCAATTTAAACTTTCCACTCCTTGGCAAGTCTCTTATTAAAAATCTCCAGTGAGGTAGCATATGCAGTATGTTGAGTTAAGTTGTTCCAAACTTCCAATACTCGTGCTGGAAGACAATTTTTTCTTGGTCCTGGTTGGTGGTAAATTTGGACTTTCAAGTTGTGTCCCCTTGTGGCAGTACTCCTAGTTGGTTAAAATATCGCCTTCCCATATATATTTCTCATTCTCTTGTATAGTTGACTTGATAAATATTCTTGAGTATCTTGAAAGTTTGGATAGCGTCCATTCGGAGTCGACGGAACTGCAGAATTGGAAGCTGAAGACTTGCCAGTCTGTCGGAGTAGGAGAGATGAGACAATCCTTGTAACAGTTGCGTTGGTCTGCGATGAACCCGTTCCAATGCATCCTTGTACCTCTTAAGCACTTGTAGAAGCAAAAAGGGAGAGTCATATCCAATGCTATAAAGGTACGCTTGACGTTTTCTAGGATTCTGTTAGCCTTGTTAACTTGCGCTTGTATGTGCCGAGAGATTTTAGTCTGTCATCTATGATAACTCCAGGCTCTTTTTTCCTTTTCAGCTACTTGCATGAAGTGCGGTGTGTCGTTGTTTGTTGTCACGGTGTAGTTCTTCCAAGGATTATTTGTACCCAAGTGCAGAAAGTGCATTTTTTCAGAATGGAAAAGCATCTGCATCTTTGTGCCCAAGTCTCTAGTTTATCTACGTGGCCTGGTAGAGAGTGCTGGATATCTTGTTGCTCTAATACTTGATAAATCTTTGTATCATCGGCGAACATAGATATGTAGTTGTCCAAAAGGTCCCGCACATCTGTCACAAACATGGCGAAGAGCAAGGGTCCTAATACAGAGCCTTGAGCAGTGGCGGCTCGTGTATAGACACTGCGGAACTGCAGCACCCCCTATTTGCACTCGATATTATCGATAACATTCAATATAATGAGTCTTTTTTTCTTTAATTATTTCTGTATACTTATATATTATATAATCCTTAAGCTTAATGTCAGTAGCCATCCTCTAGTTTATGAAAAAAAATCACTTTGTAGAACTATGCGCTTCACACTTCCAGCGCAGTGTTTAGCTGTTGTGCGCATGCTCACATGTTCGAGATAGGAAGCTGCACGCTAGGGAGAGAGAGAACTGTGGCCCATGCAGTGCCGATCCTGGTGTGCTGGTGGAAGGTAGTGTTTATTTTTAAATCCGCGTGTGTTGTGCTTAAAAACATGTTTATATTCCTGAATTTGATAAAGTGTAGAATTTAATTCGTATTTTTTCCGTTTCTTTTATTAATTAATTGAGTTGCTGAAATTTATCATGGAAAATAATCTAGATGATGTTCTTAGTAAAATTATGAAACTGATAAAAATCCTACTGACAATTCCCATGACTACATCAGGGGTAGAATGCTGCTTTTCAATATTGAAAAGAATCAAACTTTTCTAAGGAGCAGTATGAATTTTGAAAGACTAAATGCACTTGCAATACTTTCAATGGAGAAAAAACTCTTCGCAGGTCATCCAGAGATGAAGGAGAAACTAATTAATCTTTTTACGCAAATTAAAACAAGAAAAATGGATTTTGTTTTTAAATGAATGGATCAAGCTTGAACTGTAGTAATTTAGGCTATTAGTAAGCAAAAATGTTTGATTTTGTTCTGTTTAAGAATTTATCAAGTTTATCTATAAATTTTATTTTTATATTTTTATTTCCTTTTACACAATATTAATACAATGCTAAAAAAATCTGACGCCATACCCCCACTAATTTTAGCTACGAGCCGCCACTGGCCTTGAGGGTTACCGCTGCTAACATTGCATCAATCCGAGTGTGTTTCATTGCCTGGGAGAAAGTCTCTGATCCAATACAGTATGCTACCTCTGATGCCAATGGTGGGCAGTTGTGCAAGGAGGCGTTCGTGTGGGACGGTGTCAAATGCCTTGCCATATTCCATCCATATTATGTCCACAGGTAGATTATGGCTTAATGCTTCGCCCAAACCTCCATGTCCTCAAGAAATTTAGTTGTGGATTTTCCTGAGGTGATCCGGTGTTGTTGATTTCAGAGGAGATTGTTTGCTTTGAGGTGTAAATAATGTTAAACGTGACATGTAAAGCTGCAAAGTAGACTACAAAGTCGTGTCAGCAGGCCTTCTAATTGCGTCCGCACGACGGAATTCATCCAACAATTGTACGTAAGGTGATGGAAGAGCCTAGCGAGGGAATTTGGGCTTTGTCAAGAGAGATGGTTGTTTTAATAACCACCATGAAACTGGCCATAAATTAGGACCTTCACTACCATTCATACAAAAGGCAAAAATGACAAATTCTGACAGCCATGGTCAAGGAGAAATGGACGAAGTGTAGATAGTAGTGTGTAGGAAAAGGGGGGGGAAGACAAATAAAGAACGAAAGTAGCGTAGGCGAGTTGTGAACAGTTTCCTGTATAGCAATGTCCTCTGGCATTCCTATAAAATATTACATGTATCAATATTCCATTGCATCAATTTAAATATTACCATTACCTAATATCGTTTTAATGTAATTTACCTTGTGCATAAATACTAGCATACTTTCCTTTTTAAATTCAATTTAAAATTATCCATTTATTTTCACATTTAATTTCTACAATTTCTATTAAATCTTATGTAAAATTTCAAATATTTTGTATATGTATTTTCAATATATCTTTTGGAATATATAATTGCCATTCAAAAATCATGGCTAAGATACATTCTTGTCAGCAACACTTACTTTAGTCAAACAAACAAACTAACACGCTTTCAGCTCAACCACATTGAACACAAATATTCCTCACTCGTCTCTCGTCATTCTAAGCATAAAGATCCCAATTCACAGTCCATCAAAGTATAGCAATGCCCTTTGGTATTCCAATAAAAATATTACGTATTTATATTTAGCATACTTTCCTTTTTAAATTCAATGTAAAGTTATGCATTTATTTTCCCATTTAAATTCTACAATTTCTATTAAATCTTATGTAAAATCTCAACTTAGATATGTATCAATAAACTGGAAACAATGTATTTGGTGAATTGACAAAAGTACATTTTTGAACCTAATTCGAGCATACTGAATTCAAATCTGAAATCAGATTCTCTCTAAAGGCTACAGATTTTTCGTAATATCAATAACTAATATTATACAATAATTTTCATTTCATCGCGCCTATCATCATGCCTTGAAGTAATTTTGAATAATTTTTTTTGCGTTATTTATAATATAGTATATGGTTATTCATGGGATTTATTTTCCGTTAATAAATTAGCCTAAATAGCGTTTCTAAAACCATAACCATAAATTTGTTTAATCCAAGTTGTCGCCTGATAGTTTTTAGGCCTAAGACGAAAGCGAAATAAATTTTGAAATAATGAACTGGGTTTTAAGAAAAACAATTAAACAAATATATATATATTCATAGAATCAACAAATGTACAATGAATAAGTTGGATTAGGTATACAATGTAAGATATGGTAAAATATGTTTTAAGTAACGAGATGTGAAGAGAAATGAAGTACGTGAAATAAATATGAAATAATATGGTGACTATGATGGACTGTGAATTAGGGGCTGCAATATGAGAAGTAAATATAATTAGGACCTACTCTCGTACGGTCGTTTGCAAAGAATTGTGAGAGAAAGTGGAATAAACTAAGTACGATTTGTTTGGAGGTAAATGACTAATTGTAGAAGGAATGATTACCGACCTTTATACGAAGAATGGTGAGAGTCGAATGGGAAAGAATATTGTTCCAGGTCAAGCTGAAAGCGTGTGTTTGTTTGTTTGTTTGTGTGTGAAATTTTAAGAGATGTTGTTTTAAACAGTAGTACATTAAATGAATTGACAAGTAAAATAAATGAATTAATTAATTATTAAGTTGTACATAAAATATAGTTTAATTTACAAAAGTTAAGTAAAATAATTGAACGATTAAATTGACAAAGTTAAAGGATTGCATGATATGAATTTTACATAATAATTGATGTTTATATATATTTAAGTTTACCATGAGGATTTTATTGTAGGAATACCCAGGGGCATTGCTATAATAATAAAGCTGGTTGTTTTTGCACAAATATTTTATTGCATACAAGAAGAAACTTGAATTACACATTAGGGTTACAAATACTGTAATCAAATAGATGCTAATTTATTAATAACCGTACATCAGGCTGGAGGACCTCTTCTTGATTTCAATCGGGCAAAATTTGGCGTTTGTAACTCTTTCTCCTGTAAGTCTTCTCTGGCTAAATCTCTTCTAAACTACTAGCAGTAGTCCGACATCATGTGTCTATCCCAGTGACCTTGGTAGCGCTCTTCCATTGTCATCAAATCCTACTGGAAGTTTTGCACTTGTTCGTCGCTCATGGCTCCCAGATTGTCTGGGAATTGGTCGAAGTGACTATTTAGGAAATGCAGCTTCACACTCATATTGCATCCCAGATCAAGGGATGCTAAAAGCATATGCGTAACCAGATCCTCGTAGTTATGTGCTTTTTGTTTCCCAAGAAGTTACGAACAACGCCAGAAAATGAGAGCCAGGCTGGCTTCTATTTTCATTCATGGTGTTCACGAATCTAGAATCACTCAGAAGTCTTCGGATTTGGAGACCATCTAATACTCCTGCTTTTATTTTTTCGTATAACAAAGCAGGAAATGCCGATACTATGTACTGAAAACGATCATTGTCAGTGCTCAACGCCTTAACATACTGCTTCATCAACGATCTTCTATCGACTTACGATTGGCTCATTAACAATGTTTGGCATTCCTGCTTCCAAAGTTTCCCGAACTGGCCAATCTTTTAGGGACAATTGTTTGTCACGGACTCGACTGTCCCACATGCATATATAGCATGGAAACTTTGTATATCCCTTCTGCTGGCCAAGGAGGAAGTTGACCATCTTAAGGTCTACACATATGATCCAATTGTGTTCATGGTACTTACGAGTAAGTAAATCCATGACCATTCTTATGTCATCGTGAGTTTCTCGCAGATGGACAGAGTGACCGAGAGGAACTGCACCAAAGTCATTGCCATTATGCCAAAGGAAACACTTGAGGCTACACTTGGAGCTATCCAAAACCCGTCTCCACTCAGAAGGGATATAGGTACCAAGTCCCAACTCGGTTACCAGACCAGGAACATCGTGGCAATATACAAATTGTTTGTCCTCAGAGAAATACTTAACAAATATACTCTCCCTTGTTCGGCAATATGATACCCGTACCGACCAGTCAAGTATATGTCTTTCACTCAACCTGGAGGCTAAAAGTTCTGCAGCTTTCTTGGAGAGCGCCAAATCACGTATCAAGTCGTTCAAATCCTCTTGATTGAAGCAATGAGGAGCTAATAACTGTTCAGCATCTGATGGTGAATCTGCAGACTCTGAATCCATTCTGTGGACGTCCATATCAGGTACATCATTTTCATCCTCGGACGAAGCATATCCACTGAAAATCGGAACTGGTAAAGACTCAGAATGAGGTAGTGGCTGGATCGCCGAGGGAATGTTGGGGTAGTCGATCTTGTGCAGATTTTCCTTGCCAATCCCTTTAGTATTCACCAGACAGAAATAACAGCCCAATACATGATCCTTTGGCTCCCGCCACAACATGGGGGATTCCAAAAGGAAGACAATTTCTCTTTTCTTTGCTCCACTCACGAAGATGTTCCACACAACTATGACAAACAGCGTATGGGGCCCACTTCTTATCTTGATCGCCAAGAGAAACATCAAAATATGTCTTATAAGTGCGGATCACAAAGTTTGATATATTTCGCCTTTGATGAACTAGCATGTAACAGCCACATATGTAGCAGAAGGTGTCTGGATCATTAACGCAATTTCCTCTTGACAAAGCCATCATTCTAACATGAGACCTGAAAAAGAAACAATAATGTCAATATTAGCACAATAACACCTATTACTATCTTACTACTATGCAGTGTGAAGTATTTGCTTTTTACAAGCACCCTCTCCGACCGTCCGGGGGGCAGTTTTCGGGGAAACGAGAAAATATAAATTACAGAATAACTATAGCATATAAGTACAAATGGATTATGTATTTGAAATCAGCATGAAAAAACTAATTAAAATTGGCAGATAAATCTAAGTGACCAGAAAAGGTGATTAAAATTGTTCTCCTGTGTAATCAATTCAAAATCTCAAATATTTTGTAATATATAATTGCTATCCAAAAATCATTGGCTAAGATAAATTCTTTTCGGCAACACTTACTTTAGTCAAACACACACACTAACACGCTTTCAGCTCAACCAGATTGAACACAAATATTCCTCACTCGTCTCCCGCCATTCTCAGCATAAATGTCGGTAATCATTCCTTCTACATTTAATCAATTAACTCCAAACAAATCATACTTAGTTTAATTCCTCCTCCTCTCACAATTATTCTCTCCAAACTGCCATACGAAAGTAGGTCCTAATTCTGGTTACTTCTCTCATTGCAGATCCCAATTCACAATCCATCATAGTTACTTTACCACATCATAATTACCATATCTTAGTCATCATAATTATTATATCTTAGTCATCATAATTACTATATCTTAGTAATCATAATTACCACATCATTGTTACCATATCTTAGTTACTTTTACCATACCTCACTTCACATAACATTCATTCTATTTTTCATTACTTTCATACATTGCATTACGTTGTATTCCTTAGCAATTCTCAATCTAATTATATCATTCCTTCATATAATTGTCATAACCGCTCACTAGTTATACCTAATTCGATTCTTTCATTGTGCATTCGTTGATTTTGTAAATATATTTATTTTGTCTATTGTCCGTTTTTCTTACAAACCTCGCAGAAGTTTTCTAAATTCATTTCACGTCAGTCGTTAGGTCTAAATATTAGCAGACAACTATTCCATCCAATTCCACAAATTTATGGTAATGGTTTTCAAATTGCTATCTAGGATGATTTATTAACTAAAATCAATCCCACTAATAACCAAATACCCTAATAGTTACCTTGTTACTTTACCATACCTTATCATAGTTACCTTAGTTACTTTACTATACCTTACCTCACTTCACCTTACATTTCACTCTACTTTTCATTACTTTCATACATTGCATTACGTTGTATTCCTTAGCAATTCTCAATCTAATTATATCATTCCTTCATATAATTGTCATAACCGCTCACTAGTTATACCTAATTCGATTCTTTCATTGTGCATTCGTTGATTTTGTAAATATATTTATTTTGTCTATTGTCCGTTTTTCTTACAAACCTCGCAGAAGTTTTCTAAATTCATTTCACGTCAGTCGTTAGGTCTAAATATTAGCAGACAACTATTCCATCCAATTCCACAAATTTATGGTAATGGTTTTCAAATTGCTATCTAGGATGATTTATTAACTAAAATCAATCCCACTAATAACCAAATACCCTAATAGTTACCTTGTTACTTTACCATACCTTATCATAGTTACCTTAGTTACTTTACTATACCTTACCTCACTTCACCTTACATTTCACTCTACTTTTCATTACTTTCATACATTGCATTACGTTGTATTCCTTAACAATTCTTAATTTAATTATATGATTCATTCGTATAATTGTAATAACCGCTCACTAGTTATTTCCCAATTTAATTCTCTCATTGTGCATTCGTTGATTTTATAGATATATTTATTTTTGTTTATCGTCCGTTTTCTTATTAACCTAGCGCCCGAAGTTTTCTAAATTCAGTTCACGTCAGTCTTTAGGCCTAAATATTAGCAGACGACTATTCCATCCAATTCAATAAATTTATGGTAATGGTTTTCAAATAGCTATCTAGACTGATCTATTAACTAAAATCAATCTCACTAATAACCAAATACCATAAAATGGTGCCCAAATTTTTATAATCTCCCGTCAATCAATAAATAACTTCAAACGTTAAAATAATTTTCGAACTCCGCGCGTCATTTCCCTTCTATTTTCGCTAGAAAGCATTTTGATTCACGTGTTCATTTTTAATACCGCGTGTTATTTTTAGCATCCTTCTTCCAATTGTCATAAATTCACATCATTTTAATTTGATGCTATCTCCTATATACAACGAGTGGACAATTTCCTTTATTTTTCATAATTATTTTTAATTTCTTCACATTCCTGTGCTCGTGAATAATTTCCACACACACACACACACACGTGTGCACACAACTACAGCTACTCCACTCACATCAACACATTCATTCAACCAGCACAAATACACATAAAACATAGTGACTATGATAGAACAAACACAACAAATATGGATATCTGTTAGCGGCTAACCCGATCATCATAACCAACCGACTGCCTCGAATCCACAGTCCACGCACAGGCAGCCACATGCGTACCTCTCACTTCCCGTATGTGATCATACAAACCCAATTGCATGGTTGGAAGTCTCGTCCCTCTTCCTCAAACTTCAAAACATCATCGAAGAAGAGAAAATTGCAGCGATAATTCAACGTTTGCCCATAAGTATCTATATACAATTCAGGGAAGTTCTAAATAGCGGGGAACAGGCTGGCGTTCTATACCGCCTGAAGGAGGCTTTCCTCAGAAAATACGGCAGGTCCCAAATAGACGACCCGAGAGAGCTCCTGAACACTCAGGAAATCGGAGGTAAGAGTCCTACTTCTTTCTTGACGCACCTGAAGGATCTTATCAGGGTAAAAGGTGCTCAAGCCGAACCTTTTAGCCCTCTACTCACTGAGATTTTCATGAGAGTCGTCGCAGACGGAATCAGGCCACTGATCTTAGGCTCGAGCCCCACGAGCATTGAGCAGATTGCTATTGCCGCAGACAAATTATACAAGAGTCCTTATGTGAATTGGAGCAACGGCCCATCTAATAATATTTCTTTTTATCTGGTTCGAGGAACGTCGAGCTTCTGTGACGACCGGGTCGAGCGTTTAGAGGCTCCATCACCTATATCGAGGTTACTTGAAGCTTCAATACGGGGGATGGAAGCCGACATTCAGCGGCTAAAGCTGCAGCGGGAATCACAGAGCGAGCACGGATACGGGTTTGGCGATCGAAGGCCCAGGTATCGCTCTGGTTCACAAAGGAGAAACAAACGAGGGCATCCCGATGCAAACGGTGAGAGGTAGCAATATTTTCAAACTTCTTCCAATTATTCTCACTATCTTCCACACCATCAGGGCCTATGCTGGTACTATCAAAGGTACGGGCACAACGCTGAACACTGTACACAGCATTGTAGCCACCGTTATGCTTCTTTCTTCACATACTACGCTAAGTAGTCTCCCGAAGCATAAAGTTTCCTTTTCCCTCTCAACCAACTCAGTAGTGCTGGTATCATAACAAATATGGTGCACAAGCCGTAAAAAAAAAGTTTACAGCCTTGCACATATTCACAACCAGTAACTCCACCTAATCTCAACTTTCCACTCCTCGTACATCAATCTTCATCTCAAAACTCCTCTAATCTTCATTTTTCATTACCAAACTCTCCGAATCCTCATTCAAATCTTCATTCTTCAAATTATCCAGTTTTCTCACTTCACCCAACTCAACCACTTTCTCCAAATCGTCCACATTCAATTTCCCAACCCTCAAATTCTCGCATCCTTTAAACTAACAACTCACGGGATTAACGATAAACCGGTCAACATCTATTCACTTATTCAGGTAAGTCCTCGCTTATTTTGACCCACACTCAATCCTCACTCCATATCGTACCAATTCCTTCAGCACTCATAGTGCTATGGCAACACGCCATCATTTCATTCAACACTCATAAAGTGCTATGGCAACAGGCCATCAATCCATTTATCACTCCTACAGTGCTATGGCAACACAACATCAATTCATTCAGCACTCATACAGTGCTATGGCATCACGCCATCATTTCATTCAGCACTTATACAGTCCTATGGCAACACGCCACCGACTCATCAGCATGCATACAGTGCTAAGGCAACGCGTAGTCGATTCATTCGGTACTCATACCGTGCTATAGCAACACACCATCACTTCATTCAGCACTCATACAGTCCTATGGCAACATGCTACCGACTCATCAGCATTCATACAGTGCTAAGGCAACACGCCATCAATTCATTCAGCGCTCATACCGTGCTATGGCAACACGCCATCATTTCATTCAGCACTCATACAGTTCTATAGCAACATGCCACAGACTCATCAACATTCACATAGTGCTATGGCAACACGCCTGAAAACCGCATATATAGAAAATGTTCACCTTTACCTTCTACTTCTTCTTCCACTATACCCCTCTATGGTACAGTAATACCCCCAAATAAACCCAATCCTACCCTTTCAACCAATCCTGCTACTCAAGCACCAACTTCCGTTTTGCTGCCTCCTCCTCTTTTGTCGCAGGAACCCTCGTCGACAGAAGTGATCAGTCAGGAGCAAATCTCTCCCCCACTGGTCACTCCGTCAGCGGACAACGGGACTCAAGACTCCAACATCCCGCTTGACGCCATCTCGGAAGGAACCAAGAAGCGGATCACCTTCGATCCATCAACCTTCTCTCGCCCCAAGAGGTTGGCGGGAGAGAACATCATTTCTCCTGTTCCATATTCTAAGTGAGCAGCTGCAATTGTGCCAGTGTTGAAACCTAATGGTACTATTAGGATTTGCGGCGACTACAAGCTCACTGTCAATCGTGCTCTGACTCTGGATACCTATCCTATTCCACGGTTGGAGGATCTGCTGAGTTCACTCTCTGGCGCTAAATTTCTTTCTAAGTTCGACATGTCGAAAGCCTACGCGTAGCTCCAATTGTATGAATGCTTCAAACCTTACACTACTATTAACACGCCTAGAGTCCTGTTCCAGTACAACCACCTGCCTTTTGGTGTCTCTTCGGCTCTACATGTTTTCCAGAGGACTATGAAAGGGCTGCTGGGAGATCTGCCAGGTGTGCTGTGCTACTTGGATAACATCCTCATATAGGGGTCATCAAAGCAGGAACACGATGACCGAGTTCGAGGTGTCCTAAATCAACTACAAGCTAAGGGTCTTAAGTTACAACCTAATAAATGCTCATTTGGTATCAAGGAGATGACTTACCTTGGCTACATAATCTCTGATACAGGTATTAGAACAGACTCATCTAAGGTCCAAGCCATCAGTGATGCTCATCAGCTTACTTCAGTGAAGCAACTACAAACTTTTCTGGGAAGTATCGGTTTCTACAGAAGATTTCTTCCTAACTTTTCCACCATTGTTGAGCTACTTCACCCAAACTCTAAATGGACTTGGGGCCAGGAGCAAGAGCTAGCTTTTCACCAAGTCAAACATCTACTACTCAACTCTGAGGCTCTCATACTATTTGACCCTAAGTTGCCTCTGATGGTGGTGGCAGACAGCAGTGCCTATGGCATAGGAGTTGTACTGTACCACAAGGTTGATAAGCAAGAGTGACCTATCTGCTTTGTCTCCAGAACTCTTACTCCAGCTGTGCGCAACTATTCACAGCTGGAGAAGGAGGCACTTGCCATGATTTTCGCACTCAACAAATTTCATAAGTACTTATGGGGTCAGCAGTATGCACTAGTGACTGACGACAAATCATTGCTTGGAATCTTCTCTCCTACCAAGTCTATCCTTGCAATGGCTTCAGGACGGATCCAAAGGTGGCCTTTAATTCTGCAGGCCTACAAGTTTTAACTTGTGCATCGCTTAGGAGCTATCTTGGGCACTGCGGATGCTCTAAGCCGGCTCCCATTGCCATCTACGCAGTGCGATGTGGTTCCTGTCTTGAGAGAAAGGCAAGGCCTTGTTATTTTTTTAGAAGAGTCACCTGTCACTGCTACCACTATTGCTAACCAGACCAAACTAGACCCTCTACTATCTAAAGTCCTGCGTTACTCTGAGCTAGGATGGCCAGTGTCAATCTCGGATGCTACTATGAGTCTTTACTTTTCCCGTCGTGATGAGCTCAGCATGGAGAGAGGATGTGTCCTGTGGGGGTACAGGGTGATTGTGCTGCCTAAACTTCGCATGTTATGCTCCAATAACTATACTCAGGACATATAGGGGCCTCTTGGATGAAGGAGTTGGCACGCAGCTATTTCTGGTGGTCTGGGCTGGATAAAGACCTTGAAGAGCTTGTTCGTTCTTGTCCCCACTGCTTGGCTCACAGACCTATGACTCCTAAGAGTGAGATTCATCCATGGGAGTAGCCAAAACATCCGTAGCACAGATTGCATCTTGACTACGCTGGACCCGTAAACTGAAAGTATTTCTTTATACTGGTGTATGCTTACTCCAAATGGGTAGACTTTTTTCCTACGAAAGGCCCTTCTACAGCTGAGACTGTGAAATGTCTAAGGCATTGTTTTTCTCAGTTTGGATTGCCAGTGTCCATAGTATCTGACAATGGTACCTGCTTCACCAGTGTAGAGTTCCAGAACTTCTTAAGAAACATTGGCATCCGACACACAACTTCTACCATATAAAAGCCATCCACCAATGTACTTGCAGAAAGGATAGTGAGAACATTCAAGGATGCACTAGATACTTCAGATGATCCAATGGAGATTTTTTGCAGACAAATTTCTTTTCAAGTATAGGATGACTCCACATGCTAGTACAAGGGTGTATCTTGCAGAGCTACTATTTAGGCGACGACTGCGATGTCGCCTAGACTTGCTTTTTCCTACAGAACAAGTAAAGCAGAGAGTCACTACCAATCAGGATATTCAGCGTGATAGTCGACAGTCTAAAAGGTCTATAGATTTGTCTCCTGGGGATAGCGTTATCATTCGCAACTATGCTTCAGGATCAGCATGGTTGCCAGCTGAAGTCTCTAAGCAGACTGGTCCAGTGTCTTACGAGTGCCGACTTCCAGAAGGACAGCTACTTAAGCGGCATCTGGACCTACTATATTCTGCTAATATTGGACCTATCCTCACATCTCGCCATCCTTCTAATCCTTCTCAGGTGATCAATGATCCTTAACCACCTCCTGTTGCAACCGAGTTAACACTCAGCCCATTGCCAGGGGTTGATGTCTCACCGTCGGTTGAACCTCCTGCCTGAGCCTACCATGCCAGCTCAGGCTATCCGTCGGTCTACCAGAGCCACACGCCCGTATGAATTTCTAGGGTCCCATCTTGGGGAGGAAGGAGTGTATTAACTTGTAATTCCAATTACAGTTACTTTTTATTATGTATATACGTTCATGTGTTCGTCTTGTTTTCTGTGTTACTATTCCGAGTTTTAGTGCATGGTCGAGTTGCCTATGTTAGCAGTTCTAACTTGACCGTCACCGCATTTGGATCTGCAAATACTACTCATACTACCTAGTTACTATTTCATACTTACCAACTGGACATAGGCCTACGTGACACATACTAAAGTAACTTACCTACCTGACTCTACTGACGTGAATTCTGGACTTACTGATTCAGTAAAGTGTGTTAGGTTTGAGTTCATCGTTATCTAAGGTGAGTTGTACTCGTCTATTGCATTGTAATTATCATATGTGTCTGTTGTTGATATCCAGTGTTATTTGTGAAGCCCGGAACGTGCTTACAAACCCAAATGGTAGACTTTGCTACTAAGATCTATTTTACATGGGCTCTCACATATTACCTATCTATCTTACACCAAGCTTAGTCACGACGAAAATTCAGTATTAAACTCATGTTCATTTTGTAGAATTAAATTCAAATTCAATCAATATAATTTCAAATATGTTCCATTCTTGTAAATCTATAATAATATATATTTTGTTCTATCCTCGTTTTATTTCACCCATTCCTTAGCGATTTCGTGTTCAACCATTAAGCCTAACTTCGCCATAAGCTTAGCCGCTTGAGACTTTTTACGTTTCAATAACTCTCCTCAAAAACTTTTAGATATTGGTTTGTTGTGAAGTATCTATCTAGGTTCATACCACGATGGCCCTATATCTATATCTGCGTTGCCGGACCACCGTTAACGAGCGCGAATCGATACTTTATCCTGAGTCTCAATGAAGATTCATTCTAGCGAACCTTTTCAACCGCTTACTTGCACTCCTCAGTACGCTACACGACCTTTTTCTAGAAACGAACCGTATTTTGAAGAAATCAAGACGCCGAAGGCCCTGGGTCAACGCTCTCCACCCCGGGTTTGGACACTATTGTAGATAGAGAGTTGTCGGAAAAAGGACGCAGAAACAATAAAGAGCGAAAGTAGCATATAGGAGTTGCGAACAGCTTCGTGGTGCGTCGCCGGACCACTGTTAGCGAGCGGCTATCCATTTCGCCATCCTAATTCAGAAAAAAGAGACTTATTCAAGAGAAGCTTTTGATCAGCTTGCTTGCACTTCTAGGCCCACTAAGGTCTTTCCAGGGATAAAATGAAGAAGCATGAGAAAGGTTCTGGAGCAGTCTTGAGGATCTGGTTTAAGCTGAGGGCAGCTACTTTGGTAACCTGTCATCTGCCAACCATACTCCAGTTGATATTTTTTTTAAAGAATTTTAAAATACATGTATTTTTTGCTGAGATATTGCGTTTTTTTTATTTGATGCAAACTGTCAAATTTAGCCCGAACACCCTCTATATAAATCTATGAGGGATGCTTTGTATTTTGGACCAAGACTGTAATTTGAAAATACTTCTCGAACCTTAAACACTTACTGGATACAATTTTTATGTAGTAAGGTTGTCAGGCGCAATGAAAATATTTTCTTATCAATTTTAAAGATATTTTAAATATATCCTCATAATACTAATTATCAGAATTTTCACTTTAAAAAAATTCTCTATTACAATTTGCCGCCATTTCTCCTTTTATACAAATAAATTTAAATAGAGACTAGTAGGTTTGTTTATGTCGATGACGTACTTACCTAGTAGCACCATTCGTTGAGCGGTAAAACCCGCGGCGCCAAAGTCATTCGAACTTCAAATCTTAAGCTTTATAATGCTCTAACTTTCTCTCTCAAAATAATTTCGAACTATATATGTATAACATAAAATATATAATCAGGTGAAATTGGTTTAAAACACGTAAGTAACAAACCAACACCAGTAAATATGATTTATTGGTCAATCTGTATTGCATTCATAGTCAGTTCCACGAATTTCAATCTTTTTCGCGCTCATGATTAATAAAGGCTAAAACTACCCACAAATAAATAATTATGAAGTGACAAAGTGATCTGATTAATGGTTTGAATAATGTAGTCTGCATCAATAGGAGTCTGTTATCAACCATCAATAATAAAAGTTTACAAAAAGCTAATCAATTGCCTATACGAGGCAGGTCCTGTTAACATAACATAATTTCTGGATGACAAAAGCCACAAGGGCCTATCAAAATGTCATCCGCATCTGTCAAAACCCACCTACAAAATGCATCCATAGGAATGTGTCAGATTATGCATCTACAATATACAATTGAAACAATCCATAGGATTGCATAACATAACATAACATAACATAATTACACGGATGACAAAAGCCACAAGGGCAGAATGAATGTTGGGGTAGAATGGATGTCTCGTGCGATTGGGCTGAATGATTATGTGAGGAGGATGTGTGAGATGGAAGGTGTCATGTTTGTGGATGTGTGGGATAGGTTTGTTGGAATGAAAGAAATGTATGCGATGGATGGACTGCATTTGAGTAGGAGGGGGGTAGATGTGTTGTGGGAGGAGTATGATCGTGTTATTAGGTCTTTGCGGGCGGGAAACTAGATACTAATAGTGGTCAGGGAATTATGAGAGGACATTATAGTACTGAAAGTAGAATGGACTTGGCAGATAACAGAAATAGGTTCCAAGGCGATAGAGGTGAGGTCATTCAAGTTTCAAGAGGTGCTTCAGGGATAGGGGGGTTAAATTGTTTCTATACAAATGCTCGTAGTCTTAGAAACAAGAAGGATGAGCTATTTAGTTATATTAGCAATGAGGATATAGATATATTATGCGTTACTGAATCATGGGTTAATGAAATAGAATTTAGTGACACTATAAGTGAATTTGATTTACAGGGCTATAATATGTACATTAGTCAAAGGACAGGTAGGATTGGTGGAGGAATAATTATCTATATAAAAAACAACATTGTTTCAAGTTTAAATACTTCAATAAAGCAGGATGGAGTTGAGTCACTTTGGATAGATATTAGGTTCAGTAAAAATAGAATGGTGCATTTGGGAGCTTTTTACAGGCCACCTGGGCAGACTGATGATATAGATGAACTAATGATAAGGGAAATAAGTAAGGGATGTGAAACAGATGCAGTTATTATTGGGGACTTCAACTTAAACTCTGTGGACTGGGAAAATATGATAGGTAGGGATAGAACAAGTGGCAGGTTCATAGAATGCTTTGAGGATAATTTTTTGAATCAATTTGTTAATGAGCCAACGAGGGGGGACAATATATTAGATTTAGTACTTTCTAACAGTGATCATTTAGTTCAAGAATTGACTGTTGGGGAAGCATTGGGAAATAGTGACCATCAGATAGTTCGTTTTAACTTGGGAATTGAGAAGGGTAAAATAACTGAGAATGCTGAAAAAGTTCCAAATTTTCATAAGGGAGATTATGTAAAACTTCGAAGCTTGCTAAATTTGGTAGACTGGGATATAGAATTCAGAGGTAAAAATGCTTATGGGATGTGGGATACTTTCAAGCATATAATAAATGTAGTCCAAGAACAATGTATCCCAATGAAGACCATTAGGAACAAAAGTAGGAAACCATTATGGTGGAATCAGGAGATAGCTAGAAAAATTTCAGAGAAGAAAAGGGCATATAAAAAATTACAGGTACAAAATAATATTCAAAATTTAAGTGATTATAGAATGGCTAGGAATGAGTTAAATAAGATTATAAAGAAGAACAAAAGGGTGTCAGAAATTAAATTAGCTCAGGATAGCAACAAAGATCCTAGAAAGTTCTTTAGTTACTATAAAATTAATAACAAGTCTGGCAGAGTTAAAATAGGACCTATCAAATATGAAGGGTTTGTGAGAGAAACTGATGAGGAAATAGTTGAGGTACTAAATGGTCATTTTGCATCAGTATTTACAAAGGAGAAACTAAATAGTCCTATGTATAGTACTCATAGGTCAGGAAAAGAGGTGTTTACTAACATTTGTGTGGATCGGAGGATGATAAAAGGACTAATAGGTGATTTAGATACTACCAAGGCCTCCGGCCCTGATAATATTCATTCTAGGATACTTAAAGAAGGGGTAGAAAGTATCTCAATAGCTCTGGACAAGTTATATACTAGGTCATTGGAATATGGAGAAATACCCGATGATTGGAAGAGAGCAAATGTAGTCCCCATTTTCAAGAAGGGTAGTAAAGAGGATCCAAATAACTTTAGACCGGTTAGCCTAACTCCTGTAGTCTGTAAAATTCTTGAGAAAATAGTTAAAAAAGGGATTTGCCAACATCTAGAGAGGGAGGGGTTAATCAGCGATGCTCAGCATGGGTTTAGATCAGGTAGATCATGTTTGACTAACTTACTAGACTTTCTGGAGTTTGTAACAGATCAAGTAGATAAGGGAGAGAATGTAGATATAATTTACTTAGATTTTAGTAAAGCATTTGATAAGGTACCACATAGGAGACTAGTTCATAAATTAAAAATGATTGGGATATGTGGGGGTGTTTCAAATTGGATAGCTGAGTGGCTGAAAGACAGGAAGCAAAGGGTAGTGCTAAATGGTGTAAAGTCAGAGTGGAGGGATGTTATCAGTGGGGTTCCTCAGGGATCAGTTCTCGGTCCATTATTATTTGTCATCTATATAAACGATCTTGGGGAGGCAGTTAATAATAAAGTGTCAATTTTTGCGGATGATACCAAATTAGCAGCTGTAGTTAAAGATATTGATGATAATTTTAAAGTGCAGGGGGACTTAAATAAATTGTTATCCTGGGCACATAAGTGGCAAATGACTTTCAACCTTGATAAGTGCAAAGTTATTAACATGGGAAAAGATAATAGAGAATTTAACTATGAAATGGATGGGCATTGGCTGAGCTCAGTAGAGGATGAGAAAGATCTAGGAGTAGTAATAGATAAGTCATTAAGGTTTTCTAAGCAGTGTATTGAAGCAAGAAATAGGGCAAATAGAGTGCTGGGTTTTATTAAGAGAAATGTCAGTTACAAAAGTAAGGAGGTTATTCTTAAACTCTATAACTCTTATGTTAGGCCACATCTAGAGTACTGTATACAGGCATGGTCCCCACATTTTAGACACGATATTAACCTTCTTGAGTCAGTGCAACGGAGGGCAACAAAGATTATTCCTTCCCTGAGGCACCTTGAATATGAAGATAGACTGAGGGTATTAAATATGTTCTCGTTCGAAAGGAGGTGTGTGAGAGGGGATGTGATTGAGCTGTTTAAAATTTTTTCCGGGATAGATAAATTGGATGTTAGCAAGTTTTTTGAGTTAGATGATGGAAATCGGACTAGAGGTCACCACTTGAAAATTAAAAAGCAAGGGTGTAGGTTGGATTTAAGAAAATATTTTTTCACCAATAGAGTGGTAGACTTTTGGAACAAATTGCCGCAGAGGGTAGTAGGTAGTCCAAATCTAAATGTATTTAAGAGTAGGTTGGATGAGTTTATGGGAAGGGAAGGTTGTAATGGTTCCTAAGTTTTGTATATATTAATATTGTTTGTATATATCTATAGATGCATGATTTAGTTCTTGACAAGCCTTGATTGGTGATACCCTTGTTTCTGGATGCAATCCTCTGGATGTAGTTTTCCTGGGAGTTTGGGTGCCTTGAAAAAGAGGCCGCTTGACTCGGATGACCTATGATGAGCCCTTGTGGCTTCTGTCATCCGTTATATTATATTGTGGGGGACTTTGATTTTGTCTTCCCCTGGTGATGGTGCTTTTTGTGGGTGGGTTTTGACGGAGTCGGATGACCTTTGATAGGCCCTTGTGGCTTTTGTCATCCGTGTAATTATGTATGTTATGTTATGTTAGGTCATCCGCCTCCGTCAAAACCCACCCACAAAAAGCACCATCACCAGGGCAAGACAAAATCAAAGTCCCCCACAATATAATATAACGGATGACAAAAGCCACAAGGGCTCATCATAGGTCATCCGAGTCAAGCGGCCTCTTTTTCAAGGCACCCAAACTCCCAGGAAAACTACATCCAGAGGATTGCATCCAGAAACAAGGGTATCACCAATCAAGGCTTGTCAAGAACTAAATCATGCAGCTATAGATATATACAAACAATATTAATATATACAAAACTTAGGAACCATCACAACCTTCCCTTCCCATAAACTCATCCAACCTACTCTTAAATACATTTAGATTTGGACTACCTACTACCCTCTGCGGCAATTTGTTCCAGAAGTCTACCACTCTATTGGTGAAAAAATATTTTCTTAAATCCAACCTACACCCTTGCTTTTTAATTTTCAAGTGGTGACCTCTAGTCCGATTTCCATCATCTAACTCAAAAAACTTGCTAACATCCAATTTATCTATCCCGGAAAAAATTTTAAAAAGCTCAATCATATCCCCTCTCACACACCTCCTTTCGAACGAGAACATATTTAATACCCTCAGTCTATCTTCATATTCAAGGTGCCTCAGGGAAGGAATAATCTTTGTTGCCCTCCGTTGCACTGACTCAAGAAGGTTAATATCGTGTCTAAAATGTGGGGACCATGCCTGTATACAGTACTCTAGATGTGGCCTAACATAAGAGTTATAGAGTTTAAGAATAACCTCCTTACTTTTGTAACTGACATTTCTCTTAATAAAACCCAGCACTCTATTTGCCCTATTTCTTGCTTCAATACACTGCTTAGAAAACCTTAATGACTTATCTATTACTACTCCTAGATCTTTCTCATCCTCTACTGAGCTCAGCCAATGCCCATCCATTTCATAGTTAAATTCTCTATTATCTTTTCCCATGTTAATAACTTTGCACTTATCAAGGTTGAAAGTCATTTGCCACTTATGTGCCCAGGATAACAATTTATTTAAGTCCCCCTGCACTTTAAAATTATCATCAATATCTTTAACTACAGCTGCTAATTTGGTATCATCCGCAAAAATTGACACTTTATTATTAACTGCCTCCCCAAGATCGTTTATATAGATGACAAATAATAATGGACCGAGAACTGATCCCTGAGGAACCCCACTGATAACATCCCTCCACTCTGACTTTACACCATTTAGCACTACCCTTTGCTTCCTGTCTTTCAGCCACTCAGCTATCCAATTTGAAACACCCCCACATATCCCAATCATTTTTAATTTATGAACTAGTCTCCTGTGTGGTACCTTATCAAATGCTTTACTAAAATCTAAGTAAATTATATCTACATTCTCTCCCTTATCTACTTGATCTGTTACAAACTCCAGAAAGTCTAGTAAGTTAGTCAAACATGATCTACCTGATCTAAACCCATGCTGAGCATCGCTGATTAACCCCTCCCTCTCTAGATGTTGGCAAATCCCTTTTTTAACTATTTTCTCAAGAATTTTACAGACTACAGGAGTTAGGCTAACCGGTCTAAAGTTATTTGGATCCTCTTTACTACCCTTCTTGAAAATGGGGACTACATTCGCTCTCTTCCAATCATCGGGTATTTCTCCATATTCCAATGACCTAGTATATAACTTGTCCAGAGCTATTGAGATACTTTCTACCCCTTCTTTAAGTATCCTAGAATGAATATTATCAGGGCCGGAGGCCTTGGTAGTATCTAAATCACCTATTAGTCCTTTTATCATCCTCCGATCCACACAAATGTTAGTAAACACCTCTTTTCCTGACCTATGAGTACTATACATAGGACTATTTAGTTTCTCTTTTGTAAATACTGATGCAAAATGACCATTTAGTACCTCAACTATTTCCTCATCAGTTTCTCTCACAAACCCTTCATATTTGATAGGTCCTATTTTAACTCTGCCACACTTGTTATTAATTTTATAGTAACTAAAGAACTTTCTAGGATCTTTGTTGCTATCCTGAGCTAATTTAATTTCTGACACCCTTTTGTTCTTCTTTATAATCTTATTTAACTCATTCCTAGCCATTCTATAATCACTTAAATTTTGAATATTATTTTCTACCTGTAATTTTTTATATGCCCTTTTCTTCTCTGAAATTTTTCTAGCTATCTCCTGATTCCACCATAATGGTTTCCTACTTTTGTTCCTAATGGCCTTCATTGGGATACATTGTTCTTGGACTACATTTATTATATGCTTGAAAGTATCCCACATCCCATAAGCATTTTTACCTCTGAATTCTATATCCCAGTCTACCAAATTTAGCAAGCTTCGAAGTTTTACATAATCTCCCTTATGAAAATTTGGAACTTTTTCAGCATTCTCAGTTATTTTACCCTTCTCAATTCCCAAGTTAAAACGAACTATCTGATGGTCACTATTTCCCAATGCTTCCCCAACAGTCAATTCTTGAACTAAATATTCACTGTTAGAAAGTACTAAATCTAATATATTGTCCCCCCTCGTTGAATCGTTAACAAATTGATTCAAAAAATTATCCTCAAAGCATTCTATGAACCTGCCACTTGTTCTATCCCTACCTATCATATTTTCCCAGTCCACAGAGTTTAAGTTGAAGTCCCCAATAATAACTGCATCTGTTTCACATCCCTTACTTATTTCCCTTATCATTAGTTCATCTATATCATCAGTCTGCCCAGGTGGCCTGTAAAAAGCTCCCAAATGCACCATTCTATTTTTACTGAACCTAATATCTATCCAAAGTGACTCAACTCCATCCTGCTTTATTGAAGTATTTAAACTTGAAACAATGTTGTTTTTTATATAGATAATTATTCCTCCACCAATCCTACCTGTCCTTTGACTAATGTACATATTATAGCCCTGAAAATCAAATTCACTTATAGTGTCACTAAATTCTATTTCATTAACCCATGATTCAGTAACGCATAATATATCTATATCCTCATTGCTAATATAACTAAATAGCTCATCCTTCTTGTTTCTAAGACTACGAGCATTTGTATAGAAACAATTTAACCCCCCTATCCCTGAAGCACCTCTTGAAACTTGAATGACCTCACCTCTATCGCCTTGGAACCTATTTCTGTTATCTGCCAAGTCCATTCTACTTTCAGTACTATAATGTCCTCTCATAATTCCCTGACCACTATTAGTATCTAGTTTCCCGCCCGCAAAGACCTAATAACACGATCATACTCCTCCCACAACACATCTACCCCCCTCCTACTCAAATGCAGTCCATCTACAATATACAATTAGAACCATACACAGGAATGTGTCAAAAACCAAAAGCATTATCAAGACTCGTGAAAATCCAAATCACTCATAATATACAATAATAAAAAACCATCTACTGGAATGAGTCCAGAATAACCCCCAAAGTTAACGGTAAATATGTAGATTGGCGGCTCAAATGATAGGCTGTACTATTTCCTCCTTCCAAAATGTTTCACGTTTTTCGAGTAAATTTAAGGGGATGGCTCGTGGGGGGGTAAACACAATGAGGAGACAACCCTACGATGATTATAAGTTTCAATCAATTGGGGGGGGGTCTAATCCTAATTGCTTATAGAATAATGTTCTAATGTTTACAGAAGTGAATGATTTAATCAAAAGTGGCGCAAGTAAATAGCGTTTTTCGTTTGTTTAGTTTCAGGCATTTCTTTTTACAAAAAAATGCTGTTGGCTATATTTCGAATAGGACTCAAACGTGCATGAATATTCAAGCAGAGGAGAACGAAATATAAACACACAAAACCACTTTTGGCTAGGCCACCAATCTACATATTTACCCAGATTTTTAAAAGCTCAATCATATCTCCCCTACACATCTCTCAAATGAGAGAACATAAGAACATAAGAAAAGAAGGAGACTGCAAAAGACCATTCATGGCCTACACTTGGCAGCTCCTGTTCCAGTCAACACACAAAAGATTTTGTGTGTTGACCTTTGATAGGCCCTTGTGGCTTTTGTCATCCGTTAAATTATGTTATGTTATGTTATGTTATGTTATTTCTTACCAGAGAAAAGTCATCAACATTGTCATCCTTTACAGGAGTTCGTCAGATCTAATCTAAAATATACATAAAATGCATCCAGAGGATTATGTCCATTCATGCAACCGCAAAATAATCTCCCCACTCCGCAGAAAAATATATACATATGTACATAAAAAAAGTCAGTCCCATCTAGCAGCTTCATTCATATATTTATCTAATCTATTCTTAAAACTACCCAGAGAGGAGGCTTCTATCACATGTCTAGTGAGCCTATTCCATTCATCTACCACACGAAGGTCAGTCTTCGACTGACCTTCGAACAGGTAGCACATGTTTCGTAGAGCTCTCAGAATATTTTGATTATTTGATATACTTTGGTGTGTGACAAACATAAATATTAAGTTATAAGATCATATATTTGGTTAATATAACAAAGTTAAATTGTGGTTATTTTGTATAAATTGTGGTTATTTTGTTTTGGTGAGAAAGTGACTTTTGTTTACTTCGGGGCCATCTTGATTAGCAGGTTTTAAACTTGCGCGCACAAATTGGGGTCAAATTCTTGTTGTTTGTAAGTTTTTGTTTCTATTGTTCTTGTTTAAGTATGGCTGACTGTTTGGATGTAGAGAGTATGCCTTTTGAAAGTAGTGTGTATGTAGTGTGCGATGTCTGTGGTGTAGAGAGGAGAGTGAATGTGTCTGAGTGCCGTGTATGTGCTTTGACTGAGGAGGTGAGTCGATTACGTGCGGAATGCTTGAGACTGAATGATTTAGTGTCTGAAGTGAGAAGAGATGCAAGTGTACGTTTGAAGAGTCAGATTGGGACCAGGAGGGAGGAAGTTAGGCCTAGAACAGGGACTGGAGAGAAAGCAGTAAGTGAAGTAAGTGATGATGAGTGGTGGGTGAAAGTGAACAGAATAGATAAGTTAGGACAGGTTAGGTGTGTGAATGAGAGGGACATGAAACCTGTTAGGCTAACTAACAGATTTGATGCCCTGAGAGAGGAAGAATTTGAAAGAGATTTGTCTGGTGTGGCCGTGCCTGAAAGTAGAATAGGAGGTCGAGTGAGTGAGAGCAGGAGGGAGGGTAATACTAGGCCTAGAGAGAATAGGAGAATGACTGAGGTGATTGTGATGGGTGACTCTCAGATTAGGTATTTAGATAGGAAGTTGAATGAAAGTAAATGGAAGGGAGTGAGAGTTTGTCTGCCGGGTGCTGGTGTAAATGATGTGTGTGAGAGGTATGATAGGTTGGTGTCTGGGTGTGAGAGGGATCCAGTTGTGATTACACATGTCGGAGTAAACGATGTAAAGAAGGTGGGTACTTGTGAGTTACGACAGCGGTATAAAAGGCTGATTGAAAGGATGTGTGAAAGTAGAGTAAAAGGCGTTGTTTCAGGTGTGCTTCCCAGAATGGATGTGGGGATGGAATGGTTGTCTCGTGCAATGGGGTTGAATGAATATGTGAAAGGTTTGTGCGAGGAGTCAGGATTGGTATTTGTAGATGTTAACATAACATAACATAATTACACGGATGACAAAAGCCACAAGGGCCTATCAAAGGTCATCCGCCTCCGTCAAAACCCACCCACAAAAAGCACCATCACCAGGGGAAGACAAAATCAAAGTCCCCCACAATATAATATAACGGATGACAAAAGCCACAAGGGCTCATCATAGGTCATCCGAGTCAAGCGGCCTCTTTTTCAAGGCACCCAAACTCCCAGGAAAACTACATCCAGAGGATTGCATCCAGAAACGGGTATCACCAATCAAGGCTTGTCAAGAACTAAATCATGCAGCTATAGATATATACAAACAATATTAATATATACAAAACTTAGGAACCATCACAACCTTCCCTTCCCATAAACTCATCCAACCTACTCTTAAATACATTTAGATTTGGACTACCTACTACCCTCTGCGGCAATTTGTTCCAGAAGTCTACCACTCTATTGGTGAAAAAATATTTTCTTAAATCCAACCTACACCCTTGCTTTTTAATTTTCAAGTGGTGACCTCTAGTCCGATTTCCATCATCTAACTCAAAAAACTTGCTAACATCCAATTTATCTATCCCGGAAAAAATTTTAAACAGCTCAATCATATCCCCTCTCACACACCTCCTTTCGAACGAGAACATATTTAATACCCTCAGTCTATCTTCATATTCAAGGTGCCTCAGGGAAGGAATAATCTTTGTTGCCCTCCGTTGCACTGACTCAAGAAGGTTAATATCGTGTCTAAAATGTGGGGACCATGCCTGTATACAGTACTCTAGATGTGGCCTAACATAAGAGTTATAGAGTTTAAGAATAACCTCCTTACTTTTGTAACTGACATTTCTCTTAATAAAACCCAGCACTCTATTTGCCCTATTTCTTGCTTCAATACACTGCTTAGAAAACCTTAATGACTTATCTATTACTACTCCTAGATCTTTCTCATCCTCTACTGAGCTCAGCCAATGCCCATCCATTTCATAGTTAAATTCTCTATTATCTTTTCCCATGTTAATAACTTTGCACTTATCAAGGTTGAAAGTCATTTGCCACTTATGTGCCCAGGATAACAATTTATTTAAGTCCCCCTGCACTTTAAAATTATCATCAATATCTTTAACTACAGCTGCTAATTTGGTATCATCCGCAAAAATTGACACTTTATTATTAACTGCCTCCCCAAGATCGTTTATATAGATGACAAATAATAATGGACCGAGAACTGATCCCTGAGGAACCCCACTGATAACATCCCTCCACTCTGACTTTACACCATTTAGCACTACCCTTTGCTTCCTGTCTTTCAGCCACTCAGCTATCCAATTTGAAACACCCCCACATATCCCAATCATTTTTAATTTATGAACTAGTCTCCTGTGTGGTACCTTATCAAATGCTTTACTAAAATCTAAGTAAATTATATCTACATTCTCTCCCTTATCTACTTGATCTGTTACAAACTCCAGAAAGTCTAGTAAGTTAGTCAAACATGATCTACCTGATCTAAACCCATGCTGAGCATCGCTGATTAACCCCTCCCTCTCTAGATGTTGGCAAATCCCTTTTTTAACTATTTTCTCAAGAATTTTACAGACTACAGGAGTTAGGCTAACCGGTCTAAAGTTATTTGGATCCTCTTTACTACCCTTCTTGAAAATGGGGACTACATTCGCTCTCTTCCAATCATCGGGTATTTCTCCATATTCCAATGACCTAGTATATAACTTGTCCAGAGCTATTGAGATACTTTCTACCCCTTCTTTAAGTATCCTAGAATGAATATTATCAGGGCCGGAGGCCTTGGTAGTATCTAAATCACCTATTAGTCCTTTTATCATCCTCCGATCCACACAAATGTTAGTAAACACCTCTTTTCCTGACCTATGAATACTATACATAGGACTATTTAGTTTCTCTTTTGTAAATACTGATGCAAAATGACCATTTAGTACCTCAACTATTTCCTCATCAGTTTCTCTCACAAACCCTTCATATTTGATAGGTCCTATTTTAACTCTGCCACACTTGTTATTAATTTTATAGTAACTAAAGAACTTTCTAGGATCTTTGTTGCTATCCTGAGCTAATTTAATTTCTGACACCCTTTTGTTCTTCTTTATAATCTTATTTAACTCATTCCTAGCCATTCTATAATCACTTAAATTTTGAATATTATTTTCTACCTGTAATTTTTTATATGCCCTTTTCTTCTCTGAAATTTTTCTAGCTATCTCCTGATTCCACCATAATGGTTTCCTACTTTTGTTCCTAATGGCCTTCATTGGGATACATTGTTCTTGGACTACATTTATTATATGCTTGAAAGTATCCCACATCCCATAAGCATTTTTACCTCTGAATTCTATATCCCAGTCTACCAAATTTAGCAAGCTTCGAAGTTTTACATAATCTCCCTTATGAAAATTTGGAACTTTTTCAGCATTCTCAGTTATTTTACCCTTCTCAATTTCCAAAGTAAAACGAACTATCTGATGGTCACTATTTCCCAATGCTTCCCCAACAGTCAATTCTTGAACTAAATGATCACTGTTAGAAAGTACTAAATCTAATATATTGTCCCCCCTCGTTGAATCGTTAACAAATTGATTCAAAAAATTATCCTCAAAGCATTCTATGAACCTGCCACTTGTTCTATCCCTACCTATCATATTTTCCCAGTCCACAGAGTTTAAGTTGAAGTCCCCAATAATAACTGCATCTGTTTCACATCCCTTACTTATTTCCCTTATCATTAGTTCATCTATATCATCAGTCTGCCCAGGTGGCCTGTAAAAAGCTCCCAAATGCACCATTCTATTTTTACTGAACCTAATATCTATCCAAAGTGACTCAACTCCATCCTGCTTTATTGAAGTATTTAAACTTGAAACAATGTTGTTTTTTATATAGATAATTATTCCTCCACCAATCCTACCTGTCCTTTGACTAATGTACATATTATAGCCCTGAAAATCAAATTCACTTATAGTGTCACTAAATTCTATTTCATTAACCCATGATTCAGTAACGCATAATATATCTATATCCTCATTGCTAATATAACTAAATAGCTCATCCTTCTTGTTTCTAAGACTACGAGCATTTGTATAGAAACAATTTAACCCCCCTATCCCTGAAGCACCTCTTGAAACTTGAATGACCTCACCTCTATCGCCTTGGAACCTATTTCTGTTATCTGCCAAGTCCATTCTACTTTCAGTACTATAATGTCCTCTCATAATTCCCTGACCACTATTAGTATCTAGTTTCCCGCCCGCAAAGACCTAATAACACGATCATACTCCTCCCACAACACATCTACCCCCCTCCTACTCAAATGCAGTCCATCCATCGCATACATTTCTTTCATTCCAACAAACCTATCCCACACATCCACAAACATGACACCTTCCATCTCACACATCCTCCTCACATAATCATTCAGCCCAATTGCACGAGACATCCATTCTACCCCAACATCCATTCTTGGAAGCACACCTGTCACAACACCTTTCATTCTACTTTCTTTCACCTTTTCAATCAACCTCTTGTACCTCTCACGTAACTCACATGCACCCACTTTCTTCACATCATTCACTCCTACATGTGTAATCACAACCGCATCCCTTGCACAGCCAGACACCAGTTCCTCATACCTATCAGACAGATCTCTCACTCCAGCACCCGGCAAACACACCCTCAAACCATTCAATCTACTTGCATTCAACTTCCTATCTAAATATCTAACTCGCGAATCACCCATCACAAGCACTTCAGTCAGACTCCTATTCCTAACCCCCACAGACCTAACTCCATCCCCACTCCTATTCTCATTCAAACTACCAGTCACTCGAACTCCACCCCCACCCCCATCAGTCATATCACTTCCAGTTACTTCCTCTCTTAGGGCACTGAATCTATTAGTCAAGCTAATAGGATCTGTGTCCCTCTGACTCACACACCTATTCTCCCCCTGGCTAACCACCTCAAAAGAGGCAACCCTATTCTCACAAAGAACAGGAGAAGCCTCCCTAGCTTCATGTTTCCTAACCACTCTCCACTGTCCCCCATCCTCACTAGGCCTATTTCTAACTAATCTAAGGGGGCTAACTTCACTATCACTAGAACTATCACATCCTACCTCCTCCACTGGCCCTCTACCTTCACCTGAAACATCTAACTGGCCTACCTCACCACCTAACCTATTCCCAGCTCTAGGCCTAACACTAAGTTCCCTCCTGAGCTCAGCAACTAACCCCTCCAGCCTACATATCCTGTCTAAATCCTGCCTTCTCATCCCCTCTAAATCTACAATGCATTCACGCAGCCCACATACAACACATGTATACCCCTCACCTAATACACCACAACCAATGCATACATTCCGACACTCATGCTCACTTTCATCCCCAAACTCCATCACTTATTCAAACAAAGAAAGAATTTAAGTAGCAATAAGAAATAAAAAAAGAAGAGCAACTTAGCTTTCGCTGATTGTGGTGAGAAAAAAAACAAAAAAACAAACAAACTATAGAAAAATCTGAAAAATAGATCAACAGACTGAGAGCTCTATAAAACACGTGCTACCTGTTCGAAGGTCAGTCGAAGACTGACCTTCGAACAGGTAGTGGGTTTTATGGGAATAAGGGTTTGTATGCGATGGATGGACTCCATCTGAGCCGAGATGGGGTTGAGGTTTTGTGGCGGGAATTAGATAGTGTTATTAGGTCTTTAGAGGCGGGAAACTAGGTTTTGATAGTGGTCAGGGAAATTTAATGGCTCAAAGTGAGGCAGGGAAAGGAAGCAAACACAGATTTGTAGAAGGTAGGCAGGCTAATGGAAGTGCTTTAGGGTTAAACTACTTGAGTAGTGATAGTGGTCAGGGAAATACAAGAGTACAGGGTCGGGGAAAGAGAGAAAGGAGATGCAGAGGAGATAGGCCCTCAGGTGCTTCAGGGATAGGTGGGCTGAGTTGTCTTTACACAAATGCTCGTAGTCTTAGAAATAAGAAGGATGAATTATTTAGTTATATCATTCATGAAGATATAGATATAATATGTATAGTTGAATCATGGGTTAATGAAAATATATTTAATGATAATGTCAGTGAATTTGAACTAGAGGGTTATACTATGTACATTAGTCAAAGGAGAGATAGGACTGGTGGTGGGTTGATTATTTATATCAGAAATAGCATTTCTTCAAATCTAAATAACTCTATAAAGCAAGGAGAAGGTGAATCATTATGGATAGATATTAAGGTTGGTAAAAATAGGAAAATACACTTGGGAGCTTTTTATAGACCACCAGGACAGACTGATTGTATCGATGAGTTAATGATTAGGGAAATAAGTAAAGGATGCAAAGAAGATACAGTTATTCTTGGTGACTTTAATTTAACTTCTGTAGACTGGGAAAATATGATAGGAAGAGATAGAGCAAGTTGTAAGTTTATGGAGTGTTTTGAGGATAACTTTTTGATCCAATTTGTTAATAAGCCAACAAGGGGTGCCAATATATTAGATCTAATTCTTTCAAATGATGATCACTTAACATAACATAACATAATTTAACGGATGACAAAAGCCACAAGGGCCTATCAAACGTCATCCGTATCCATCAAATCCCACCCATATAATGCATCCATAGGATTTTGTCAGATCATGCAGCTACAATATACAATTTAACAATCCATAGGAATGTCCAACCATGCATCTACAATATATAATTTAAAGCCTCCATAGGAGTCTGTCAAAAACAAAATCAAAATCCCCCAAAATATACAATAAAAAGAAACTGCATCCACAGGAATGAGTCAAGAAACATATCCACATACCAAAAAGTAAGAAATTAACCCTCCATCCCCATATAATCATCCAATCTGCGCTTGAAAACATTCAAGTTTGGGCTGTCTACAGTCTCAGGTGGCAAACTATTCCAATAATCTACCACTCTGTTAGTGAAAAAATATTTTCTAACATCCAGTCTGCACCTCTGTTTTTTAATCTTTAAGTGGTGGCCTCTAGTTCTATTACTACCTTCTAACTCAAATAACTTGCTGAAATCTAATTTATCCATCCCAGAAAAGATTTTAAAAAGCTCAATCATATCTCCCCTCACACACCTTCTTTCAAATGAAAACATATTTAATACCTTCAGTCTATCTTCATATTCAAGGTGCTTCAGGGATGGTATTATTTTTGTTGCCCTCCTTTGTACTGACTCTAATAAGTTTATATCATGTCTAAAATGTGGTGACCATGCCTGTATACAGTACTCTAAATGTGGCCTGACATAAGAGTTGTATAGTTTAAGGATGACCTCCTTACTCTTGTAGCTAACATTTCTTTTAATGTAACCTAGCACCCTATTTGCTCTATTTTTTGCCTCAATACACTGCTTTGAAAATTTCAGTGACCTATCTACTACCACTCCTAAGTCTTTCTCATCTTCAACTGAATTAAGCCAATATCCATCCATCTCATAGCTAAATTCCCTATTATCTCTCCCCATGTTAATAACTTTGCATTTATTAAGGTTAAAAGTCATCTGCCACTTCTGAGCCCAAGCTAACAGCTTATCTAAGTCACCCTGCACTTTAAAGCTACCCTCAACCTCTTTGACTACAGCTGCCAATTTAGTGTCATCAGCAAAAATTGACACTGCTATTTACACCTTGCCCAAGATCATTTACATAGATTATAAATAATAAAGGGCCTAAAACTGATCCCTGAGGTACGCCACTAATAACATTCCTCCACTCTGACCTCACTCCATTCAGTACAACTCTCTGTTTCCTATTTTTCAGCCATTCAGTTATCCAATTTAAAACGTTCCCACATATCCCATGCAGCTTTAATTTATGAACTAGTCTTCTATGTGGAACCGTATCAAAAGCTTTGCTGAAATCTAAGTAGATCACATCAACTTTCTCACCCCTATCTAATTCTTTAGTTACATAATCCAACTGTGATGCAAAGAAGATACAGTTATTCTTCGTGACTTTAATTTAACTTCTGTAGACTGGGAAAATATGATAGGGAGAGATAGAGCAAGTTGTAAGTTTATGGAGTGTTTTGAGGATAACTTTTTGACCCAATTTGTTAATAAGCCAACAAGGGGTGCCAATATATTAGATCTAATTCTTTCAAATGATGATCACTTAGTTCAAGGATTGAGTGTAGGGGAATCATTGGGAAACAGTGATCATCAGATGGTTCGATTTAATTTGCAAATAGTTAAGGGTAGAACAACGACAAACTCCACGAAAATTCCAAATTTTTATAGGGGAGATTACGATAAATTACGCAGCATGCTAAATCAGATTAGGTGGGATATAGAATTCCATGGAAAGAATACTTATGAGATGTGGGATATTTTTAAGACTATATTAAACATGGTTCAGGAACAGTGTATTCCGATGAAGTCTATTAGGAAGAAATGTAGGAAACCATTATGGTGGAACCAAGAAATAGCTAATAAAGTTTCAGAGAAAAAAAGGGCATACCAGAGATTACAAAGTGAGAGTAGTTTAGATAATTTAAACCATTATAGGTCAACCAGAAATGAACTAAATAAGATTATTAAGAAGACCAAAAGGACAGCAGAAATTAATTTAGCTAAAAATAATAATAAAGATCCTAAAAAATTCTTTAGCTATTATAGAATCAATAATCAATCTAACAGTGATAAAATAGGGCCTATTAAATATGAAGGGGTTTTGAAAGAATCTGATGAGGAAATAGTAGAGGTCCTTAATGATCATTTTGCTTCAGTATTCACAGAAGAGAAACCAGTTAGATTAATTGATGATAATTCTAGGTCAAGGGAAGTAGTGATAAATTCTATTAATATAGACAGAGAAGAAATTAAAGGGCTTATAATTCAGTTAAATACTAGTAAGGCATCTGGCCCTGACAACATTCATTCTAGGATACTCAAAGAAGGTGTAGAAAGTATTGCAGTAGCTCTCGAGAAGATATTTATTAGATCACTAGAGTCTGGAGAAATACCAAATGATTGGAAATTGGCAAATGTAGTGCCAATTTTTAAAAAGGGAAGCAAAGAGGACCCAAATAACTTTAGACCAGTAAGCTTAACTTCTATAGTCTGTAAAATTCTTGAGAAGATGGTTAAGAAGGGAATTTCTGATCATCTAGAGAGTAGCAGGTTAATTAATGATGCTCAGCATGGTTTTAGAAAAGATAGATCGTGTTTAACTAATTTACTGGATTTTATGGATTATGTAACTAAAGAATTAGATAGGGGTGAGAAAGTTGATGTGATCTACTTAGATTTCAGCAAAGCTTTTGATAAGGTTCCACATAGAAGACTAGTTCATAAATTAAAGCTGCATGGGATATGTGGGAACGTTTTAAATTGGATAACTGAATGGCTGAAAAATAGGAAACAGAGTTGTACTGAATGGAGTGAGGTCAGAGTGGAGGAATGTTATTAGTGGCGTACCTCAGGGATCAGTTTTAGGCCCTTTATTATTTATAATCTATGTAAATGATCTTGGGCAAGGTGTAAATAGCAAAGTGTCAATTTTTGCTGATGACACTAAATTGGCAGCTGTAGTCAAAGAGGTTGAGGGTAGCTTTAAAGTGCAGGGTGACTTAGATAAGCTGTTAGCTTGGGCTCAGAAGTGGCAGATGACTTTTAACCTTAATAAATGCAAAGTTATTAACATGGGGAGAGATAATAGGGAATTTAGCTATGAGATGGATGGATATTGGCTTAATTCAGTTGAAGATGAGAAAGACTTAGGAGTGGTAGTAGATAGGTCACTGAAATTTTCAAAGCAGTGTATTGAGGCAAAAAATAGAGCAAATAGGGTGCTAGGTTACATTAAAAGAAATGTTAGCTACAAGAGTAAGGAGGTCATCCTTAAACTATACAACTCTTATGTCAGGCCACATTTAGAGTACTGTATACAGGCATGGTCACCACATTTTAGACATGATATAAACTTATTAGAGTCAGTACAAAGGAGGGCAACAAAAATAATACCATCCCTGAAGCACCTTGAATATGAAGATAGACTGAAGGTATTAAATATGTTTTCATTTGAAAGAAGGTGTGTGAGGGGAGATATGATTGAGCTTTTTAAAATCTTTTCTGGGATGGATAAATTAGATTTCAGCAAGTTATTTGAGTTAGAAGGTAGTAATAGAACTAGAGGCCACCACTTAAAGATTAAAAAACAGAGGTGCAGACTGGATGTTAGAAAATATTTTTTCACTAACAGAGTGGTAGATTATTGGAATAGTTTGCCACCTGAGACTGTAGACAGCCCAAACTTGAATGTTTTCAAGCGCAGATTGGATGATTATATGGGGATGGAGGGTTAATTTCTTACTTTTTGGTATGTGGATATGTTTCTTGACTCATTCCTGTGGATGCAGTTTCTTTTTATTGTATATTTTGGGGGATTTTGATTTTGTTTTTGACAGACTCCTATGGAGGCTTTAAATTATATATTGTAGATGCATGGTTGGACATTCCTATGGATTGTTAAATTGTATATTGTAGCTGCATGATCTGACAAAATCCTATGGATGCATTATATGGGTGGGATTTGATGGATACGGATGACCTTTGATAGGCCCTTGTGGCTTTTGTCATCCGTTAAATTGTTATGTTATGTTATGTTATGATTTGTAAACCAATTCCTCCCAATCTCCTTCCTAACTGGCAGCAATCCTGAGCAAGGATTTTTTTTTTTGGTGAGTGTTAACTTTTTCATTAGTAAATTTATGAGAGTATGGCTTTTTGTATAGATGGTGAGAGCATGCCGTATGTGGTGTGTGATGCATGTGGAGTTGAAAGGAGAGTGAATGTAACTAAATGCCGTGTGTGTTTTCTGGAAGGGGAGGTTAGGAGGTTGAGTGGGGAATGTAAGAGGTTGAATGATTTGGTGTTTGAGGTGAGAAGAGATGCAAGTGTGCGATTGAAGGGTGAGATTAGTGCTAAGAGGGTGGAAGATAGGGCTAGGACTGGGAACAGTGTGGAAGTTGTGAGTGATGATGAATGGTGGGTGAAAATGGATAGGATAGATAAGTTAGGACAGGTTAGGTGTGTGAATGAGAGGGACATAGAACCTGTTAGGTTGACTAACAGATTCAATGTCCTGAGAGAGGAAGAGTGTGAAAGTGATTTGCCTGGTGTGATTGTGGATGAAAGCAGGATGGGTGGTAGCGTGACTGAGAGCAGGAGGGAGGGTAATGTTAGGCCAAGACAGAATAGGAGAATGACTGAGGTGTTAGTGAGGTGTTAGTCAAACTAATGGATAAAGCAATTTAATAAGATTGATAAATAGCCAAAGTAAATGATGAAAAATAGGCACTCATATATGTGTATGTAAATATATAACTAATAATGACAATAGGCACCAGTATGTGTATGTAAATATCTTATCTAATTAATAATGACGATGGTGAAAAACCTAATCAAGTGATGACAAGGACAATCCTAATCAAGTGTGCCTGATACGTAAATATATAGTTATTAATGACAAGGGTGAAAAAAGCTTAATAAGATGACAAAGATAATAAATTCTGCAAAACAAACAATACAAAAAAAAATAAACAAGACATAATGTATATTTAAGAGATGCCGAAGTAAAGGCAATATCTCGAACCTCAAACAGAACAGTGATGGGGGACTCAGATTAGGTATTTAGATAGGAAGTTGAGTGATAGCAAGTGGAAGGGAATGAGAGTTTGTCTGCCGGGTGCTGGTGTAAGTGATGTTTGTGAGAGGTATGATAGGCTGGTTTCTGGGTGTGAGAGGGATGCAGTTGTGATTACGCATGTGGGAGTGAATGATGTAAAGAAGGTGGGTACATGTGAGTTACGTGAGCAGTATAAAAGGTTAGTTGAAAGGATGAGTAAAAGCAGGGTAAAAGGTGTTGTTTCTGGTGTGCTTCCAAGATTGGATGTGGGGGTAGAATGGTTGTCGTGTGCAATTGGTTTGAATGAATTTGTGAAAGGACTGTGTGAGGAGCTAGGATTGGTGTTTGTAGATGTCTGGGGAGGGTTTTACGGGAATAGGAGGTTGTATGCGATGGATGGGCTCCATCTTAGTCGGGCAGGTGTTGAGGTTCTATGGGGGGAGCTGGATAGTGTGATTAGGTCCTTACGGGTGGGAAACTAGAAGCTGTTAGAGGTAAGGGAATAACAGGAATAGAGGGTAGGTGTAGGAAATGGAAGGGATGCAGTGATAGAGGAATAGCTAGGGGAGAGGGCATACTGATGCGTTATAGGGGGACTAATGCACAAGTGAATGAGCAGATAACTAGGAATAAAAAAGCACAATGCAATGAAGATGGGAATAATAAAAAAAACTTAAAAATATACTACACAAATGGTCGGAGTATAAGGAATAAGATAGATCTCTTAAGAGCGTTAGCAAGTGAAGAGAATTTTGATATAATTGCGATAACAGAGTCATGGCTTGATTTGGCAGGTAATCACTTTAAACCTAAGGTTGAGATTGAGGGCTTTAACATGTTCCATACAGATAGGAATAGGAAGAGAGGAGGAGGGGTTATTATTTATATTAAAGATAATCTCCAGTGTTGTGTAAACAGTACAATTAAATTAGATGATAACACAGAGTCATTATGGCTAAATGTAAAGGAAGGTAAAAACAAGCTTGTCTTAGGATTATTATACAGACCACCAAATCTTAGTAAGGAAGCTTCAAATCTTCTGTGGCAGGAGATTGAACGGGCATGTAGAAGTAAGCATGTGTGTATAATGGGCGATTTTAATTACAGAAATATAGACTGGGAAGCTCTTGTGGGTGATCAGGAGGCTGAGGAATTTTTGAATGTTGTCCAAGATAATTTTCTGAGGCAGATAATTAACGAACCCACTAGAGGTAATAATATACTGGATTTAGTTCTGACAAATAGGGAAGAAGTTATTAAGGATACTGAGATTGGAGGAAATTTGGGTAATAGTGACCATTGTGAAATTAGATTCAAGATGAAATGGAATGGTATTGATAGTAGCATGAACAATGTTCAAATTCCTGACTTTAGAAGAGCAAATTATAATGGGCTCAGGACTTACCTGGAGGCAGTTGTACAGAAACCAGGCAATGAAATCAATTCAGGAATAGATTCAATGATATCAGTTAGTGGAGACAATAATCAACAGGAGGAAGAGATTACAATTGAAGAGGAGTATGAAAGAATAATTGAGCAATTAATTTCAGGTCAGATGATTAACATTCCATATAAGGAGATTAGGACTAAAAATAATGACCCAAAATGGATGACAGATAAAATTAAGCATTATATTGGCATTAAAAAGGGCATTTATAGGAAAATAAAAAATGGAGAGGATCACTTAAGGCAGAGATATAATGAACTAGCAAGAGATGTTAAAAAGTTAGTTAGAGTAGCAAGGAGAAATTATGAAATTAAAGTGGCAAATAGGGCAAAGGAAGATCCTAAAAGTTTTTATCAATTATACAAAACTAAGGTTAGAGATAAAATAGGCCCACTTATAGATTCCAATGAGAATTAGTGAGTGATAGGGACTCAATGGCTGGAATGCTAAATGACTTTTTTCTCTCAGTATTTACACAGGAGGATACTCTAAATATACCTGAGGTGTCAATGATCTTTCGGGGTAATGATGAAGAGAAATTAAAGGATATCTTGATCACAAAGGAGATAGTGACAAAGGAAATTGATAAAATCAAAAGTAGTAAGGCACCCGGTCCTGATGAGCTCTTTCCTAGAATTTTGAAAGAATGTAAGGATGTGTTAAGTGAGCCCCTAGCATGCATCTTTAGAAAATCATTGGAGAGTGGCATTGTGCCAGTGGCATGGAAGAAAGCCAATGTGATACCTATATTTAAGAAAGGGGATAAAACAAATATGTCTAATTACAGACCAGTAAGTTTGACATCAGTGGTAGGGAAAATGATGGAATCTATTATAGCAAGGAATATTAGAGATCACTTGGATAAGTATAAGTTGATAAAAGAATCACAGCATGGCTTTAGTAAGGGTAAATCCTGTCTGACTAATTTGCTGTCTTTTTATAGTAAGGTGTATGAAGCAGCAGATAATGATGAAAACTATGATATTTTATACTTGGACTTTAGTAAGGCTTTTGATCGAGTGCCACACTTACGACTTCTGAGCAAAGTTAAAGCACACGGGATCGATGGCAGTATATTTAGGTGGATTCAGTCATGGCTTGGTGACAGACAGCAAAGAGTTAGTATAGATGGAGTTAAATCTGAGTGGGGGTGTGTTGGCAGTGGAGTTCCTCAAGGATCTGTTTTGGGTCCCTTGCTATTCTTAATTTATATTAATGATCTTGACATAGGTATAAGTAGTGACCTGAGTAAATTTGCTGATGATACTAAGCTAGGTAGGGCCATTAGGGCTGATTCTGATGCTGTTGTAATGCAGGAGGAATTGACCATTCTGTCCAATTGGGCCGAGAAATGGCAAATGAAGTTTAACATAGACAAATGTAGTGTACTTAGTATAGGTAGAAATAATCCATTGAATAGTTATAAATTAAATGGCAGAATTTTAGGGAGGACTGATTGTGAGAGAGACTTGGGTATTTTGGTAAGTTCAGACCTTCGACCTAGAAAGCAATGTCTAAATGCTAAGAATAAAGCTAATAGGATATTGGGATTCATTAGGAGGAGTGTAAGCAATAAGAGTGCTGAAGTCATTCTAAAACTGTATCTGGCGCTAGTTAGGCCTCATCTAGACTATGCAGTACAATTTTGGTCACCATATTATAGGAAGGATATTGATTTGCTTGAGTCTGTGCAGAGAAGGATGACAAAGATGATTGGTGGGCTAAGGAACTTACCTTATGGTGAAAGGCTCAGAAAACTAAATCTACATACATTGGAAAGGGGAAGAGTCAGAGGGGAATTGATTGAAGTCTTCAAATGGGTAAAAGGATATAATAAAGGGGATCTGGGTAAGGTTCTTATACTTAGTGAACATGACAGAACACGTAGCAATGGGTTTAAGCTTGATAAGTATAGGTTTAGGAAGGAGATTGGGAGGAATTGGTTTACAAATCGTGTGGTAGATGAATGGAATAGGCTCACTAGACATGTGATAGAAGCCTCCTCTCTGGGTAGTTTTAAGAATAGATTAGATAAATATATGGATGAAGCTGCTAGATGGGACTGACTTTTTTTTATGTACATATGTATATATTTTTCTAAGGAGTGGGAAGATTATATTTTGTGGTTGCATGAATGGACATAATCCTCTGGATGCATTTTATGTATATTGTAGATTAGATCTGACGAACTCCTGTAAAGGGTGACAATGTTGATGACTTTTCTCTGGTAAGAAATCTTTTGTGTGTTGAATGGAACAGGAGCTGCCAAGTGTAGGCCATGAATGGTCTTTTGCAGTCTCCTTCTTTTCTTATGTTCTTATGTTCTTAAACCCATTGCTACGTGTCCTGTCATGTTCACTAAGTATAAGAACCTTACCCAGATCCCCTTTATTATATCCTTTTACCCATTTGAAGACTTCAATCAATTCCCCTCTGACTCTTCTCCTTTCCAATGTATGTAGATTTAGTTTTCTGAGCCTTTCACCATAAGGTAAGTTCCTTAGCCCACCAATCATCTTTGTCATCCTTCTCTGCACAGACTCAAGCAAATCAATATCCTTCCTATAATATGGTGACCAAAATTGTACTGCATAGTCTAGATGAGGCCTAACTAGCGCCAGATACAGTTTTAGAATGACTTCAGCACTCTTATTGCTTACACTCCTCCTAATGAATCCCAATATCCTATTAGCTTTATTCTTAGCATTTAGGCATTGCTTTCTAGGACGAAGGTCTGAACTTACCAAAATACCCAAGTCCCTCTCACAATCGGTCCTCCCTAAATTTCTCCCATTTAATTTATAACTATTCAGTGGATTATTTCTACCTATACTAAGTACACTACATTTGTCTGTGTTAAACTTCATTTGCCATTTCTCAGCCCAATTGGACAGAATGGTCAATTCCTCCTGCATTACAACAGCATCAGAATCAGCCCTAATGGCCCTACCTAGCTTAGTATCATCAGCAAATTTACTCAGGTCACTACTTATACCTATGTCAAGATCATTAATATAAATTAAGAATAGCAAGGGACCCAAAACAGATCCTTGCGGAACTCCACTGCTAACACACCCCCACTCAGATTTAACTCCATCTATACTAACTCTTTGGCCATCTATACTTACCAGGGTAAGGGTGCATACCTTTCCTTTACCAAGTAGGGCCTCGTAACCACTTACAGATCAAGCTGCAGGTGGAAGGGGCCTAAGTTTGGAATTCAGGTACTCCAATCAGGTGTCTAGGATAGAATCATACCAAAAATTTGTTCATATATGGATGGTTTGATATACCCTCTAATAGTGTAGATAGTTTTAGCTGGTCATTTTGAGAGAGAAATAATTTATTCAGTATATTCAGATAATGAGATATTAATTTCTGTGTCCATGTTTGAAAGTGAATGCTTGAGGCAGTGATAGGTTCTTTGATAGTGCATTCCACTTTGCTACTACATGGTTTGAGAAAAGATTTTAAAAAGCTCAATCATATCTCCCCTCACACACCTTCTTTCAAATGAAAACATATTTAATACCTTCAGTCTATCTTCATATTCAAGGTGCTTCAGGGATGGTATTATTTTTGTTGCCCTCCTTTGTACTGACTCTAATAAGTTTATATCATGTCTAAAATGTGGTGACCATGCCTTTATACAGTACTCTAAATGTGGCTGTCAGGCTTCAAGGAACTGAGAAGTTTGATAACTTATGTTTTAGTTTAAGCAAAATTTTAGGTTAAGTAAAAAGTTTGGTAGAAATTGGTTTCAAAATACAGCGGTAGATGAATGGAATTTACTCACTAGTCAGGTGATAAAAGCATCTTTCCTGCATTATTGAAAATAGTGTATAGATTTATGGATGAGGATGATTGGATTGTTACTAAACAATTAGATAAGGGAGAGAAGGTTGATGTAATTTACTAAGATTTTAGCAAAGCTTTTATAAGGTTCCACATAGGAACTGACCTTTGAACAGGTAGCACGTGTTTCGTAGAGCTCTCAGAATATTTTGATTATTTGATATACTTTGGTGTGTGACATAAACATAAATTTTAAGTTATTAGATCATATATTTGGTTAATATAACAAAGTTAAATTGTGGTTATTTTGTATAAAAATTTTGGTTATTTTGTTTTGGTGAGAAAGTGACTTTTGTTTACTTCGGTGGCCATCTTGATTAGCAGGTTTTAAACTTGTGCGCACAAATTCGGGTCAAATTCTTGTCGTTCGTAAGTTTTTGTTTCTATTATTGTTCTTGTTTAAGTATGGCTGACTGTTTGGATGTAGAGAGTATGCCTTTTGAAAGTAGTGTGTATGTAGTGTGCGATGTCTGTGGTGTAGAGAGGAGAGTGAATGTGTCTGAGTGCTGTGTATGTGCTTTGACTGAGAAGGTGAGTTGATTATGTGCAGAATGCTTGAGACTGAATGATTTAGTGTCTGAAGTGAGAAGAGATGCAAGTGTACGTTTGAAGAGTTAGATTGGGACCAGGAGGGAGGAAGTTAGGCCAAGAAGAGGGACTGGAGAGAAAGCAGTAAGTGAAGTAAGTGATGATGAGTGGTGGGTGAAAGTGAACAGAATAGATAAGTTAGGACAGGTTAGATGTGTGAATGAGAGGTTCATGGAACCTGTTAGGCTAACTAACAGATTTGATGCCCTGAGAGAGGAAGAATTTGAAAGAGATTTGCCTGGTGTGGCCATGCCTGAAAGTAGAATAGGAGGTCGAGTGAGTGAGAGGAGGAGGGAGGGTAATACTAGGCCTAGAGAGAATAGGAGAATGACTGAGGTGATTGTGATGGGTGACTCTCAGATTAGGTATTTAGATAGGAAGTTGAGTGAAAGTAAATGGAAGGGAGTGAGAGTTTGTCTGCCCGGTGCTGGTGTAAATGATGTGTGTGAGAGGTATGATAGGTTGGTGTCTGGGTGTGAGAGGGAAGCAGTTGTGATTACACATGTCAGAGTAAACGATGTAAAGAAGGTGGGTACTTGTGAGTTACGACAGCGGTATAAAAGGCTGATTGAAAGGATGTGTGAAAGTAGAGTAAAAGGCGTTGTTTCAGGTGTGCTTCCGAGAATGGATGTGGGGATGGAATGGTTGTCTCGTGCAATGGGGTTGAATGAATATGTGAAAGGTTTGTGCCAGGAGTCAGGATTGGGGTTTGTAGATGTTTGGAGTGGGCTTTATGGGAATAAGGGTTTGTATGCGATGGATGGACTCCATCTGAGCTGAGATGGGGTTGAGGTTTTGTGGCGGGAATTAGATAGTGTTATTAGGTCTTTAGAGGCGGGAAACTAAGTTTTGATAGTGGTCAGGGAAATTTAATGGCTCAAAGTAAGGCAGGGAAAGGAATCAAACACTGATTTGTAGAAGGTAGGCAGGCTAATGGAAGTGCTTTAGGGTTAAATTACTTGAGTAGTGATAGTGGTCAGGGAAGGAGAGAAAGGAGATGCAGAGGAGATAGGCCCTCACGTGCTTCCGGGATAGGTGGGCTGAGTTGTCTTTACACAAATGCTCGTAGTCTTAGAAATAAGAGGGATGAATTATTTAGTTATATCATTCATGAAGATATAGATATAATATGTATAGTTGAATCATGGGTTAATGAAAATATATTTAATGATAATGTCAGTGAATTTGAACTAGAAGGTTATACTATGTACATTAGTCAAAGGAGAGATAGGACTGATGGTTGGTTGATTATTTATATTAGAAATAGCATTGCTTCAAATATAAATAACTATAAAGCAAGGAGAAGGCGAATCATTATGGATAGGCATCTTTATTGACAAAAATCTGAGTTTTAAACAACATATTATACATATCTCAACAAAACTATCAAAATCGATTGCATTATTATATAAATTAAATAAGTTCCTTCCTAAATCTATTCTCCACTCTTTATATATGACAATGGTGCAACCATACTTGACATATGGTATAGACAGTTGTTATGGAAAATATCCAAATTATCTCATAAATTAGTCATATTACAGAAAAAAGCAATTCGAGCTATCCATCAACTTGACTACAAAGAGCACACTAATCGATATTTTAAAGAATCCAGAATTATAAAATTAAATGATCTCTTTGTTTTTCAAACATCCTTATTCCTTTACAAAATGATAAAGTGTTCCTATAATAACTATATATTTAATATGTTACAAACAGCTGATAATACCCATAATCACCAAACCCGCAATAGAACAACATTTATTTCGCCCTTGTATTCAAAATCAAAATCACAATGTAGCTTTCTGTACAAATCTATCAAAATATGGAATGGCTTGGATGACAATATCAAATCCCAAACCAATTTAGCTCAATTAAAAAAAAGCTCTTAAAAATAATATAATTTCGGCTTACTAAATTTTTATTCAGTTTTTGTTATTGTGTATTTATTTGTTACTGTACACTATTATACTGTGTAAGAACATAAGAAAAGAAGGAGACTGCAAAAGACCATTCATGGCCTACACTTGGCAGCTCCTTTGATTTATACATTATAAATGTTATTATTTATATAAGACTGTTGACTATGATAACTGCAGATCTTTTGAAATAATCTCAAAATTTAAATATAATTATTCGTTATTTGCAATCTTTACAATGGTTAAGTTCTCAAATGTATACTAAGTTGTTTATATTTTTATAAACATGAAGGGATTTTATTCTTGATAATTTTATGCTTAGTCTTAAGTTTTAAGTTTCTGCCTTAAAAGTCAGACTTATTTTGGGCCCATAACTAATCTTTGTATGTATATACATATATACGAGTATGTATAAGTACTTATTGTAACTTATCATTAAGATTTAAAATGTAATATGTTTATACTGTACATTGGATTAATATGGAATAAATAAATAAATAGAATAAATAATTAAATGATCTTGAGGCTGTAAATAGCAAGGTGTCAATTTTTGCTGATGACACTAAATTGGCAGCTGTAGTCAAACATAACATAATTTCATGGATGACAAAAGCCACAAGGGCCTATCAAAGGTCATCGCAATCAGTCAAAACCCACCCACAAAAAGCACCATCGCCAGGGGAAGACAAAATCCAAGTCCCCCACAATATAATATAAGAACATAAGAAACATAAGAAAAGGAGACTGCAAATGACCATTCATGGCCTACACTTAGCAGCTCCTGTTCCAGTCAACCCACAAAAGATTTCTTACCAGAGAAAAGTCATCAACATTGTCACCCTTTACAGGAGTTCATCAGATCTAATCTACAATATACATAAAATGCATCCAGAGGATTATGTCCATTCATGCAACGGCAAAATATAATCTCCTCACAAGGGCCCATCATAGGTTATCCAAGTCAAACAGCCTCTTTTTTAAGGCACCCAAACTCCCAAGAAAACTACATCCAGAGGATTGCATCCAGAAACAAGGGTATCACCAATCAAGGCTTGTCAAGAACTAAATCATGCAGCTATAGATATATACAAACAATATTAATATATACAAAACTTAGGAACCATCACAACCTTCCCTCCCCATAAACTCATCCAACCTACTCTTAAATACATTTAAATTTCGACTACCTACTACCCTCAGCGTCAATTTGTTCCAGAAGTCTACCACTCTATTGGTGAAAAAATATTTTCTTAAATCCAACCTACACCCTTGCTTTTTAATTTTCAAGTGGTGACCTCTAGTCTGATTTCCATCATCTAACTCAAAAAACTTGCTAACATCCAATTTATCTATCCCAGAAAAAAATTTAAAGAGCTCAATCATATCCCCTCTCACACACCTCCTTTCGAACGAGAACATATTTAATACCCTCAGTCTATCTATATATTCAATGCTTTTCAGGGAAGGAATAATCTTTGTTGCCCTCCATTGCACTGACTCAAGAAGGTTAACATCGTGTCTAAAATGTGGGGACCATGCCTGTATACAGTAGTACTCTAGATGTGGCCTAACATAAGAGTTATAGAGTTTAAGAATAACCTCCTTACTTTTGTAACTGACATTTCTCTTAGAAGATGGGAGATGGTCGAAGGGAACTTAAAGTTGCATGCCATTGCGCCGCGACTGTTCCCATGGACCTATCCCCCAATGCCGCGGCGGCTTCAGGTTGCTTTCTGTCATCTCCGAATCGGCCACACTTGTGTGACGCATCGCTATTTGATGGAGCGCTCGCCTGCGCCCTATTGCAACGACTGCGTCGTCCCCCAGACTGTTCGGCACATTCTTGTCGAATGTCCCAGTCTGGGTGATCTTCATGCACGACACCTGTCCCGGTACCAGGATGGGCGGGGTCGCTACCGCCTGTCCCTTGTACTCGGGACGAGTGCGTGTACTTTGACTGGTGGACTTATTGACTTTTTGGGTGAGGCCGGCCTTCTCCCTTTCATTTAACCCGGTTTAATTGTTGTTGTTATTGTTATTTCTTTTTATTGTTTCCTGTTCAATTTTTTAAAGTAGCCTAGAACTAGGCTGTTTGTTTACGGCAACTTATGCCTTAGTTGGCAGTCGCCAGATAGCCCCTTAATTAAAAAAAAAAAAAATCTCTTAATGAAACCCAGCACTCTATTTGCCCTCTTGCTTCAATACACTGCTTAGAAAACTAAAGACTTATCTATTACTACTCCTAGATCTTTCTCATCCTCTACTGAGCTCAGCCAATGCCCATCCATTTCATAGTTAAAGTCTCTATTATCTTTTCCCATGTTAATAACTTTGCACTTATCAAGGTTGAAAGTCATTTGCCACTTATGTGCCCAGGATAACAATTTAGTTAAATCCCCTTGCACTTTAAAATTATCATCAATATCTTTAACTACAGCTGCTAATTTGGTATCATCCGCAAAAATTGACACTTTATTATTAACTGCCTCCCCAAGATCGTTTATATAGATGACAAATAATAATGGACTGAGAACTGATCCCTGAGGAACCCCACTGATAACATCCCTCCACTCTGACTTTACACCATTTAGCACTACTCTTTGCTTCCTGTCTTTCAGCCACTCAGCTATCCAATTTGAAACACCCCCACATATCCCAATCATTTTTAATTTATGAACTAGTCTCCTATGTGGTACCTTATTAAATGCTTTACTAAAATCCAAGTAAATTACATCTACATTCTCTCCCTTATCTACTTGATTTATTACGAACTCCAGAAAGTCAAGTAAATTAGTCAAACATGATCTACCTGATCTAAACCCATGCTGAACGTCGCTGATTAACCCCTCCCTCTCTAGATGTTGGCAAATCCCTTTTTTAACTATTTTCTCAAGAATTTTACAGACTACAGGAGTTAGGCTAACCGGTCTAAAGTTATTTGGATCCTCTTTACTACCCTTCTTGAAAATGGGGACTACATTCGCTCTCTTCCAATCATCGGGAGATAGTTTCTACCCCTTCTTTAAGTATCTTAGAATGAATATTATCAGGGCCGGAGGCCTGAGAAAGAAGAAAGGGATTAGAGATGGGGAGGGGAGGCGGACACCCATACACTACTACACTATCCAAAAGATTAGAATGACTGTACTTTATCTCATTTTTCATCATTTTGTCAGAGAAAATCCATTTCCAAAATTGGTATACAATAACCTACAGGTATATACTATAGAATATATGAGCTGTATGAAGACATCCTTTATGCAGTTTATTAGGACTAATCTTTATCTGTAATAGAACAATAATATTAAACAGTAACATCTTACTAGGTGTTCATGTTGACCATGACTATAGGGTCCTGCTTATTTTAGTTGTATTTTATATATATATATATTTTTCAGATTAATTAATTCAACATAATTGAAAGAAATGTAAGATGGATGTTTTAACTACAGCAGCAGATGCCATTTTAAGTGAACTGGAAGGTATGAAGAGAAACGTTCATTTTGACTAGCTTTTTTTTAATGCATATTATAATGGAAGATTATGAAAATGCCTCAATGCCATTCACATTGTCTTCCAACCTTCAAGTGTAATTGATTTCTTACAAAGTAGGGGTAGTACATATTGATGCCTCCAGCCATGTTCCAATTCCTTCATTCCCTATTAAGCTCATGGCCACCCATCATACCAATGATGCACTCTCACAAACCCCATTCATTTATGCCTATCATCATACATGGTATCAATTAGTTTTTCAGTCAACTCCATTCAATTAACTGATTCACCTTTTATGATCTCTTCCAGCCATTTGCACATCATGACACACTTTGCAAGTGTATTTTCATCCATTCTTAACATTCAGTTAGCCTTGTTCACAGCTGTCTTCACAGGATATGTCATTTGTTTGTTAGTTTCTTCTCTTATACTCGGCATCCATCTCATATTACCCATTTGCACTCACCCTCTCTCTCTCAATGCATTCATACCACCACTATAAATTATAAGACCAACAACTAAAATGGTTGAAAATGACATTGAGCTCTAGTTTATTATCTGAGGTTCTGTTGTTTATAGTATATAGCAATGTTTAACCCCATAATCCACCTACTCTTAGAAACCAAAATTCTCACTATAGATCCACACAAACATGATAGGAACACAGTTCTACACCAAGACATGCACCCAATTACACCCATGCCACAGTATCAACCCAATCCCCTCTTAATGACTAACAAAGAAATTCTCTCAGTAAACTAAGACAGAATCTACACTTCACCACCCCTGTGTCCAGTGCAACAAAAAAGGAACCAATTGAATTACATCCGCACCCAAATAGTCAATACACAAACTTTCAAACAACCCAATACTACACTCACCTCTCCCAGACATATCAAAGAAGAATCTAACCTCTTCAGAAGCACTCTCCAGACTTAGATCAGACCACCACCCAAACCTAAAATGCTAAAAAAATATGAACTAAGCAGGATAGCCTACATTAAATGCATACAAAGACTCACTCTGCAAGACAAATCCAGGCAAAGATAAGATTGTCAGAATGGCAAGTTCTTTCACATCTACCATATCCACTAAATTTAGAATCCATGGATCATCACATTTATTTCTAAATCCTGAATTTTTTTTTAAATGGGAATTGAAAATTTGCCTTAACAGTGGGCTTCTGTCGTTGTTAGTGATTATTACATTATTGATAAATAAGTTAGTTAAAATTCACTGTATTTGAAAATATGTAATTCCGATCACCCTAATATCAGGGTTGGCGAAAACCCCCAAATTTTGAAAAAGTCCCCCCCAAACCCGGGTTTTATTCTGGGTATTTTTCAAATCTCATTAAAAAAAAACCCCCAAATACTACAAGCATTAGAAACATAGAAAAAGAATAGCCATCTCTATTTTTATAATATTAATAATTAATTAGTTTAATAATTATATTAAGGTAAGAACATATCAGTGATCAAGAATTATGGGTACCCATGATATCCATAACTTGTAGAAGGAGAGATGAATTATGAGTCAATATCAGCGAAATAACTTTAATTGGATACATATTTGTTGAAATAATAAACATAAATATGCATTTTGAATAAAATAATAACTAGTATTCATTTCTTGAAAAAAAAAATAATTTTGAAAAACCGCAACCAAACTCAGATTTTTTCAAATTACACTTGAAAAAGCAAAAAACAACACCCTCTGTAATAAACCCCATTTTTTTTTAGGCATGGGGGTTGATTTGCTAACCCTGCCTAATATATATATATACTTTTCCTGGTGTTGATGAATCGACTTGTTTAATATAGCCCCGTAAGGGGCGCTGCAATTTGCCATCCTGGCAACCAAACTCAGATTTTTTCAAATTTCACTTGAAAAAGCAAAAAACAACACCCTCTGTAATATAGCCTCGTAAGGGATCGCGGCAATTTGCCATCCTGGCAACCAAACTCAGATTTTTTCAAATTTTACTTGAAAAAACAAAAAAACAACACCCTCTGTAATAAACCCCATTTTTTTAAGGCGTGGGGGTTGATTTGCTAACCCTGCCTAATATATATATACTTTTCCTGGTGTTGATGAATCAACTTGTTTAATATAGCCCCGTAAGGGGCGCGGCAATTTGCCATCCTGGCCGCTGTGCTGACGGGATCCAGCGCTCCACCCGACCCCAGTTTAGCCTCTCTTCCTTCCTTCAGATAGCCTGTATTTCTCCCCTACCTCGTCGCTTTTCATACAACCTCTCCCAAAATTTTCTCTGGTCAGCTTCTAATTTCACAGGGTAGATGCTGACCTTCTTCGCAAGACAACCGCCCCGGATTGCGGCTAAGTTACAGGGAAAGTTAAAGGTAAAGAAAGTACCCTAGGAGACCTTACGGTCCATTCAAAGAGGGTACCTTTGGACTAGCAATCGAGCAGGCACATGGCTGCTCAATTGTTTTGCATCCCTAAACGGCCACTTTTCAAGACTTTGTCTAGTCTTGACTTGAACTGGTCAACAGATTTACTGTTGACAACTTCCACTGGAAGTGCGTTCCACTTACCGCAGATACTGTAGGTGAAAAAATTTCCACACAGACTGCGGTTGTAACACTTCAGTTCAAGTTTGAAGCCGTGATTGCGCATTCTGTTCTCACTCAATGTGAAAATATCGCGGTAGTCAACATTTTCGAACCCTCAAAGTATTTTGAAAACTTCGATGAGCTGACCACGCAGTCTACGGGTTTCCAGCGAGAACAGATTTAATTCCCTTAGTCTATCCTCATAACTTTTGTCGGATAGAGGGAATCAGTTTGGTTGCCCTAGTTTGTACGCGTTCCAACCTTGCGATGCCCTTTCGCAATGAAGGACTCCAAAATTGTACGGCATACTCCAGGTGCGATCGGACAAGTGAGTTGTACAAGCACAGTACAATCTCTTTGTTTCGATATCCAAACTGGCGCTTAATATAGCCTAGCATCCTTTGGGCCTTTTTCTCCGCCTCAATGCACTGTTTCGAGAACTTGAGGTCACTAGTGATTGTTACACCCAAGTCCTTCTCAGTGTCGGTGGATTCAATAGCAGTGCCCTTAAGGATATACTGAGATTGGGGGTTTCTGTGGCTGATATGCATTTGTTCACATTAAAAGGCATTCACCACGTGTCCGACCACTCCCCAATCTTCTCAAGATCTTCCTGCAGGCGGGCAGTATTTCCATCCTTTGCAACATTCATACCAAGCTTGGTATCCTTGGCAAATTTGCAAATCTTGGCAACCATGTCACCATCCATGTCGTTGACGTAGATGATGAATAGTAGTGGTCCCAGGACAGAACCTTGAGGTATCCCGCTAGTAACGGGCACCCACTCAGAAGACTGTCCATTTACCACCACCCGTTGCCGTCTGCCACTTAGCCAGTTCTTGAGGGGACAATGTTCCCTAACCCCTGAGCTCCGGTTCGGGATTTTTTTTTAACAACCTGCTTCATCCCCACCCATACCTTCCTCATATCCCTTTTCCTTCTCAATTCGCCAAAGAGTCCGCGAGGACTCTGCGACCGGACCAGCGTTTCGCTCTTCCTCACACCGACTACATGGCAGGAATACGGGCAGCTCTTCGGACTGCTTGGCAAAGAAGATGGGAGACGGTCGAAGGGAACTTAAAGTTGCGTGCCATTGCGCCGCGACTGTTCCCATGGACCTATCCCCCAATGCCGCGGCGGCTTCAGGTTGCTTTCTGTCGTCTCCGAATCGGATACACTCGTGTGACGCATCGCTATCTGATGGAGCGCTCGCCTGCGCCCTATTGCAACGACTGCGTCGTCCCCCAGACTGTTCGGCACATTCTTGTCGAATGTCCCAGTCTGGGTGATCTTCGCGCACGATACCTGTCCCAGTACCGGGATGGGCGGGGTCGCTACCGCCTGTCCCTTGTGCTTGGGACAGATTCGTGCACACTGACTTGTGGACTTGTTGACTTCTTGGGGGAGGCCGGCCTTCTCCCTATTATTTAAGCAAGGTTTGTTTGTTTTTTTTTGTTGTTTTTTTGCATTTGTTTTGTTTTTTGTTTGTTTTTTTTTCTTTAGTTGCACGCTCCTGCGCCGGGGGGACCTCTCCCCGACGCACCAGCTTGCTTCCTTTCCCCCTTTTGGGGTGTTGTTTTTTTTTCTCTTTAATTTCATTTTAAAGTAGCCTAGAACTAGGCCAGTTTTAATACGGCGACTAATGCCCAAGTAGGCAGTCGCCAGATGAGCTCTTAAAAAAAAAAATAAAAAATCCTTCTCAATTCACTCTCTATCCCTGATGGGCTGCCAGGCCACCAGGCGGGAGGGATGGTCCCAAATGGCGGCGCCGGGCCTGTAAGCACCTCTTGCAGTGCGGGCTACTGCGAGAGGTGATGTGCGATTGCATCCCGTGTAAAAACGAGGGTCACCATGCCCATGTATGATCATCAAAAACCCAAATCTCTCCCCAATTCCCCTGCCTCATCAACGGAGCCACCCTCAGGCAGCTCCACCGAAAAAATGGAGGTACCCCCCTTGTGCTTGCGCAGGGGACCCTCCATACTTCTTTAACCGGAGAGGAGACTTACTCCTCTCCTACGCCTACGGGTGTAGGAGACCCCCTCACCCCCTTCTCTGGAGGTGCTTTTGGGCACCTCCCTATTTCCAGCAGCAGTCCCTCCTTTTCTTTCTAAGGGGACTGCCAAGAAAGCCAGCAGGCAGCCCATTGCTGACCGCCCCTCGTGTAAGCGGTTGGTAGGGCAAACCCCCTTAGGGGGGAGAGGGAAGCCAGTCCTCTTCGGTCGCTTCCCTCAAAAGACCTGCTGGCAATAATTTTAAACCTTGCCGGGGTCAAGGCCTGTGCTTCCCCACACAAGACTGGCAACACTGCCAAGGGGACCTGCGATGTCCTGGGAGTGGATGGCCAACTGGAGGCCCCTCCTGTGATAGACATGGTCCTTGAGGAAACCCAGCCTCAGAGGGTAGGGCCTTCCATGGGGGGGAATCCGGGCTCGGGGCCAAACACCAAACCCAAATCTGCCCCTATGCAAGGTCCTCCTCAAACGGTTAGGGTTTCTGAGGCAGTACAAGAGGGAAGGGATCTCCTCCAACCGGTGCCCCTGTGACCACCAGGACCTTCTCCATTTTGGAGAGGGACCTGGCTGAGGCCAGTCCATCTGGCCTAGGGGCTTCTGCCGGCAGAGGTGAGAAGCGGGTTCATTCCCCGCCCTCCTCTCGAAAAAGACTAAGACCAAAAAGACAAAGAAGACTCAGGGCTCCTCTCCATCCACGGGGAGGGATGGGTCTCCTGCCACTCTGGCAAGCGACCAAGCCAAGATTGGCACATCGGGCCTCTCTGCCCCCCCAGTTGCAGAGCCCCTGACTAAGACCAAAAGCGCACAGGGCGGAGCCTCAATGACATCGGGGCCCCTGATTGAGAGGTTACCTGGCGTTTTTGAGCCTGCTGGCTTTAAACGCTTCCTCGTCATTCGCTCCACTGATGGCAGCATGTTGGCCAAGGGCAACACAATCCATCAGAGGAGAGGATTAGCTATTGTAATAGGTAGAGAGCCGAAGGTGACCCGTTTCTTGGACGGGAGCCTTCTGGCGAATCCCGCCGAGGCGGCTAAGATAAGTGCTCTTAGGACACTTCATGGCACCCCGGTGAGTGTGACGGCGCACTCTACCATGAACTTTGTGAAAGGAGTAGTTTATGCGAGGGAACTCGTTGACTACTCCATAGAGGACATCACCATAGAACTGGCCAACCATGGGGCGGTCAAGGTCGAACGTGTGATGAGAAAATGGGGAGGTGCCTTGAGACCCACCCCTACACTCTTCATCCCTGAGTCAGTGCCTACTGGTTGGTATTGTTACCGCGGGAAGGCATTCGTGCCACTACCGCGGCGGTGCTATTACTGTCACCGCTTCGTCTATACAAATCGTTCTTGTAGACCGCACACAATAAGTCCAAATCGTGTGTGGCCAAGTGTGTCAATTGCGGAGAGCCGCACCCGGCTTCTTCGAAGCAATGTGGTGCATATCTCCTTGAGAAAGAAATCCTGGCTGTTCAGGCACAGGATCGACTCTCATTGGGCTTGTTGGCCCATCCAGGCCAACGAGCACGGTTGTTTCCGCGCCCATTTGAAGCCCTTCTGCGGGCTCTACTCAACCCGGGCGCTCCCCTGATAAAGCTGGCAGCAAAAAGGGTTCAAACCCAGCCCCTGCTAAAACCAGGGCTCCCACCGAGGCGTTAGACTCACAGGAGGCAACACCCCTGAAGATGGTCGCTAGGCCATCTTCCGGGGTTCCTAAAGCTGTCCCCCAAAAGGAGGACAGCAACAAAGGAGCTTCGACTCCTTTCGCCCACGCCTAGTGGTGGAGCGAGTAGCTCGGAGACGTTGGTTCCTCAAAAAGAGGGCATGCCGCAAAGCCTGCCTAAGGTTTTGAGGCGGAGGGATGAAAAGACTTGCATGGCGAGCCAAACCTCCTCCAATAAGTCCTCGAAGGCGACAGCACCTTCAGCGCTTTGTCCGGCCAACAGCGCCTGGGGTTCTGCCCCCGGAAAGCGTACAGCCATTCCCGTGAGGGTCTTCTGTTCGAGCAGAGACCCCGCGTCGCCTCCGAGCTAAGTCTGGAGGGCATATTCCTTCAATGGAATTGCCGTGGGCTCCGGGCCAACTGGGAGGAGCTGCGGAGGCTCGTCTCATCCCCTTCCCCATCCTTTTGCAGGACACCATGCTAGGCGCGTGATCCCTGCCCGCCTTCCCGGGGGTATAAGGGTCTTGCGACCCCACCACCACGGGATGCGTGGTTTACACCCGGCATGATGTCTCCGTTCTTCCTTTCTCTTTAGATACCTCCTTTCAGGCAGTGGCTGTGCAGCTGCACCTGGATAGGAGGTATACTATCATTTCTGTGTACATTCCACTGTCAGCTGACTTCGACGCGGGGGACTTCCGCCGCACCGTGGCACGGTTGCCGAGGCCCTATCTCTTGCTTGGAGATCTGAACGGCAGGCATCCTCTCTGGGGAGATTACTCCATAAATCCCAGGGGACAAGTCCTTGCTGATCTGATCGAAGAGCTTGAGATGGGTGTCCTAAACATGGATGAGTTTATGCATCACTGTCTGAGAACCGCTTCATTTTCTTGCCTTGACCTATCTTTGTGCTCTGCGGATGCACAGCCTGATTTAGATTGGGGGGTGGTCGATGACCTCCATGGTAGTGATCACTTTCCCATTCAAATATCATTTTCAGGGCAACTGCGGACTGAGAGCTCACCTCGGTGGTGCTTGGCACGGGCGCGGTGGCCTGCATTTCAGGAAATGACTGAATTCTCTATCTCAGTCGAGGAGTTTAGGTTGGTAGATGCGGCCGTTGAGTTCTTCTCCGGCATCTCATCACGGTGGGCCTGACTACTATTCCTAGGACGTCTGGCCGTTTTGCACGCCGACCACTCCCATGGTGGTCGGCCGAGTGTGAGACGGCCCTCAAACAGAAGCGTTATGCCTACATGCGCTATAAGCGCCGCCCGAACGATTTCACTGTGTCTGAATTTCGTCGGGCTAGGGCTAGGTTCCGGTATATTTTGAAGCACACCCGCTGCTCTTCTTGGCGGGCATACGTGTCTTCACTTAACGGGAAGACCCTTTTAGCTGAGGTGTGGAAGCGAGTCAAAAGGATTCAGGGCAAGTTCTCGCAGGACCTCCCTCCCATTCTCCAGGAGAATGGGACCGCAATCTCGGATCCCTCGTCCGTGGCGGAATCCTTCGCGACCGCTTTCTCCGCATTCTCTTGATGGGATGCTGCTCCGCCAGCATTCAATGCACGTCGTGATGTCGCGGAAGGCCGCCGGCTGGACTTTACCTCCAGAGGCGGAGAACCCTTCAACGACAGGTTTACTGTGAGTTGCGTTCTGCTCTTTCTTGGTGCGCGAACACCGCCCATGGTCCAGACGATGTCCCGTACGCCATGCTTCGACACCTGGGTGAGCGAGGCATGGCCTTTCTGTTAGATTTGTTCAACAAGATCTGGGTGGAAGGTCTTCTCCCAGACTCCTGGCGAATCGCTACTGTGCTCACCTTTCGCAAGCCGGGGAGAGATCACTCTACTCCAACCGGTTTCCGCCCAATGTTAGACTAGCCTTTTGCCTGGACAGCAGAGGCCATCTGTCTTCCCCACAGTGCGGCTTCCGCAAGTTCCACTCCACGTCGGATGCTCTGCTCCGACTAGAAAATGCCATCTGCGAGGCTTTCCTTCGTAGACAGCACTACGCCATGGTGTTTTTCGATCTGGAGGAGAAGTCCTATGATACCGCATGGCGATACGGTATGGAGACTCTCCACACAATGGGGGTGAGGGGGACGCCTCCCAATGTTTATATCTGAATTTTTGCAAGATCGTCGATTCCGCGTACGGGTGGGGGGAACCTTCTCCGGCTCAAAGGAGTAGGAAGAGGGTGTCCTCAGTGTTACACTCTTTGCCCTGAGCATCAACGGCAACACCTCGGTGCTGCAGGAAGATGTTCTCACTACGCTCTACGTGGACGACCTTTTGATCTCTTTTGGCGTGGCCCAGATGCCAACTCTGGAGCATCGACTCCAACAGGCATTGAACCGCGTCTCTCGCTATGCCGAAGCGCACAGGTTTCGGTTTTCTTTGGCCAAGACTAAGGATGGTGCACTTCTGCCGCCATCCACGGCTTCACTCCGACCCAGATTTGTTTCTTAATGGGTACGCCTGGATGTGGTTGAGTCGCACCGTTTCTTTGGTCTTGTATTCGACCGACGCCTCACCTGGGAGGCTGATATTCACAGCCTTAGGGTCTACTGTACACGCACCATGGACATTCTCCATTCTGTAACGTTCAGCGCTTGGGGCGCTGATAGGACTACTGCCCTACTTTTTTATCGATCCTTTGTTCGTTCGAAGCTTGACTACGGATGCGAGTTTTATGCATCCACAGCTGAGCGTTTATTGCGGAAGGTGGATTCAATCCACTACACCGGCCTTCGCCTTGTGACCGGTGCCTTTCGCACTTCCCCCATTGAGAGCCTGTTGGTCGATGCTGGGGAGATGCCACTCGCTCTGCGCCGCGTGCAGTGCATCACCCGCCTGTATGCGCGAGCCTGGCGCCTCCCTCAGTCACCAACAGCTCTCACTGCTTCCGCAGCTGATCTCGATGGTACCTATGCCGCCGAGAGATGTCAGTCATACACTAAGCCCTTTGGGTTTAGGGCCAGGAAATCTTTCGAGAGGTAGATATAGCTCTCGGGCCGGTGGCGCCCCTGGTTCTGCCCAGGACGCTACCCTGGAGGGTACCACATTTGGCTATTTGTCGCTACGCTTCTGCTCCCAAAGCTTGTACGGCGCCTGGAGTATTGCGTTCAACCTTTTGGGAGCACACATCGTGTCACACTGGAACCGTGCCAGTGTATACGGATGGCTCCAAGTCCGAAGAGGGGGTCAGCTTCCAGGCCGTATTCCCTCTGTTTGAAGTCAGCGGGGCTCTACCAGGCGCTGCGTCTGTCTTCACGGCCGAGCTGGTGGCAATACACCACTCGTTACGGGAGATTACGTGATGTGCCCGGTTCGGAGACCGGATTGTGATCTATAGCGACTCACAAAGCGCCCTGAGTTCTCTCGGGGCATTGGAATCTCTGCATTCCCTGGTTCACGATATCCGTGACGCCACGGTTTTGGCGTGCCGGGTGGATGTCGAGATTATTTTCTGCTGGGTTCCTGGACATCTAGGAATTGCGGGGAATGAGCGCACCAAAGAGTCTGCGAGGACTCTGCGACCCGATCAGCGTTTCGCTCTTCCTCACACCGACTACATGGCAGAAATACGGGCAGCTCTTCGGACTGCTTGGCAAAGAAGATGGGAGACGGTCAAAGAGAACTTAAAGTTGCGTGCCATTGCGCCGCGACTGTTCCCATGGACCTATCCCCCAATGCTGTGGCGGCTTCAGGTCGCTTTCTGTTGTCTCCGAATCAGACACACTCGTGTGACGCATCGCTATTTGATGCAGTGCTCGCCTGCGCCCTATTGCAATAACTGTGTAGTCCCCCAGACTGTTCGGCACATTCTTGTCGAATGTCCCAGTCTGGGTGATCGCGCACGATACCTGTCCCAGTACCGGGATGGGCGGCGTCGCTACCGCCTGCCCCTTGTTCTCGGGATGAGTGCGTGCACTTTGACTGGTGGACTTGTTGACTTTTGGGGGGAGGCCGGCCTTCTCCATTTCATTTAACCAGGTTTAATTTTTGTTTTTGTTATTGTTTTCTGATTCTTATTGCTTCCTAATTGTTATTTCTTTTTATTGTTGTTTCCTGTTCAATTTTTTAAAGTAGCCTCAAACTAGGCTGTTTGTTTACGGCGACTTATGCCTAAGTCGGCCGTTGCCAGATAGCCCCTTAAATAATAAAAAAAAAAGTGCTTTCTCAGGGGCCCCCTGAAGTCCCTTTTATGGGAGGGAGTTTCTCCCTCTTCATTGTTGGTAGGTTGGATGGGGGGGGTCTGTAAAGTTGCCTCCCAGAGACTCCATTTGCAGCTAGTCCCCTTTGCTTTCTCAGAGGCCTGCCAAGAACATGTCCAGACAAAGGATGTGCCTCCTTGGTCCCTGCCACTTCCATTTCTGTCATATGACCCATCATAATCCCCTTGTCTGGGTTGCCCATTACCTCTTACCTATGCAGGTGGGTATGCTGACCCCACTGACATATGTGATAGGCCATAGCCCCTATTAGTGCCTAGTCAGGATACTTGACACCTTGGGGGTTTGGGGCTGGTGGCACCAGGAGGTGAACTTAGGCTCGCACTAGACACAACCTAATTGAGCCCCCATCAAGGTCCTTAGGAGGCACAGGCCCCCCGAGAATTCAAGTAGAGGAGGGATCCCCTCACCTGTCTGGTTCTCCCTTGATGGCCAAAATCTCCATCTCAGAGAAAAGTCTGGTTGAGGCTGGTCCCTCCAGTTTTGTCGATTCTTCTCGGCAAGGTGAGAAAGGGTTCCTCTCTTTGTGTGCGCTCCAATCATGGATGTGTCCACATCTGTTTTGGCAAGTGGGGAGGCCCAAATAAAGACCAAATTGGCAAGTGCAGCGAGCAAATCCCTTTTTATTTGGGACCTTCTCATTCATAGATTACCTCAATCTTTGTGCCTGTTCGCTTCAAATACTTTTATATATTCACACCACTGATGGCAGAAAGTTGGTCAAAAGCCAATTGATCCATCAGAGGATAGCATTAGCTAGGTTGACTGGTAGAGAGGCGAAGGTAACCAGTTTCTTGGATGGGAGCCTTTGGGCAAATGTGGACCCTTTGAAGGTGGTCATGATTAGTGGCCTTGGGACAGTCAATTGCTTGCTTGTGTCTATGTAACCACATGCTATCATGAATTTCCTGATGAGAAAACGGGTATGGGCTCGAGACCCACCCCTGCACTCTTCATCCTATTTAATCATGAGAGGCTTCCTGAGTTGGTTTCTGCTAGTTGGTGTCACTACTGTATGAAGGCATTCATGCCACTGCTGCAGAGGTGCTACTACTGTGACTGCTTCAGCCATACAAATCCCTTGTGTAGCTGTGCAAAGTTGGGTTTACCCAAGGTTTGTGTAAGTTGCTCTAAAACTGTACATAGGTCCTTATTGTGCATGGTCAATTGCACAGAGCTGCACCCTTCTTCCTCAAATCATTGTGGAGCATTTCTCCTAGAGAAGGAAATCCTTGCTGTTGAGGCTGTGGATTGTCGCTTCTTTCTTTTCCGCAAGACTAAGGACAAGGTCCTGACACACCCAATGCTACCTAGGACCTCTTATGCCTCAATTTTTAAATAGGCACCCTCTGGCCTTTCCAAGCCTACAAGCATGGTTGCTTCTTCTGGGTGTGCCTATTCAAAACCCTTCTGCAGTTTTTACTTGATAGGGAACTCCCCTGGTAGAGCTGTCTGCACAATTCACACAGTATCAACTAAAACCAGGGCTCCGTCCTCTTCCCTTGTCTGTCTGTTTCCTGTAAAACAAAATGGCTGTTATGTGCTTCCACCGACTTAGGAGGCAAACACAGAAAGGTGCTCATGAGGCTATCTTCCGAGACTACTAAAATTGCCCACCAAAGAAGTTCTGCTCCCATTCCCCAACCCAAGGCTGGGCTGGACAACAGATGCAGGACCCTCCAAGAGAGCCCCTGCACCCCTTGAAGATTTCAAATTGGATGAGGGAAAGGGCGCATTGAGAGCCCAACCTCTCCTGATAAGTCCTTGGAAATGACAGTACCTGGAGTTCTGTCTAGGAAAGTGTATGGCTACTCCCATGATGGTCATCTTTGTTCCCAGTTGTGTTTTTTTTCTGAAGGAGATCATTCTGGCTGAGTGCCCCCTGCCCACTCTTCCTGGCTATAAGGGTTTGGCATCCCCACCACCACATGGATGTGGATGCGTGATATACACCTGGCATGATGTGTCTGTTCTTCTCTTTGCTTTAAATATCTCCTTTCATGCAGCGTATATTCCACCATCACTGACTTCCATTGTGTCATGGCATGGTTGCTGAGGCCCTTTCCTGCTAAAGTTTTTTGAAGAATGGTAGACACCCCCTTCTGGGAAAGACTACATGATCAAACCTTGGGGGTCAGGTCCTTGTTGACCTGATCACTGAGGTGAAGATGTGTCCTAAATGTGGATGATTTTATGCATCACTTTGTGAAAACCAGTTCATTTTCCTACCTTGATATGTCCCTGTGTTCTCTGGATGAAAAGCCTGAATGTTTTTTTTTTGTAGGTGGTTGATGCCCTTCATGATAGTGACCACTTTCCCTTTCAACTATCATTTTCTGCCCACTGCTGCCTGAAAAACCGCCCTGATGGTGCTTGGAATGGGTGCGTTAGTATGCATTTCAGGAAATGACTGATTTCTGTGTGCCATTTGAGTAGTTTAGGTCAGTGGATCAAGCCATTGACTTCTCTGCCAATCTATTCCTAGAATGTCTGGTTGTTGTGCATGCTGTCTACTTCCTTGGTTTTTGGCTGAATGTGAAATGGCCCTATGACCTGTGATATGCCTATATGGGCTATAATCCCTGCCTAAGTATCTCAGTGTCATTGAATTTCATTGTTGGGCATAGGTTCAAGTATGTTTTGAAGAACGTGACTTCTTCCTGTTCCTGGTGGCATATGTCTTTACTTAATGGGAAGACCCCTCTTGTGGAAGTAATACAAAATTTTATTTTTGCAAACCCTCTACTCTTTCAAGTTTCTACCCAATTTCTCTAACTTGTGTGTGAAAGATGAGGAAATCTGTAAGTGTTTTGTTAGCCTTTTTCCTGACGGTGGAGGCAACCTGTCTTATGCAAGTTCCACTCTTTGGATCCTCTACTCCCACCTGGAAAATGTTATCTGCAAGGCCTTCCATTTTAGACAGCACTATGTTATTCAATTTGGATAAGGCCTATGATACTGCATGGTGATGTGGTATCGTGGAGACCCTCTACATGAGTGTGAATGGACGCCTCATTCTTTATTTCTACAAGATTGTAGATTCTGTGTATGAGTGGTTGGAGCCTTCTCCAGCCCAATTGGGGCAGAAAGTGTCCCATAGGGGAATGTCTTCAGTGTTGCATACTTTCCCTGAGTTTGCCCGGAAGTGGTGGATTCGTACCATTTCCTTGGTCATGTTTTCAACTGCCTCACCTGGGAGGCCCATATTCACACTTAGTCTCTTGTATCTTTATGGCCATTCTTCATTCCATTGGTGTACTGCTTTACTTCTCTACGCATTCTTTGTTGACTCAAAGGAAATGTATTATGAAAAGTGGACTCGCTTTACCACACTGGTCTCTATCTGGCAATCAATGTCTTCCGCACATCTCCCATTCAGAGCTTACTTGTTGATGCTTTCACAGAAATTGAGGCGATGTAGCTTCTGCACACTGAGAGATAAAAGTCTGGGAGCAAAAAGATAAACACACTAGACTTATCTAAATTTATTAGCCCCAAATTATTACGCATATATTTACAAAAATACTGTGCCCCCAAATGGTATGTACATAAAATCTTTCGGTTATCTCTTAGCCTTACAAAAAACCAACAGCCTCAGTTGAACAGAAAAGGGGTGGAGGAATGGGAAAGGTTGGACATAATCCTGTTACACACTGGCTCCACTAGGATGGCTTGTGAGGCATCCCCTTTACACTAGAGTGATAGCATCTGTGGCAACCATTTTTGGATAGTTCCCGCGAAGGATGTCTTTTGTGACTGCTCCTTGGTTCAGGAAGTCTGAATACAAAAATCAAGGAAAAGCAACTCCAGGGATCACATGTGACAGTCTGAGGGTCAAAAGGTACTCTACAAAAGAAAAAAAACAACTATGCTCACTCCTCAATGCCATACAAAAAAATATATACCCTGGTTCCATCGCATCAAATAATTACAAGCCACTCACCCACTGTAGTGGTTCACAATGTCTTTGTCTATTTGCATTTAAATATAGATCATGCTATCATACAATTTCAAATATTACAAAAAACAAAACTTTTTTCTATCTTAGATAATTATTAAGAAATCTGCCTCTGTTAAGAATAAATTTAAAATAAAATTACAATACAGAAAGTCAAAATAAATATTACAAATCTTAATTTAATCTATCCCAACCTCCCTCCCTTTTTTCTTTTATCATGACAATAGAAAGCAATGAAACCCGGCTTTTATTCTGTTTTTTTTTTTCAAATCTCTGGGTTTTTCAAAAACCGAATGCTACGAGGGGCGTCAATAAGTTTTGCGAATCGGTAGAGCAAAATAGAGTAAGGGGGATGGCTGTTTGTGGGGGTGTTAGGACAAGTTATGACAAGTCAGGACCTGCAGCCGCATGCTCTTACCTCGTCTATTTAAGAAGCAGTAGCTGATCACAGATTGTCAGTCGCAAGTTTTTCAACAATGGAGAAGGATGAGCACTGACCAGTGATCAAACTTTTGACCAAGGAAGGCAAGAATGCAAAAGAGATCCATGAACGCATGGTTGCAGTGTACACCGACACTGCCCCTTCCTATGCAACCATTGCTCGCTGGAATAGGGAGTTCTGCCATGGTCGTGAGTCCCTTGAAGATAAGCCTCGTCCAGGACGCCCATCAGGCGTGACCAACGAGGACAATATGGCCTGTATGGAGAGGATGATCCTCGAAAATCGACGGGTGAAGGTTGAAGAAATCGAGCGAGAATTGGAATATCACATGGAAGTGTTATCAACATCATCCATGACAATTTGGCCATGGCTAAGGTCTCTGCCTGTTGGGTCCCCAGAAACCTCACGCCCCATGATCGACTTCAACGTCGTCAAAGTCCACAAGGCCAGAGTTGCACAAGCTGCTCATGCGTGAGTGTGGATTCTAGGAGCTCGACCATATCCTCTACAGTCCAGATCTGGCCCCTAGCGACTACTTTTTATTCTGCCAGATCAAGGGTGCACTACGTGGATGCTGGTTTGGGGACGATGAAGATGTCCAGGAGTGGATTAAACAGCAATTGGGAGATTTCTGGTTGTCAGGAATTTGAAGTCTCAAGGACAAGTGGCACAAGTGCATTAAAGTCGAGAGTAGTTGTATTGAAAAATAATAAAACACTTTTCCTCATATCTCTCTTCCTTATATCCAAATTGCAAAACTTATTGACCATCCTTCGTACAAGCATTAGAATAACATAGGAAAAAAAAGAATAGCTATATCTATTTTTATATGATATTAATAATTACTTAGTTTAATAATTATAGTAAGAAAAGATCACAGTAACATTGCTGATCGATAATTGTGGGTACCCATGATAGTCATAACCTGTAGAAGGAGAGATGAATTATGAGTCAGTATCAGAGAAATAATCTTAATTTGATACATATTTGTTGAAATTATAAACATAAATATGGATTTTGAATAAAATAATAAGTAGCATTCATTTCTTGAAAAAAAAAAGTAATTTTGAAAAACAAAACAAAATTTGGGTTTTTCAAATTTCATTTTAAAAAGCCCCCCCTTCCCCCAACTGGTAATAAAACCCAGTTTTTTTAGGGCTGGGCTTTTTGGATTTGCCACCCTGCTAGGTATTGGGGAGGTTGAGAGAAATTGAGGCCATATGGCAAAGTAGTTTCCCATTTGCCATCTATGGAACCACTCAGGCAGCTCTGCTTCTGAAAAGGTGGTGGTCCCTGTGTGTTTTCTCAGGGGCCCCTCCAACAATCTTCTACCAGAGAGGAGGCTTACTCCTCTCCTAGGCCTATGGGTGCCAAGGTTTCCCCTTCACCCCCTTTGTGGAGTCGCTCATGAATGACTTCATCTTTTGACAAATTGCACCCCCCCTCCCCTATTCTATCACAGATCACAGGATACTGCCAAGAGAGTAGGCAGGCAGCCTAAGATAAACTACTCCCAGTAGGATTGACCAGATAGGGCCAGCCCCCTTAGGGGGGTGGGGCAAGGGAAAGCAGGATACATCAAGCCATACCCCCTGCAATCATGCATCTTGACATTATGGGTGGGCGTGACTGCCTCTCATCCCCAATGAAGGTCGTTCACCAGCTAGAGGTTTGACTGTAATGGAGTGTACCTCAAATGGCATCTATGATTACTCAGGCCCCGAGGATTCATAAGGAGAGGAGGGACCTCCTTCCCCAACTGGTGCCCCTCAGAAAGGTAAGACCTTCTCCATCTCTAAGAAGGATCTGGCTGCTCCTCTTCCCCAAATAAAAGAAGAAAGAAGATTAAAGGTTACTCTCACTCCGTGTCGGCTCTGGGGATGAATGTGTCTACTGCCTTTTGGGACATCCAACCCCAAGGTGACTCTCAATGGGGGTCCTAGATCAAGACCAAAGTTGGAAGTGCTCTGACTGGAGCCCCTAATTGAAAGACTACATGGCATTTTCGAGCCTGCTGGCTTCAAACACTGGTTATTCGTGCTACAGATGGTAGCATGTTGGTCAAGGGTAACATTATCCATCTGTGGAGAGCTTTAGCTAGCTTGATTGGTAGAGAGCTGAAAGTATCCCGTTTCTCAGATGGGGGGGGCCTTCTGGTGAATGCGTCGGTTCCCTCTGAAGCGGCCATGATTAGTGCCCTTCGGACACTTATTTGTATGCTGATGAATGTGATGCTGCACTTTACAAAAAACTTTGTGAAAGGAGTGGTTTATGCGAGGGAACTCGTGGATTACTCTATAAATGACATCACCTTAAACCTGGCTGACCATGGAGAGGTCAAAGTCGAATGTGTGATGAGAAAACAGGAAAGGGCCTCGAGACTCACCCCTACACTCTTTGTCACGTTTGACTGTGACAAGCTCCCTGAGTCGGTGCATACCGGTCGGTATCACTACTTTGTGAAGACTCGTGTTACTGCCGCAGAGGTGCTACTACTGCCGCAACTTTTGCCATCTGAATCGCTCCTTAGACTTGCAAAGTCGGGGTTACCCGAAGTCTTTGTAAGTTGATCCAAGGCCACACACGATAAGTCCAAATCGTGTGTGGCCAAGTGTGTCAATTGCAGAGAGCCTCACCTTGCTTCTTTAAAAGCAATGTGCTGTTTATCTCCTGGAGAAGGAAATGTGACCATTCAGGCTACAGATTCTCTCATTTTGCGTGGTTGAGGACTTGGTCCTGTCACCCTCTGCTCTTGGCCCCTCCAGGCCTATGAGCAACGTCATTTCTGCACCTATTCAGGACCCTTGTGCAGGTTCTCATCTCGAGTGCTTTCCTGGTAGAGCTGCCAGCACAAAAGGCTCACACCCAAACTCGGCTAAAACCAGGGCTCCTCCCCTCTCCCATCCTGATGTTTCTCATAAGGTGAAAAGACCACATGCCTCCATCAAGTCGTTAGAATAGACTCCCGGGAGGCAACACCCCTGAAGGTGGTTGTGAGGCCATCTTCTGGGGTTCGTAAAGCTTTACCCTGAAAGGAGGATGGCTTTTGAGTTGGTGGGTAACAAACTCATGGCTACCCCAACCTACCCTGATAAGTCCACAAATGCGACGGCGCCCAGAGTCTGCCTCTGGGAAGGGTAAGGCCATTCCTGTGTGTCTCCAAAGAGGCCCCCTGCATTTCTGAGCTAGGCCTGGAGGTTATATTCCTTCAATGGAATTGCTGCAGTCTACAGGCCAACTGGGAGGAGCTGTGGAGGCTCATCTCCTCCCATTCCCTGTTAGCAATCTTTTGCATGGGACCATGATGGGTGTGTGCCCTCCTGGGGTATAAGGATTTCATGACCCCACCACCACAGATGGGGCCTGGGCAGTAGGATGTGCCATTTACACCCGGCCTGATGCCTCACCAACTGTGCCATGGTTGCTGAGGCCCTTTTCACTGGTTGGGGGAGGCTACTCAATCAATCCCAGGCGTCATTCTTTGACAATCTGGAGATAGGTGTCCTAAATGTGGATGAGTTTACGCCTTATTGTCTGATAACCGCTTCATTTACCTGTCTTGATCTATCCCTGTGCTCTGATACACAGCCTAGATTTAGTATTGATCACTTTCCCATTCAAATATCATTTTCTGGACCTCTGCTGCCTGAGAGAGCCCCCTTGGTGCCTGGCATGTCCATTAGGGTCTGCATTTCACTGTCCTAGTTGAAGAGTTTAAGTTGGTGGATGAGGGCCTTGAATTCTTCTCTGGTAACCTCATTGCTGTGGGCTTAGCTACTATTCCTAGAATGTCTGGTGGTTTTGCATGATAGCCCTCAAACAGAAGTGTTATGTCTACATGCCTATAAGAGCCATGAGAACGATTTCACTATCAGTGAAATTCGGCGGGTTAGGGCTAGGTTTTGGTGTTTTGTACACGCATGCCGGCATACATGTGTTTCACTTAACAGGAAGACCCCTCTAGCAGAGGTGTGGAACTGAATCATCAAGAAGATTCAGGGCAATTTTTCACAGGAATCCTTCTTCCCTCCTGTTCTCCAGGAAGGAATCTTCAATCTTAGACCATGCATCCGTGGCAGAGTCCTCCTCGACAGCTTTCTTTGCATTCTCTAGTCAGTTTACGTTGAGTGAGTTGTTTCTCTCTCTTGGCTTATGCCAGGACACATCCCCTAGTCTAGATGATGTTCCATATGCCATGCTTCGACACCTTGGTGCACAAGCCATTCCCTTTGTTATATTTTTTCAGTAGGATCTGGGTATAGGGTATCCTTCCAGACTCTTGGCAAATCACTACTGTACTCACTTTTCACAAACAGGGGAGATATCACCCTACCCCGGCTGCTTTCTGCCCAATCTCTCTAACCTCCTGCTTGTTCAAGTTGATAGAAATGAGTAAATGTTAGAATGGCTTTTTTTCTGGACAGCATGGGCCACCTATGTTAGGCACAATGCGGCTTCCACAAGATAATTCCATGTCGTAAGTTCTGCTCAGACTTGAAAATGCTGTCTGTGAGGCCTTCCTTTGTAGACAGCATTTTTCAATCTGGAGAAGGCCTATGATACCTCATGGCAATACAGTATCTTGAGACTCACAAGATTGTCAATTCAGCTTACGGGTGGAAAAAGCCCTCTCCAGCCCAAGGGAGCAGGGAGAGGGTGTATCGCAGGTAAGTATCCTTAATGTCTCATTCTTTGCCCTCATCCACATAATGCTTTTTCACCAGGCTCTTTAAGCTATGTGCATACATATCAGCCCTTTCATTCATATTTATCCCTGCTTTTCCAAATTTATTCACTCTCTGTTACTTGACTCAATCTTTTATTCATCTCACCTGCTCTATCATTCATTCCTTCACAACTTTATACATGGGCTCTCCCACACCAGCAATCACATTGTAAAATTCCTTCATTCTTCCTTCCAGACATTCTCCCAACTACTTCTAATACTTCTTGTTATTTGGAACTTCATTCGGCAAGTACTTTCAAATTTCAAGAAAAATTCTTTCACATCTTTTATACCTGAACATCATACTTAACTATCCTCAGCATCTTGCATATGTAAATGTGCCACTCTTGATATTCATCTCGCTTTCACTCAAACTGTCATTCCCACATACTGACCAGTCACAGTCCTCTTTCCTCATACCTAGACTCATTACCCTCATTCTTTATCACTTGTACACCCATTCTTGCTTTCTTACTCTTCATTTTAGTCCAACCCTCATGCTCCCTATCATACACTTCTTCAATCACACTTTCCTTCCTTCTTGCACCCTTTGTCATATTCACATTCAGGGCTAAAGTCTTTGTTTGACCAGGGCCATTCCATTGCAATCCTCTGGAGTTCTATCCCCTTTAATCTCCTTCTGCCATTGCCTCTCCATCCTCTCATTCATGTTTATCCCCATCTACCTTTCCATAAGACCTGCTTGTCTCTTCTGTTGTCCTACCCATTTCCAGTCTTGCGTATATTTCCATCATTCTGTCCTCCATTCTAGTTTCTAGTTGTTCAGTTCTTTTTAAATCCTGCCTACAACTCTTTCATTTCCTCTCATATCTCTTACTGTCTCTCAGTGATTAACATTCTTCCTCCTTTCTCAATTCCATTCTCAGTCTTAAAATTTCATCTCGTATTCTGCTCTACCTCCATTCTCTGTTAGTAACAGTGAGAGGAAAAATATCTTGTACTTCTCCTTCCTCTGGCTCCCCAACTTGGGTCCCTGTTCAGGTTCCCCGCAGGCAGGTATGCTGTGTAGCCTGTTACAATTGGTACCTGGAGGAGTGCAAATTAGGGAATCACTGGGTTGATTTGAACACTGATGGGGCCTGGGAAAGTTATTGGTGCACTTTCCAGTTGGTGGCCATAGTGTCCAGGGCTATCAATGAGGAGGGCAGTAAAAGCTTGAGGTGCATGGAAAGGCCTTTGCTCACCAACCTTATGCAAGAACAGCAGGAGCACTGTCATCACCTTCTCAATGACGAAGTGTCATGGCAATTAAATTCTCATGAAAAAAATAATTCACTGTCAATCTGGTCATCAACAAGTAGAACACTCACCTGCTACATGTCCATGACCAAGAACCCAGCCTCCATGATCATGCTCAGCTTTGTGGCTTTGAATTGTTAGAAAATGCCTCTGCCTTGGTTTGTGGCTGGTTACAGTCTCACCGTGGTTGATTACAGGGACATCTTGCAATGAAAGTCCGGCTCTGCATGAGAAAGAGCATGAAGAATGTGGACTATGTCTTTCAGCAGGATGGTGCTCCAGCTCAGATGGCCAAAACTGTGCAAGAGTGGTTGGGGTGGAAGATGAACTTCTAGTCAATCCCATTGACTACAGCATGTGAGTTCATGGCAAGGTCTGCCACAGCAACATCGAAGAGCTTAAGTCCTAACACATTTTGCTTCATGGTCAGTCTTTCCCACTGAACCGTAACTTCACACTACTCAGTATCACCCCTAGACCTTCTCTCAACACCCATAAAACATTACCTCAAAGTCCATATCCAAACTCACTACTAGACATCAACTATCACATAAATGTTGAGAATCTACTATCAAACTACTACTAGAAAAGGCATGGCCAAGTCTTTCAACATGGTGCCCAATCCAAAAGTACCCCCCCCCCCAAAAAAAAAGCTTGATAACAGGGTTCCTCATGGCACCATCTAATATCTGTATGGACAGCCTTTGCAAACCTAAACACATCCCTATAACCTCCAAAACTGGTTCACACTAAACCAAATGAATGGGTGCTTCTCCATAAAAATCAGGTCATCCTCTTTACCCCTGACTACCACAAAACTGCCTCTTACACATTTTGCTCCATGTCCAACCTCTCCCACTGAACTGTAACCTCGCACTGTTGGGTATCACCCTAGACTTTCACTCAACACCCAAAAAACATTACTTTGAAGGTTATATCCAAACTCACCACCGTCAGAACACTCTCACAAACACCAACTTTGGACATCTACAAAGAAACAGTGAATATTCTCTTACAGTTTATGTGCACCAGTGCAAATTATACACCTTTAGCCTGGGCAGTATGCATACCTAATGCAAATCTACACAAGATAGTCCATAACCACTCTGATACACCATACTCATGCTGAAACTAAAATTCTCCCCATCAAAGACACTATACATAAGTATACAATTTTTCAGTGAGCTGTGCTGCCTCACACACTAAATCCACTGTATTCTCACACCCATCCCCAGAACCAAAATATAACCCCTATTATAAGCAAAATACAATACAATAAAACATACCCACTTCAGAATCGGCTGTACAATGAGGTGTGCTTCATTCTTGTTTTTTTTGCTTGTGTTTTTATCTTTGTTTTTTGTATGTTTTTAACTTGTTTTTTTTTAATCTAGTCTGATTATGGTGACTTTTGCCCTAGTAGACAGTCGCCAGATAGGCTCCTAAAATTATTTTTAAAAAATCAGCATCAGCTGCAAAATGCTCTACTCTATAGAACCCCATTTGAATCCACTCTGGCCCTTCTTTGATCAGGAAACCCTACCATCTTAAATGAATATAAAGAATAATTTCATTGTATGTGATGGATAAATAAAAAGAGATTTTAATATAAAATCTAGAAAAGACCACTTACTCTGTTGCAAGGTTTGATTGAAGTGAAGATATGTGGTGAAATTTTAATCAAATCCCTAAGGATATTAATGTAAAAGGCTTTTATATTAGATTTAATCACTTTCTCTTATGATCTCATTTACAAAATTATTTCCAGTTCATTTTTTATTTTGAAGCCAAAGAAAAGTTCTTAATTAGATTATTTTTTTGTTTTCAGGAAAGGTTGTAGTTTCTTCTATAAATGTTCGACCTTCATTTGGAGACTTGACAAATAAAGAAATTTCCAACCGATCTCAAGTTGTGGCTTCCTCTATAAATGCCCTTTTGAATGAAAAAATAACTTCTACAGACTTTTCAAAATTAAAGAATGAGTTGAAGACTCCTGGGTAAGAATTTAAGTAAGAATTTGTGAGTAAACGTTAATGTGGTTTGCCTTAGTCCATGTAATTTATCCTCCCCCTCCCCTCTGTGCCTTTTTTTTTCATTTTTCATTGTCAGTTACTCAAAAACTAAAATCTCTGTTTATTCTCAACTTGCATTTTTTCCTTTATCAGATATTTCATTGACCTTGTGAGATGCATCCTCCCCCCCTTGTTTCAAGGTGGATTAATGGTGTGGTCACAATATTGCATAAATATAAGGGAGATGGTGATGTTTCAAAGGTGTTTAAATACCACTAACTTGCACTTACCATTATTTTCACTACTATTGAGTCTATAATGGTGTAATGGGGGGATTTACCCCCTGCTACACTTGAAACCTAGTGGAATGACCCTGCAAAGGGGTGTAAGATGAAGTATGTAGGAGTCAGGACACTGCAGTTGACTTTGTAGCTTTCCCTTTTATTTTGGGCACTTTGTTTACAGATTAATCCTTATACCACAAGAGGGAGGTACCCAGTGTATATGGCGACACCCAGAGTGGTGACATGCCCCTGGCAGTCTTGAATTAGATTGAGACTACCTGTGCTTTATTTCTTCTACACGCTTGCATTTTACCCTTCTCTTGCCACTTTCTCTACAGGCCTCTTTGCACCTATTTTTTGGGTGGTTATTGACTGGCTTTGGTTCATTCATCCGTGTTTAGGGCTGGTTCAGTCCTTCTCTTTGGCTCCTTGTGTTTGTTGGTTTTGAGATGTCTGCATTCTTCCACCCCTTTTTATACTCTTACTCACCTGAAAGAGAATTTCAGGTGACATCACTAGGCTTGTGTGCGTCTTCTTGTCCCCAGTATCATCCACACATTTTCACTTGCTCAATCTTCTTCACCCTTACAAACTTTCTGTGGTAGGTGCCTGCATTGGTCTTTTGCTTTAAAATCAAGGGAAACAATCATAATCTTTCATTGGCCTCGTTGGTTTTTACTTTAAATTGAATTAAAACAAAAAATTTATTCTAAAACCCCTCACTAAACCCATTCCCTTTTCTACTGGTCCTTGGCTACACATAGCAAATAGTTGATTTGTACTAGTCATTTCAGTTGTCTTATTGGAAGTCTGTAATACCATTATCCTTATCTTTCACACTTGTTATCCCTTATCTCTTCAATCACATTTCTCACCTTATTCATCAACTCCCTTGTTAGTGCATAAAATTATGCATATTTTTTCAACTGAACCCTTCACTTCTTTTTCTACTATGAGTCACTTCCTCTCACAGCTCTTGTATTCTCAAGCCTAAAAAAAATCATTATCTCACAATTGGACAGAATGCAGAGATTTCTGCTTTTGTCTTTTCACCTTTACTTAATTCTTTCTTTTTTTTGTTACCACTCTTTTCCATTTTAGATCTATATATGTCCATCTTTATTCTCTCATTCAACTACTCTTCTCTCTACATAAATCATACACTAAATGCAACTCCTTAAATATTTTAGCATTTCTCTCCACTTCAACTTTACTCTTCATTCCCATGTGATCCTTCAAACTTTTCACTCTTGCTTTCAAAACTTTCTCACACTTTAAATGAATGTAACGTCTCATTTACTTCCCACAATATCACTCAAATCTTCCAATATCCTTGCAATTATCTCATTCTTTGCTTATACACTAATGACTAGTGATCAACAAACTTCATTCCTTAAAAAGTCTTCATTCTGCAGCATACATTGCCTTTTAAATATATCCAATTATTTTCCTTATCTTGGTATTCTCTGTAATCTGGGTAAGCCAATTCCACAGCTTCTTTGACTTTCTTACATCATACTATCTTTCTTTACAATCCACTCCTCAAAAGTTTGATTACAAGGCAATTCTTAATGAGCTTTCTCTGGAATTCTAGCAATAGCACGGAAGACTTTACTGGTTATACTCCTGTATGATAGGCAAGCTTAACCCTTAAAGGGCCACACTAAGAAAATGGAGGACCCTAGTTAAGGGTCCTCACCATCCCCATATCAAAAGACCCATGAGTAAATTTACAAAAGGTAATATAAATAAAACTAAATGAGGTACTTTATGAGAGAAAATACATTAGCCTCAAGAAAAACTACCATTAGGAATTCAATGGAATTTTCCATAGGCCTAAAACCATAAGAGGATTATTTGGTCTGACTGGTGCTTAAAGGGTTAAAGATAAGTTGAAGGGGTGGGGGGGGGGTCTGCTTTGAACCCTGTCTTAGTATAGACTAAGACTTTTTAGGCTAATGTGAGCAATGAAACGTTTTTGTCATGACCAGATTTCTATCTGTTGCTGGTATGTATAAAGATGGTGTTTTTTTCATTTATCCTTTTTTCTCACCTTTTTTACTGCCAATTATTAAGGGGCCTAATGTGATTTTGTTTATCAGAATATTTCTTTTCAGGAAAAGAAGAAAAAGTTCACTTAAGTATGGTGATGAAAACCAAGCCCCTTCACCGAAAACACCTAAGAATGATCAGAAGTTGAAGTTAGCTGAAAGTCCCTGCACGCCTTTATCAAATTTGAAGATGTTAACTCGCATTGCTTCCAAAGAAGATTACATTCCAAGCAAAAAGAGTCTGTTTGATAATTCAGCATCTGTTCCTACAACAATATTGCCCCTACGTCGATGTATTAGTGAAACCACTAGTCTTTTAGAAACCAAAAGTCAGGTTACCAAACCAAAATTAAAACGGTATCCAACAAGTTCTGATTTAGATGTAAATTCACTTAAATCATGTAGCAAGTCTCTAGCCCCATCATCTGAATTCTCAAGAAGAGACAAGTCACTTGGTCTTCTCTGTGAAAGGTAGGCGGTTGTTTGTTTTTGGTACCTCTTTTAATAAGCCTTTTCTCAGTGGGGGAATCTAGTTTACTATGTAAATTGAACCATTGAGAAAGGTCATTTGGGTTCTTTTTTAGTGATAATGCTAGCAAGTGATATACCAGTAAATTTCATTACATTGATGAAATGTTAAAATTTATACATGTTGTATACCCAACAGGTTTTTGGAGCACTTCCCAATTCAAGTTTCTTGTTTAGAGACACCGAGAAGGCTTGTTATAGATGATGTGGCCTCGATTCTAGGCACAGAGAGAAGGCGTGTGTATGACATTGTGAATATTTTGGAGTGCTTAAATATGGCTTCAAGGATTCAAAAAAATATGTATCAATGGATGGGAAAGCAGCATCTTGAAATCACCCTGTCAAAACTCAAGGGTTTGGCAGAAGAATGGGGCATTGGAGTGCATCTAAGTTCTCCCATTGAACAGTCACTTAGAGAATTGAAGGTAGGGATTGCTATTAAAATTTAAGTGATTACTTTTAAATAGATTCAGCTGAACCTTATAATTCATAGCTATTCAAGCATGAGATATTAATCATTGAGAAAGAAAAATCCATTATGAGCCTAGTGCATAAAATAGACCTATCACTAGGAGCAGACACAAAAGATTTAGATGTTTGTAGGGTGCTTTTCACTTGTTGGGTACAAGCATTTACTTTTGCACACATCATCGCCAAGACATCTAATCACAACATTTCCATCTCTTCCTCCCTATTACAAGGTGAGTTAATTATTGAGATGGAAAAATGGAGGGTTTCCTGTTTTAGTGGAGGAGGTACTGGGCTTTGTATGGTTCTAGTTGCCTATATGCTATATATACTCATTGTTCAGATTCCACTTAAAAAGTAAGTACCACTGAAATAAAAGGCATCTTAAGTGTAGTTTGGTATTAAATCTCTACCAAGAGTGGAGATCAGTGGTAAACTCCCTACCAATAGTAAAATTTGGTTGTAAACACACTAAAAATTTCTTCTTTTGTGAGAATGCACAATTATTTTTGCCATCGCAAGTGGTGTCTCAAGCTTGCTAGACATACATGCAGACACCACCTTGTCATGTATGTCATCAAATAACCAATCATAACTTGTTTTTCTAACTTCTCTCTTTGTACTGACAACAACACTACTGTCCATGGGGTTTTATATTTACATTCCCCTGATGTTACATACATACATACATAATTGAACAGGGGCCCCTTCCTTGGGCCATGAAGACTTCCTTGTTCACTGGGGTTGTGCCAAAATATCATACTACCCTCTCATCCTGCACCTTCCTCCCAAAGACAACTAGCCCAGGTGCCCTTGGGCTTGCCTGTGATTGTCATTCTGATCATGTAACTTTCATTCCCCAGTCTGAGGACTTCATCCACAATTTAAGATGACTGGGTAGTGTGATTAACTAAGGGTAATGAAAATACTGGAGTGTAATCCAATAAGTGTACATTCATGTCTTAATTGAGAGAATAGCGAAAAGTGTGTTTCCCCCTCTCTAATAGCTACAGGTGTGGGGGTTTTCCTTTTAGAGAGTTTCCTCCAGGTGAGCTGCCATGCCCACTCCCCCAGTCTTTCCATTGGAGGTCAGCATGCTGTCCCCAGTGATTTATGTGATTGGTTAAAACCTACGAGTCCCTTGTTGGGATGTACAACACTGGTTGAGGATGGTCACTTGGGCCCTCCTGAGGTGCAAATGGAACCTGCAATCACAATCCCTGCTGTGCCAACAGAGCCACCTGAGTATTTGAGGGGAGGATAATGAGGGGGTAATCTAATAATGATTTCAATTTATTTGTACAAACAAACAGCAAATAATGACACAAAAAATTGGCAAACCCCCAAATGACTGTAATACCAAAATATATGCATCCTTACAATAGTATATCGGCCAATGCAAATTAGAGATCACACGTAAAAGTAAACAGATGTATGTACAAGAATGCTAAATGTATATATGGCTTTACAACTAAATATTGGCCACTGGTGAAAAAGAAATTATACGCAAAAAATTTGAATATATATATATGTAATAAGCAAATCCACAAAACACTAAATATATACACTAGGCCTTCCACAGAAAAATCCAAATCATATGCAATAAATTACTTGGTGCAGATACAACGTGCATAAATCAGGAGGAAAAGGGAGATGGCCCGCTTTCTTTTAGGAATTCCTGGGGTGTTCCATGGTCAAGGAACTGGGACACGTAGGTTCTAAACCACTGATAGAGATTGGGAAGCACTCTCAAAGACCCATACTTCAGGACGGTCCTTTTTAAATAGTGAGTGAGGGTCAAGGTCAGATGTCGATTGACTCTTATTGGTACCAAGGAACTGAAAAGGAGGTGTCTTCAGTTACAGATTCACTGCCACACTCAAACATCATTAACACCAACATACATACATACACACACACTAACACTCACCTGGATGACTGTCCAGCTACCTCTTCTTTCTTTCTCACTATTTCAGACAACTTCGTCACTTTACAAGTATAAAGTCTTATTGGCTTTTATCCACAACAAACTAATTAATTTATATTTCCAATTTTTCCTGTGGGGGGAGATGAGTGGGGGGCATGCTAGAAGTCTATCGAGCCTCACACCCGGATCACCCTCTCTCTTCATCTTCCCTGATCCATATACTCTGGAAAAGAAAAAAAGGGATTAGACATTTGGGGAGGTGAGAGGAGGAATACTACTACAGCGCCTCCCTCTGTTGCTAATGATTCTCACTGCATCTGCAGCCGATCTTGACAACATCTATGCTGCCAAGAGATGCTAGTTAGGGCAGCCTTCTGGTCTGCTTGGCAAAGAAGATTGGGAGATGGCTAAGGGTAACTTAAAGTTGCGCACAATTGCACCCCGACTATTATGGACCTACCATCCAATGCCGCGGCGGCTTCAGTTTGCCTTCTGTCATCTTCAAATTGGGCACACTTGCAGGATGCACTGCCATGTGATGCAGCATTACCTGCCCTTAATTGAGATGATTGTTGTCCTACAGACTGTTACACACATTCTTGTTGAATGTTCCAGTCTGGGTGATCTTCATGCATGTTACCTGTCCTGGTATTGGTATGAGCGGGGTAGCTACCGCTTGTCCCTTGTCCTCAGGGCAGGTTTGTGCACACTGACTTGCAGATTATGCCTTTTTGGAGGATGCTGGCTTCCTCCATTTTATTAGACTTTTGTTGTAGGTCGCCTGTTCCATTATCGTGGGGAGCTGGGCCTTTTCCCATCCCCCACCCAATACTGGAGTATGCTTCCTCTTCTTGCTTTGAAAGAATTATGGCAACTTATGCCCAAGTGGGCAGTCCCCAGATGGTTGATAAATTAAAAAAAAAAATCCATATAAGGGGTATGTGGATGTAAGTACCCACATAGTGTATCCAAGTTCCTATTGGCATCGCTCTATAACAGAGGAGAGAGTGGGTATGTTGTGCTGTGAAGATATATTGCAATGTGTTTGCTGGGATCAAGTATGTCTCTTACAAATCCTACCATATCCACTAGGCAACCTAGTTATTAAGGTATGGTGTTAGTCTATCGGCTAATGAGGTGATTCTCAGTTGGGATGGGCATATAAGAAGAATGTATGAAAATAGACTGTGAAGAGAATAAACAAGAATGATTATGCTCCCTTTATTTTTCCTCCCATTCTGCTTTATATATGGTATGTGTGTGTATCTTTCTCCTTATCAAAACTCGCAATATTTATGTACTTATTCCCTAGAGGTAGTTGATTTGTGAATAAGAACAAAGAGGTTCTTGGAATCTGCTTTTATTTTACTAGTAAAAATATTTCCCTAAAAGAGGAAATCTATTTTATGCACCAAAGAGTGCCACTAACTTCAATAATGCAGTTTCTAGAAATACTTTCCTAATTAATCACATACCCGGTAGATGGATTTTTTTCTATAGGATTTTTCTTTTAGCAGGATTCAAATACCCCATCAAGTCTTCAAACTGATAGGACAGATGCTAGAAAAGAAAAAAGCATTGGAATTTTGTGCCAAAAGTTTTTGATGCTGTTTTTAACCAGTTTACCAGTAAGTTTATTAATATACCATCCTGGTTTTCAGTTAATTATTTTTGTACATACTATTTTTCAACCCCACATATTGCAACCCCAAAGATTTTGTGAAAAATTTGGTTTTGTCTTATTATTTTTCAGTTCTTTGAAATTAAGAATTGATGGTCATCATGGGTTAATATTAGTATACTCATGTCCCTAAAAAATTACCCCTTTTTTATTAATATCTTCACTTCAGTGTGTGTAAGCAAGAACTATTTTTGCATGCCATCTATCCCACCTTTTAATTAATCTTGATATACCCTGTGTGTAATTGTGGTGTTCTTCCACTACCCACTAACAAATGTAAGACAAGACACTGATTTCTTCATTGTTTATATTTTAATGATAACATTTATTTCCTTGGAATTCTTCTCTCATTAATCCTTGAAGATTATTGATGTGCATAAGAGACTACTTATTACACAGTAGAAGTCTTAATAAGAATTTTTTTAGTCCTTATTAAAATTTCTGGGAAATATAAAGAAAATATTTTACTCTTCATATAAAATGCTTGGGGCGCTGTTAGGGCTACTGCCTTATTTTTTTATTGATCCTTTGTTCATTCCAAGCTCGACTGTGGATGCTAGTTTTATGCATCTGCAGCCGAGTGTGTATTGCAGAAGGTGGACTTTATCCACTGCAGTGGCCTTCACCTGGTGACCAGTGCCTTCCTCATTTTCCCCATTGATAGCCTACTTGTCGATGTTGTGGAGATGCCACTTGCTCTGCATCATGCACAGTGCATTATTCGCCTGTACGTGCGAGCCCGGTGCCTCCCCCAGTCGCCAACAGCTCTGACTGCATCTGCAGCTGATCTTGATGGTCCCTATGCCGCTGCGAGATGCCAGTCATACCCTAAGCCCTTTGGATTTAGGGCTAGGAAACTCCTTCGAGAGCTAAGTATAGCTCTCAGGCCGGTGGCGTCCCTGGTTCTGCCAAAGACGCCACCCTAGAGGATACCACCTTTGACTATTTGTTGCCACGCCTCTGCTCCCACAGCTTCTATAGCGTCGGGAGTATTGCGTTTTCCTTTTTGGAGCATACTTCATTTCATGCTGGGACCATGCCAGTGTATACAGATGGCTCCAAGTCCCAAGAGGAAGGGGGGGGTTTCCATCCTGTATCCCCTCTGTTTGAAGTCAGCGGGGCTCTGCCAGGCTGTGTGTCTGTCTTCATGCCGCTTGGTATGGGATATAACTATACGTGCCCAGTTCGGAGACTGGATTGTGATTTATAGCAACTCACAAAGCGCCCTGAGTGCTCTTGGGTCACTGGAACCTCCGCATCCCTTGGTTCGCAATATCCGTGATGCCACAGTTTTGGCGACCCTGCCACATGTCCAGATTCATCGACATGTAGGAATTTTGTGAAATGAGTGCGCCAAAGAGTCTGCAAAGACTGGGCAACCAAACCATTGTTTTGCTCTTCCTCACACTGATTACTTGACAAGAATACCGTCTGCTTGGCAAAGAAAATGGGAGACAGTCTGGGGGGAACCTAAAGTTGTGTGCCATTGTTCTTTGATTGTTCCCATGGACCTACCCCCTTATGTGATAGCGTCAGGTTGCTTTCTGTCATCTCCGAATTGGACACACTCGCGGGACGCACCGCCATTTGATGGAGCGCTTCCCTGCACCCTACTATGAAGACTGCATTGTGTTTGACACATTCTTGTTAAATGTCCAGTCTGGGTGATCTTCAGGAACGTTACCCGAGTCCTATCGCTTATCCCTTGTACTCAGGACAGGTGTATACACCCGGACTTGTGGACTGACTTTTTGGAGGATGCTGGCCTCCTCTACTTTATTTGACTTTGTTGTGAGTCGCATGTTCCTGCGCCGGAGAGGGCGGGCCTAGCCCCAATGCCAGAGCGCACTTCCTTCGTCCCTTTTTGCTTTTAAATTTATTTTTTGGGGGGTTATTTGTTTTTTAATATAGCCCAGTAATATGCTTATGCCCATCATCCAAGTAGGCAGTCGCCAGATGGGCTCCTAAAATAATAATAATTAAAAGGGGGGGGCTTTAATGAGGAATCATTTGCCCATCTCTTTTTATAAATGAGCCTTGTGGCGCATTTGATTTCTCCCTACTCTTGATTACCATGTATGACTGGATGAAAAGATGCAATATTTTATTTAAAAATCAGTCAGTCTCATTTCAACCCATTATGTTATTAGATAGCTAATACTCCTACAGACCAATCTCTCATCCCTCCATTGTGCCAAAGAAATCCTCAAAAAAGAAGCATGGTTTCTGATACTCTTGACTGCAATATACACTTTCTTGATGGCTTCAGCTGGAACCCACCTTTGCAGTGCATAATCACACCACAATCTAACAAGCATAGTGGATAATGATTTGGTTTTCCATGTCATGGTAACTGGTTTGATTCCCAGTGATAATGAGACAAAAATTTGGCATTTCCTGCTCAGGTGGTGTGTTAAGTCCTAGCCTCTACCTTATCAAAATCAAATAAGAAAGAGCTGGTAACGATCCAAAACAAAGCTTGGTGTACCTAAACCACTCTCATTCCACATTTACATATAGAAACTAAAATTTTGCCCTAATTCATTTACACTAAGATCACTAGACATAGAATTCAAAACCAGTGGCTCAACATACTAAATCACAATTGTCCTTTAGACATACACAACTCAGAAAGAACCCTTATTTGCCAAACTACAATCATTCTCAACCCTTCAGCAGTACGAACACCACTTCAACCTAGGAAATTTTAATTGATAATGCTGGAGCAGAAATCTCCCAAAAGCTGCCTCACGCCTCACGCCTCACGCCTCACTTATATGCATTTCTTAGTTGTTCTAGCTATGGCTTAGCTGATTAGAAAGACCCTTTCTAATTTTTGCAAAGTTAAGCTACATTAAACAAAAAAAAACCCTCCCAAAATATTGAGACCCAAACCAAGGAGTCTTCTTTTTTACCAGTCTTCTTTATTGTTACCCACAAGTTATGAAATGTGCTTGCAAATCTGCAATGACAACTTTGCTTTAAATAGTCATCTATTCCAATTTGCCTTTTATATTAAAATTGGCTTGTTTTTTTATTATTTTATTTTGTTGTAGCAAGCTATAGTTCAGATCACCGGTTAAACTTGATCCTCCACAGAAAAATAAAAGGCCTCAAAAGGAGTGGAGATTGTTGGTAGAACAAACACATAACTAATTATTTTTCTCTTCAATATGATAAAATGTGTGTTGAGAAAAAAGTATTTGTTGGATTTCAGAACTTTGCCCTTCAAAATATCCCTAGAATAAAAGGAATGATTGTTGGTATATGTAGAAAAATTGTTTTATACTTTAATGATACAATTGCATTTTAGCTTCTTTGACCATCACCTCAATGTTAATCTCTTTTGACCTGTTCTTCCCTGCTGAAATGGTTGTTAGTATAGTTGTAACCTTTTGATATGTACTATATTTTATGATGGGAGGGAACTAGGGTGTAAGAACTACTAGGTGTTTTAAAAGGGGTACAGATATGCAAAAAGGTTGGGAGCAGGGAAGGATAGATAGTGAGAAAGACCTGTATATTGCGTAAGAGGTATAGTGTGAAAAAGGGTGCTATTTACTATTCTGATGTATATGGCCATTTCAGAAGAATGAATGGAAATAGACTTGTGAACAGAATAAATGATGTGTGTGCGAAAGATTGAAAAGGGCTGACTAAGGAGCAAGTGGATGATAAGTCCACATGGGGGGGATTTGTGAGTGGGGCAATATTAGGGCTTTCTGCCCATTGCTATGAAGCGGCAATTTGGCGTGAAAAAAATGATGGGTGTCTTTGTGCTTTATGGGGCATAAAAGAATGGACGTAGTTTTTGTGTCGCTGATTCATGATGGATATTTCAAATTTAGATGGAAAAAAAAATATTTTCATTATTATCTTTAATGTCTTTAAGTATGTTGCTTCCCCCAAAACAAGGCCCTGGTTATTTTCAAAGCTAGCGATCAAATTTTGTTATTGTTTGTCTTTTGTTTTACATTTTAAGTTTCACATTTGAGGAAAACTGTAAAATATATATCTAATAAAAAATGGTTTTATTGGACAAGTATTTTCACTTTTGGTAAATTTTATTTATATTTTAGCCACATAAGATTCAGTTGGAAAGAGCAATTCATCTATTGCTTGGTCAAGAAGGAGATGATTTGGAGAAACTTCGCACCAGGGGGCGCCGTATCTATGATATTGCTAATGTTTTGGTTGCTCTTCGTCTCATCAAGAAATTACCCCAATGCAAATCATTTATGTATATTGGGCCCCAAGTGGAAGCTTCAAAATGTACATTAGAAGGTGGAAATAACTCATTTTTTAAAAATATATTTTACTATGTAATTGTATATGATAAAGGTACATATCCTCCAATTTACCTTTTAAGTTGGCTAACCTCATTCTTATTTGCAGGCCTTTCTGGTCAATTTCAAGTTAAGTTACGCCACTCCCTACTTCCGCCACCTTTATCCCTCTCAATGCCACCAAAAAAGACTCAAATTGTCAGGGATGAATCTGTTATTACTCCTTCTGATAACAATGACCCCATTATAAAAAAGGGAAGACCCAGGAAGCTAGCCACTGAATTTTGTGTGTCCAGAGGTAAGGATCTTTATGCTATGCAATATCACCAAAGAAACCTTCAGTCTTAAAGAGGCCTTGCTTTCAATCTATCTGAAATTTTGGTTTTATTTGTTTACTCTATATCTATAACTTAAGAATAATTAGTCGTAAAGGATCTGCAATAGCTGATGTTGGGCACCTTATTGTCCCAAATTGTATTGTTTTCTTCAGATCCCTTTTGATATACTTCAAGTTTCTTTTGTTGCTGATCCTCAAGCTGCTCTGAGATGCAAGAAGGATATGGTGTGATTGTGTGCAGTCAGTCTCCCTGTGTGTTTGTGGGGTGCAGTGTTGGCTACTGGACAAGCTTCCAGAATGGTCACATCCATCTTTTTATGTTAGCTCGGGAAGGCTAGTTGATGTCCACACTAGCCTGCTTACGTGGACCCTATCTTGATGAGGTAGGGAGGGTTCAGGGAGTCATGCATGTAGCAGGGTGTGAAAGTGACTGGATAAAGTGGTGATGGAAGTGGGTGGGGATATGTTTCTGGAAGGTGGTTTGGAGTGGATGAGATGGGAAAGTTAAAACTTTATCTTCAATGTAGTATAATAAGTGTATTAATGTTTCTGTATAGTATGAAAGAAGTATGCAGGTCTCCTTTCCATCCCTGCAAGGGTGGATGAGGAGGAAATAGAAAGTAAGAGGTAAGAAGCTGATATAAGTTGACCTTGTGTGAGAGGAGAGAATAACAGAATGGAACACTTCCATTATTTGGACCTACTGATTAACCTGGAATCCGAACCCCAACTATCTATTTCTACATGCATTCAATTACTTTTGGTTACTCTACTGAATTATGAGTGCAACTTCTTTATAGATCACAGGATAACCATTTAATCCCTGTACTCTTGTATTAATTCATGTCTACTGTAGCATTTAGGCTGTTATGTAATTATATCTTTTGTGTAGGTACTATGTATCAGTTAGGTAAATTTATGTTAAGTGTTGAGCTACTCGCTTTTCATGTATACAGTGGTTCCTCCTCCATTCCCAGCTGGTGGAAAGGACTCTTATCTTCCTCCAGATATTTTCCTCTTTTTTTGTTCTGATGGTTATATTGAATGGTTCAATTTTTTGCTTGTTGCTGTAGGGCTCATTGACTTCTTTGCTCTCTCCTCTTCATTATGTGGAATTGATGGTTAATTCAATGTTTATTAGGGTGAATGGGTTAACTTAGTCTTTGGTTATGCATGTTTTTATGCCTAGTTGTTAGTGGAGAAATTGTACCTGGTGTAGATTGTCGAGTTTGCTTAATTTAGTATATTGCGAGGTTGAATGATGGTTCATAGTTTGGAATTTTATGATGATGGGGAGGTCAACTGTTGTTATACACATGTCTTGATATATAAAGGGGGTGCATTGTTCAAATTTTATGATGGAGAGGTCAGCTGTCTTGTTCCATGTTCTGGTATATAAAGGACTAGAATGTTAAGTTTGGTGACTTTCATCGATTTATGTACTTTGCCAATTTTATGCATCTGCAGTTGAGCATGTATTGCTGAAGGTGGACTTGATCCACCACACCAGTCTCCACCTGGCGACCAGTGCCTTATACACATCGCCCATTGAGAGTCTACTTGTCAATGCTGGTGAGATGCCACTCGCTACTCCGTACGCACAATGCATTATGGGCCTGTATGTGCGAGCCTGGCGCTTCCCTCAATCGCCAACGGCTCTCACTGCATCCGCAGCCAATCTCGACAGTGCCTATGCCGCCGAGGAGAGACGCTAGTCATACCCTAAGCACATTGGGTTTAGAGATAGGGAACATCTTGGAGAACTCTATGTAGCTCTCATGCTAGTGGTGCCCCTGGTTCTTCCCACGATGCCACCCTGAGGTCACCACATTTGACTATTTGTTGCCACGCCTCTACTCCCAAAGCTTCCACAGTGCCTGGAGTATTGCGTTTGGCCTTTTGGTAGCACACTTTGTGTCACTCCGGCTCAATTCCAGTGTATACAGATGGCTCCAAGTCGCAGGAGGGCATTGGTTTCCACGCTGTATCCCCTCTGTTTGATGTCAGCAGGACTACCACCTGCATATCTCTTCACAGCCGAACTAGTTGCAATACACCGATCAGTACAGGTGTCAGGGACTCCATGGTTGACACAAGCCTGATGGATAGCGAGCTTATCTTCTGCTGGGTTCCTGGACATGTGGGAATGAAGATGCCAAAGAGTTCCCTAGTACTTGGTAACCGGACCAGCGTTTCGCTTTTCTCACTGACTCCATGGTATGAATCGGGGCACCCCTCCGGCATTCTTGGCAAAAAAGATGGGAGATGGCCAATCCGAGGGTAACTTAGAGTTGTGTGCCATTCTGCCGCGACTGTTCCGATCGACCTGCCACATCACCTGTCATCTTTGGATAGGGCAAACTTGCCCGATGTACCGCTTTGTTGGAGTGCTCACCTGCACTTTATTGCAATGACTGTGTTGTCCCTTAGACTGTTCGTCACATTCTTGTTAAATGTCCCAGCCTGGGTGATCTCTGTGCATGTTACCTGTCCCAGTATTGGGATGAGTGGGCTCGCAACCACTTGTCCCTTGTACTCAGGATGGGTTCGTGTACACAGACTTGTCTTGTTCCTCCACCAGCTCTGATGCTGAAGCCTGCTTTTTGTTATTTTAATTTGAGTGTGTGTGCGGGGGGGGGGGGGGTTGCATATTTTAAAAAATCTGGCCTAGCATCAGGTTGTAAGTTGATTACAGCAACTTTTGCGCTAGCAGGTAGTCGCCAGATAGGCTTTAAAGAAAATTAACTGCTAGCATACGCTGTAGATTTCCCCATGCTTCCGATTGTGCCTCAATCAGTAGATCCCCACAGAAATACAAAGTTGTCTTGAATGAGTTGGAATCGGGAGTAAAACCCTCATCAATATATTTTTATAACTGAAATGTTAATTATTTCAGCCCGTCGGAATTGTCTTAAAATTCAAACTAAAGCTGAAGAGGTAGAATCAGGTTCAAATTCCTCCTCAGCTATTACGAAATATCCTTCTGTCCAAGAAGTGTACCAGGTCAGTGTTTACAGTCTTTAAGAGATGATTATGGGGTGAACAAAAACCCAGTTGCGGAATAATGGTTGCAAGTAGTGAATTTGGGAAGGTTTACTGATTTCTTTTGTGTTATCATGTGTGGCAATAAATTCAGGGTTTTTTCATGGTATATGGCTGTGAATTTAGGTGTTTGTTATGGTGTGTGACTGTGATTTCAGGTATTTATTATGGTGTATGGCTATGAATTTTAGTGTTTGAATGTCACTTCAGTATTTGTTGTGTGTGGCTGAAAATTCAGGAGATCATGCCATAATTGCAGAGGTGAGCGAGTATGGGGAAGATGCACACTCTTTTTTACTTCTGGCGATGCCCAAACAGGCGTCTCAATCCTACTCCTTGGTTGAGAGTGACACCATACCACATTATTCGCCTCGCTCCTCCATTTTCATTCGTGAACAAAGTCTGCCCAACTTGGAAAGAAATTTTCATAAAGATCAGAATGACAATTACTGGCAAGCCGAAGGCATCAGGGTCCAATCCTCATTGAAGGAAGTGCATAAATATGCATAGGGTTGCATTTTGCCTCCAAAGGAGGATCAACCATTCTACATCAGAGGCTGTGGACATTACACATGCTGGGTCAGGTGATTAATGTATTGATGAAGAGACAGCGTTGTAGTGATTGGCCGAGGGCCTTTCTCCTTGGTTAATTGAATTGTAGATAACTCCTCCGGGGGACTGCACAGTCAATCTAAGGGTCGGTCTTAGTTGGAAAAAAAACAGTAGTTTAAAAAACAAGCAAACAAAACCGCATGGTTTTATTGGTTTAATTAACTTTATTGCAATTTTTTGTTTTAATAAATATTTTTTATAGATTTCTAATTTAATTTCTATCTAATAAACATACTTATCATAAACTGAATGTAATAGCTATATCATAGCAAGTTCAAATACTTTCCAATAACTTTATTATGGTAGTAGGGAATAAGAATTAATAGGTAGATTCTGATACTTTGACTAATATTGGTTACATCCGTTACAAAAAACAAAACAAAAAAAACAACTTGAAAGAAATACAAGCAAAAACTATTAACTTATTAAGCCCAAATAATTTGTTATATTAGATTTGTAAATGTGACTACACTGACTAGTATTGAGACTAGTGGCTGTTAAGCACTTTATTTAGAAATACCAGCTTACTAGGCTTCCCAATTCCTTGTCTGCTTCGGGTTTTGGAAAGTAGAAGAAACACTCTACACTTGAGCTTGAAGCTGTGGCAGTTAAAAATGCCTCAACATTTTCCAGTCTTTTTGAAGTACTTTTCTTTGCAAAGATACGCCTACCAACATAAAACTAGATGGAGAGACATGCACAAAAAGACTTCCCAAACAAATTTGGCTTATCAAAGAGATAGCAGCCTTTAGTTTAATCAATAAAACATGTAATTGCAACAATATATGGTGTACTAGCTATTTTTAATAAATTAAGTAACATTATAGCTATATTCACATTTTGATAGTTGACTGCAGTCAATTAAAGTTGCAAAAAAATACCCAAAACCTGTTTGATCAAGTAGTCTGTTTAACTGATAACCTCAAGAAAGTACCGTTAGTCTGCTACACCATAATTACACACTGACATTGGTAACGTCGGTAGCGATCAGACGTGTTCTCTGCCAGCGCTCTATTCAGTGTTTTTTTTGTTTTGTTTTTCGGTGTAATATATTTAAGTTCAGGAAGATAGTTAATGTTGAGTGTTAGACAAAATATTCAAGGAATTTTTAATTATATTTTCAATTAAATTGTGAAATAGCTCCCGGTTGTTTAAGTTTCAGAGCGGCCTAATTCCCCCCCCCCTTTTATGTACACTTTTCTTGATTGTTTAATAAAGGGTTCTTGAAAAGTTTTCTCAGGATGGCGTTGATTTGGATGAAGTGAGTATGCCCATTGATGTAAGCAGTGTGTATGTTGTTTGTGATTTTTGTAGTGTTGAAAGAAGAGCAAATGTACCTGAATGCCCCTTGTGCAAATATTGCTTTGGTAGAGGAGGTGAGTCAGTTGTGTGATGAGTGCAAGAGATTAAGTGTGTTGGTGAATGAAGTGAGAAGGGATGCGAGTGTATGCATGAAGTATGTGGCTGGGACCAGGAGGGTGGAAGATGGCCTAGACTAGGGACTGGAGAGAAAGAAGGAACTGATGTGAGTGAAGATGAATGGTGGTTGAATATGGATAGAATAGATAGGTTAGGTCTGTGAGTAAGAGAGACATGGAACCTGTTAGGTTGACTAACAGATTCGATGCCCTGAGAGAGGAAGAGGTTCAAAGTGATTTGTCCTATGTGGTTGTGGCAGAAAGTGAAATAAGTGGTAGTTTGAATGAGAATAGGAGGGAGGGTAATTCTAGGCCTAGGGGGACTAAGAGGATGACTGAGGTGCTTGTGATAGGTGACTCAGATTAGATATTTAGATAGGAAGTTGAGTGCAAGCAAATGGAAGGGAGTGAGAGTTTGGTTGCTGGTGTAAATGATGTGTCTGAGAGGTATGATAGTCTGGTGTCTGGGTGTGAGAGAGATGCAGTTGTGATTACGCATGTGGGAGTAATTGATATAAAGAAGGTGGGTTCATGTAAGTTACCAGAGAGGTACAAAAGGTTAGTTGAAAGGATGAGTGAAAGTCGTTGTTTCCGAGATTGGATGTGGGGATGGAATGGTTGTCTAGTGCAATTGGACTGAATATGTGAAAGGCCTGTGTGAGGAAATGGGATTAGTGTTTGTAGATGTTTGGAATGGGTTTTATGGGAATAAGGCATTGTATGCATTGGATGGACTCCATCTAAGCCAGGCTAGGGTTTATGTATTGTGGCAGGAGTTAGATAGTGTCATTGGGTCTTTGCAGGCAGGAAACTAGTTACTGATAGTGGTCAGAGAAATATAAGCGTACAGGGTGTGTCATGGAAAATAAAGAGATGCAGAGGAGATAGTGGAAGGTATATATTATAAAAGAGGTGCTTCAGGGATAGGAGGGCTGAGTTGTCTTTATACCAATGCTTGTGTTCTTAGAAATAAGAAAAATGAGTTATTTAGTTTATTATTGATGAAGATATAGATATAATGTGTAATAGAATCATGGGTTAATGAAAATAAATTTAATGACGTGAGTGAATTTGAACTACAGGTTTATGATATGCACATTATTCAAAGGAGAGAGAGGACTGGTGGTGGTTTGATTATTTATATCAGAAATAACATTTCAAATCTAAATAATTCTATAAAGCAAGGAGAAGTTGGGTCACTGTGGATAGATATTAGGGTCAGTAAAATTAGGATAATACACTTGGAAGCCTTTTACAGACCACCCGGACAGACTGATTGTATTGATTTGTTAATGATCAAGGAAATAAGTAAAGGATGTGAAGTAGATACAGTTATTCTGTGGACTGGGAAAATATGATAGGAAGGGATAGAGCAAATTGTAAGTTTATAGAATGCTTTGAGGATAATTCTTTGACTCAATTTGTTAATAAACCAACAAGGGGTGCCAATATATTAGATCTGGTTCTTTCAAATGATGATCACTTGGTTCAGGAATTGACATTGGGAAATAGTGATCATCAGATGGTTCATTTTAACTTGTGAATAGTGAAAGGTAGAACATTAAACAAACCACAAAAACTCCAAATTTTTATAGGGGTAACTATGATAAATTATGCCACTTACTAAATCAGATTAGGTGGGATATAGAATTCCATAGAAAGAATACTTATGAGATATGGGATATTTTTAAGACTATATTAAACATGGTTCAGGAACAGTGTATTCCAATGAAGTCTATTAGGAAGAAATGTAGGAAATGATTATGGTGGAATCAAGAGATAGCTAATAAAGTTTCAGAGAAAAAAAGGGCATACCAGAGATTACAAAGTGAGAGTAGTTTAGATAATTTAAACCATTATAGGTCAACCAGAAGTGAACTAAATAAGATTATTAAGAAGACCAAAAGGACAGCAGAAATTAATTTAACTAAAGATAATAATAAAAATTAAAAAAATCTTTAACCATTATAGAATCTATAATAAATCTAACAGTGATAAAATAGGGCCTATTAGATATGAAGGGGGGTTGAAAGAATCTGATGAGGAAATAGTAGAGGTTCTTAATGATCATTTTTCTTCACTATTTACAGAAGAGAATCGAGATAGATTAATAGATGATAATTCTAGGTCAAGGGAAATAGTGTTGAATACCATTAATGTGAACAATGAAATAATTAAAGGGCTTATATGGAGTTAAGTACTAGCAAGTCATCTGCCCCAGACAACATTCATTCTAGGTTACTCAAAGAAGGTGTAGATAGTATTGCAGTAGCTCTTGAGAAAATATATACTAGATCATGAGTTTGGAGAAATACCTAATTATTGGAAATTAGTGAATGTAGTGCAAATTTTTAAATAGGGAAGTAAAGAGGACCCGAATAACTTTAGGCTGGTAAGCTTAACTTCTATAGTTTGTAATTCTTAAGGAGATAGTTAAGAAGGGAATTTCTGACCATCTAGAGAGTGGTAAGTTAATAAATGATGTTCAGCGTGGGTTTAGAAGAGGTAGATTGTGTTTAACAAATTTACTGGATTATGTAACTAGACCATTAGACAAAGGAAAGAATGTTGATGTAATTTACTTAGATTCTAGCAAAGCTTTTAATAAGGTTCCACATAGGAGACTAGTTCACAAATTAAAAATGCATGGGATATTTGTTAATTTTGAATTGGATTGCTGAATGGCTGAAAGACAGGAAACAGTGTTACTCAATGAGGTCAGGTCACAGTGGAGCGACATTATCACGGGTGTACCTCAGGGATCCATTCTAGGCCCTTTATTATTCATAGTTTATATAAATGATCTTGGGAAGGCTGTAAAACAGGAAAGTGTCAATTTTTGCTAATGACAATAAATTGGTAGCTGTAGTCAAGTTGAGGGTAGCTTTAAAGTGCAGAGTGAATTAAATAAGTTGTTAGCTTGGGCTCAGAAGTGGCAGATGACTTTCAACCTTAAGAAATTCAAAGTTCTTAAAATGGGAAGGGATATTAGGGAATTTAGTTATGAAATGGATGGGCATTGGCTGAATTCAATTGAGGATGAGAAGGACTTGGCGTAGTAGTAGATAGGTTACTGAAACTTTCAAAGCGGTGTATTGAGGCAAAAAATAGAGAACATAGGGTTCTAGGATACATTAAGAGGAATGTTAGCTACAAGAGTAAACAGGTTATCCTTAATCTCTACAACTCTTATATCAGGCCACGTTTAGAGTACTGTATACAAGATGGTCACCCCATTTTAGACATGACATCAACCTGCTAGAGTCAGTACAGAGGAGAAGCACCTTGAATATGAAGATATACTGAGGGTACTAAATATGTTCTCATTTGAGAGAAGGATGTGTGAGGGGAGATATGATTGAGGTTTTTAAAATCTGTCCTGGGATGGATAAGTTGGATTTTAGCAAGTTACTTGAGTTGGAAAGTAGTAATAAGACTAGGGGTCACCACTTAAAAATTACAAATCAGAGGTGCAGGTTGGATGTCAGAATTTTTTTTTTCTACCCATACCCCCTCCCTCTCTGGGATCTTTCCTTAAGGGGTTGTTCCCAGAGAGGCTCTGGCCTTTCGTGGCGAGGGGAGTCAGCCCTGGGTCCCTTAGGGGACCCATGGTGCTGCCAACAAGACTTTTAACATGCCCCTCTTTCTTTCCTCCTCTATTATGTTCTTCCACTGCCTTTTATTTCCCCCTCTTCCTTTACCTATCTAGTGGTCCTTATCGATACTCGACCTCTGCTCGTTTAATGGATTGATTCCGAATTGTTCTTTCATGAAGGTGAAAGAGGCTGGGCATCTTCACCGCCTTCGTCTACCGCATGCCCAAGGAGAAACCCATCGTTAGCCCCTTTTCTCCGTGCGTAGGAGAACTCGGGCAGCCTCTTAGGTTTCAAAAGATGGTGTGGTGGATCCATATCCATTCTCCAAGAGGACATACCGGACGTAACTGATTATATAGTTGTCTTAGTGCCGGGCCCTTGTAGGCCCGGCACTACTGTCATGAATTCATCATCCGACATCCCACTTGCAAAAGTCGGTGTTTGAGTCGCGCTGTGGTGAACCCTGCCGGATGTGGTCAAGAGGAAGTGGTGATGTCATAGTCGAGGTGTCCTTCCACTCTCAACACAACCTTATGCGAAATCTATCTTCGATAGCTGAAATTCCAATAACTGTCTCGCCCCATCCGCATCTGAATTTTGTCAAAGGAGTCGTCCGTTCAAACGAATTAAAGGATTACGACCCCACCTGGCTTCAGAGTAAACTCAGTACCCAACGTGTCACACACGTACACCGGGTAACTAAAACATTAGGCTCCACTAAAGTCCCAACCGCCACACTGATTTTAACATTTGAACGACAAGAACTGCCGCAGTATATTAAAGCTGGGTACCTTCGTGTCGCGGTAAGTCCCTACATCGAACTACCCAGACGCTGCTTCAATTGCAATCAATTTGGATATGTTAGCCGTGCTTGTCGGCACCCTCGCTCCTGCTTAAATTGTAGCTCTGACTACCATGGCCCCCAATGCACCAAAACACCCCGCTATGCTAACTGCGGTGGTACCCACAGTGCTGCATCAAAACTCTGGTCTATATTTTTATATGAAAAGGAAGTGCTCGCTTTGCGCCACTCACTACGTCTAGATATAAGAGAGGCCCGCCAGCGTGCCCGAGCACAAACCTCGCCACTCGTTCGGCTCTTCTCTGACGTTTTACGTGACGCTGGACGAAACTGACCATCACGCGCGAGTTCCGACCAGCCTGAAGCACTTCTCCCTAGATCTACTCACAGCGTCGAAAACATTCAGAATATGCAGTCGAAGCATCGCCCTCACACCGAGATAACCAATGTAGCCCCCTTCCAGCAGCTCTAGCTGGGAGAGACGCTCAGGGTGAGACACTTGAAGACATCAGACGCTATTTGAAAGAATCCTCAACATCGACCAGTTAAGCCCAGATGGGCTCTATAAAAAAAAAAAAAAAAAATCGACCAGTTAAGGTTTATCCACCCGGCCCCGAGACCCAAAGCCCAGTGGTAAGAGGAAGGATTCCTCACCTGGGTCATCAACCACCAATAAGCGTGCAGTCTCTGGAGCTGACTTGGCCGAACCCCGAGAATCTTCAATGGACTCCTCCCCTATGGCTGAACATTCTATGCCCTTAAGTCCGTCCCACCCTTCACAGGACTTAGGCTCCATCCTGATCCAAACGATGGCAGATATACACCCAGCTCCACACACCTCGCTCAGATCACCTGTTCGTTCCGCTCACCCTTCAACCCAAGATCCGATGGAAGCAGTTGATACTCCAACATCACCAATTGCAGCGGTTGGACCAACTCCTCAGACACCGAAAATCTCCTGGACCCATGAATCCGGATCTACCGGCCGAAAATCCCTTCTTGATCTTCCGTTTCCGCCAGGTTGTGAGCTCGAATTACAACCAAGGGCCTCGGTCGGTTCTCCAAAACCCAAGAAAAAAGCCCCAGTTACTGCTCCCTCTAGGATATCTCCCCCTGCAAAAGCAGCTCCTCAAAATCAGCTCTTTGGGACGAACCTCAAATACAATATCGGCCTCAAAAGACAAAAAGATATCCACAGTGGTATCTAATCGTGACACAATATCTTCCATTTTACAATGGAATTGCTAAGGAGTTCCACCAAAGTGGGAACAACTCAAAATTCTTTTGACGACTATCCCCCCCCCTCTGTTATTTGTCTTCAGGAGAATAAACTGGGTATACGGCTTTTTCCGCCGGTACCCGCCTTTCTCATATTCAACTATATTGCTCCTGCTGGAAGCCACTCTCATGTGTAGTTGTCAATCTTGGTATCTTCATCCCACCATGTTTCTCCCATCTCCCTACATACTACCCTCCAAGCTGTTGCCGTGAGGGTTTTTCTTACTAAGCTTTTTACCGTTTGCTCTATTTACCTACCCCCTTGTTTATCATTGTCAAGACCCAACCTTTTAGAATTTAGAGACCAGTTGCCCTCCCCATTCTTACTACTAGGAGATTTTAATGCCCGTCACCCATACTGGGGTGGCATCACTCGAAATGCCAAAGACAGTGTTTTAGAGTCTCTTTTATTATCTGACTTTCTTTTGTGTCTTAAATACTGGCGATTTTACCTCTTATCATGTCAAGACAGACTCTTTCAGCTGTGTTGACCTGTCTGTTTGTTCTCCTGATTGCTTCACGGAATTTCGATAGTCAATTCTTGACGATCTCCACGTGAGTGACCACTTCCCTATTGTCTTGTCTGCCCTTCAAGTTAGCCCTCATACAACCATGCCCCTTAAGTGGGACTTAGGTCATGCAGATTGGGAAGGTTTCCAAGAGGCGTCCTTCACAAGTGCATCCTTGGGGACCTTCAATTGAGTGGACGCGGCAGTAGAATACTTTACATCGACTATCTACAATGCAGCAACACAGATCATCCCACGGATGCGATCTGCCACGGGCCGCTCAACCGTGCCCTGGTCGACCTCGACGTGTGCAACAGCTATCAAAAATTACAAGTTACCCCATGCCCGATTCATGACGCCGTTACGTTTCATCAATATCCTCTATGACACCTACTGCTAAGATCTGGAAGAGAATTAATATGATCAGGGGCCGTTATGCTAATCATCATACCCCCACACTCAACTTAGACCGTTCCTTGGAGAATGACGGCCTGGCGGTCAGCAATGCTTTTGCTGACCATTTCTGCGCCGTCAGTAGTGTCAACCGTTACGATAAGGCTTTTCAATCCTACAAATCAAAGAAAGAAGCTCATTCTCTCAACTTCAACAAAATCCAACCTTCCGTATAACGCTCTATTCAGCATCCATGAGCTGCAGATCTACTTCCTCTGACCTTGATGAGATCCATTTCGTTATGATTCGGCACCTACACCCACACACTACTCTCTTCTTACTTGATTTGTACAACCTTATATGGGTGAAGGGTTTTTACCCGTCATCATGGCGCATTGGGATCATGCTTCCCTTTGTCAAACCGGGCAGGGACGCGGTTGGATGCAGATCACTACCGCCCTATAGCTCTCACCAGCTGTTTGAGTAAGTTGCTGGAAAAAATTATATGAAGCGCCTAAACTGGTTCCTAGAAACAAATCACCTTCTCTCTCCATTTCAATGTGGCTTCCGCAAAGGTCATAGTATCCTTGACCTACTAGTACGTTTCGAGGGGGTGGTCCGGAAAGCTTTCTCATTAAAGCACCGAGTCCTGGCCATATTTTTCGATATTGAGAAAGCCTACGACACAACATGGAGATACAGCATCTTGAAGCAGCTATACGTCGGGGGGATGAGAGGCCTTTTACCTTAACTTATTCAAAGTTTTTTTTTGCTTCTCGATCCTTCAAGGTACGTGTTGGAGACGCATACTCTGACCTGCAGCCCCAAGAGGAGGGAGTTCCTCAGGGCAGTGTTTTAAGTCTTTTATTGTTTTATAATTGCCATCAATGATATTATTTCGTCTCTCCCAGAGGGTGTATCGGCAACTCTGTTTGTCAATGATTTAGCACTATACTGTTCCTCACCTCGCCTTCCATCAGCAGCGCGTCGGCTACAACTGGCGGTCGATGCTGTATCCAAAAGAGCACAACTTAAAGGATTCCGCTTTTCCACGAATAAAACCAAAGCAATGTATTTCCACCGAGGCAGAGGGATTCTTGTTCTGCCATCTATCTCCCTACAAGGCGAAGATAGAGAGTTTGTCTCCGAGTTTCGATTTCTTGGCATAACTCTAGATCCAAAGTTATCCTGGTTACCACACCTACGCCGACTTCGAACAGGCTGTCTGCGGGCTCTAGACATTTTGAAAGTCCTCTCACACACTTTGTGGGGCAGTGACCGACAAACATTGTGGACATTATACACAACCCTCGTTCAATCCAAATTGGATTATGGCTGTCAAATTTACTCATCGGCTTCGCCTTTCTAGTGGCGCCTTCCGTACTTCTCCTGTTAACAGCCTTTACTGCGAGAGTGGGGGTACTCCCTTTGCCCTACCATAGACTTCAAATCTGCATGCAATACCTCTGCCGAGTACACCAAGCCCCTGTATCAGAGGTCTACAGATGCCTGTATGCTGCCGAATCAACGGCGGCATATGATAAGTTGCCAGCTTTACCCCGCCCTTTGAACCTTCGCATAGGAGATCATCTCTCTAACCTGGGTGCTCCAAGGGTCCTTACCCTTCCATCCTTACTGACCCCTAGGTAGCGTGCTCCTCTCCCCACAGTATGTACCAACATGTGGAGCCTAGAGAAGTCCTCCATGGACCCTCGCATTATGAAGAGCCTGTTCTTAGAGTATTCGACCTCACACAAACAATGCTGCCCACTCTACCTGGATGGCTCTAAGTCGGACGGTGGCGTGGGTGCCGCGCCATCTACCCAGGAGGAGAATTCCTAACTATCTTTGCCGCCAGCAGCATCCATTTTTGCCGCTGAACTTTCAGCAATCCTATTAGCCTTTAGACTCATCCAAATTTTACCTTTTAGTGATTTTGTCATTTTTTTCCGACTCAAGGAGTGTCTTACAATCAATTAGATCTTTTAATGCATCCCATTCCCTATTCACATAAATTCGCAACTGGCTGATCCAAAATGCGTCGTGATATGGAATTATTTTTTGCTGGGTCCCTGGGCAACGAGAAAGCTGATCGGCTGGCCCGCTCAGCACATTCTGTGTTCCCTGAGAACTCAGCTCTGCCTTTTAGGGACTACTTTCCTTCAATAAGAAAATATATTTTTCAACTGTGGCAGAATGAATGGGATGACTGTTCATCATCTAAACTATACAAAATTAAAAATTCTATTCACTCTTGGCCCTCGAGCCATCATAGAATGCAGTCGTTGGAGGTGGCCCTTTGCCGAGTTCGCACTGGCGACACGAGACTTACTCATGGCCATCTTGTTTCGGGGGGTGCTCATATCAGCCCTTGCTGTCGTTTTTGCGGTGGGGACCAATCGGTTGCCCATCTTTTATTGGATTGTAGCCATTTTGCCATTCTCCGGTTGTCCTGTTTCCCGACCCTTTTAACTATCCCTCAACACACCCATCTTTGATTCATATTGGTGGAGGAATCTTTTAACCCGTCGTTTTTTACATTTTTGTCACAAAGTGGTCTCCTCCATCTTTTATAGATGATTTTTCTCGTTTCACCCTAGCTGCCATATAGAATCCACTTGGATTGGGCAGCAATCCACTGGTAACTTACCTTAAACCTTTTTACCTATAGAGTGGTAGATTACTGGAATAGTTTGCTATCTGAGACAGAATCCAAACCTGAATGTTTTCAAATGCATATTAGATGATTTTATGCGCGGGGGTGGGGGTTATTTCTGAACTCATTCCTGTGGATGCAGTTTTTTTTATTGTATATTATGATTGATTTGGATTTTGACGAGTCTTTATGATGACGCTTTTTGTTTTTGACATATTCCGGTGGATGGTTCTAATTGTATATTGTAGATGCATGATTTGACACAATCCTATCTATGCATTTTGTGGGTGGGTTTTGACAGATGCGGATAACCTTTGATAGGCCCTTGTGACTTGTCATCCGTGAAATTATGTTAATCCATAACCCTATATTTTAAGAACAAGATTTTTTGAAGGTTTGAATAAGATTTTTCTTTTAGTTCAGTTGTCACCTAAGTAGATTTATTTTTTTTATCAAAGTTATTTCTAATAATTCCTTTATAATATCAAAAAAATAAAATGGCAAAGTTCAGAAATAAATATAAGTATAAAATTTTTGTGACTTTTTAAAAACTTAAACAATTACAAATGGTGAAGTTCCAAAAATTTAATAAATTTTGGCATGGAAATTATTATAGCAAATTTAGATGGAGAAAAGAAAAAAGAATCATGATAGGCTGTAGGACACAGACCGAAGAAGAAGAAGAAAAGGGTGTTCAGGGTGTTAAAATAAAGTCTATAAAGGGGATTAAAAAAGGTGGTTAAGATTAGCAAATAAGGCCGTAGGCCACACCCCGCAGAGGTGCCTGTGTAACCAAGTTCTTCCTGATAAGGAAGAGAACAGCAGTTTGTGTCATTATAATAAACTATTAGTGTTCTCTAATTCCTATATTAATATTTTCTTTTTTTAATACATTTGTCATGACACACTTGATTAATGTTATTATATAAAACTAGTAGAAGTGCATAAATATAGTAGAGGACTCAGCACTACCCTTTCACAAGCACACCTCATTCACATCTATGTGTAGACCCCATTCAGATTGTGTCTTCTGTCTAATCATACCCGGATCAAACGTGTTTGATACTGGAACAGAACAAGCTTTGTTCCACTCTTAAACGACCTTGCTTACTTATCGTTTAACGTCTTTTTCCTATATTCAGGGTTAGATGGAAGGATCATTCTCCAACTGAAAGGCATTCGAGCACAAGCTTAGATTGGACCCCAATGAGAACAGTTTTAGTGTCATTCCTTAGAAGAATTGATTGCGAACTATTGACCTCTTACCCTCAGCACAACATTTCGACTCAGTACACTACTGCATTTTTTCTACATCAGCAACCTCCCCACACTCAGACAGCCACACATAAATGCAGCTTGCCTGCTTCGAGGACTGAATTGCCTTAGCTCACTCAGCAACTCAAACAATCATCAATGCTGTAAAACTGCCAGCTAAAATTAGGAATGAATGATATTGGTTGGCATAAACTATATTTTTGCCTTCAATCATAGAATTTATAGTATTATATAATAATGTTATCTAGATTTGTTGCGATGCATTTGGGTGGGTATTTATGAAAAACTATTATTTATTAGTGATGTAGTGGTTACACATTTTGGCCGATGCAAAAAGACTGGTGCCGATGCCAAGCTTTGGTAAATTTTCAAATCATTAAGTAAACCTCAACTATTGTAGTCACTTATAATGGTTTTCTATGAGATTTAGGTCAGGGCTATTCCCAAGCCAGTTTATAATAAGGTTTACATCACAGAAATTGAAGACATATTTTACTAATTTTGCTGTATGACAAGGGGCACCTTCTTTCTGAAAGTATTTTGCTTTGCACATGTCCATACACTTCACCATGTTTAGCTATCAATTTAAAATATCTGACTACATTCATAGTCACATTAGCAGGTAGGAAAATGAGATTGCCAATGCCATAATAACTAAAACACTGCCAGACCATCACTTTCTGTGGGAATTTCACAGTCGAATCCACATATTTAGGACTAAGAGGGTCATAACCCCTGGGTCTGTGTACACATGCCCTTGCGTCTCTGCACTCACATGAAATGATGCTTCATCCATCCATAGAACATTTTTCCAATCACTATCGGGAGGTCATAGTATCTACTTTACATGTGTCCTTTTTTCCTTTTCTCCAACTATGGTTACAATAGAAGGCAATATTGGGAATGCGCATGGGATCCACCTCAAAGTGCAGCACCTAGCCCTCCCTTGGAGGACTAGGTAACACTGGCTCCCCTTTTGCCATCTCTGGAGCCGTTTTCACCCCCCCTTTCCCTCCTTGCTTTCCCAGGGGACCTTCCAAGCCTCTTATACTGGGAAGGATAGGTGTGGGGGCGGTTTTCCCTTGCTCCCTTATGTGGAGTCGTCCATGGATGACTCCATCTTTTCACGAATGGCAGTCCCCTTTCCCCCTCCATGCTTTCTCAGGGGACCCTCCAACTCTCTTATACTTTGAAGGCCAGTGGGGGGGGGGGATTCCCCTTGCTCCCTTATGTGGAGTCGTCCATGGATGACTCGATCATTTCACCAATGGCAGTCCCCCACACCCCTTCTATCACAGGGGACTCGCATGAGATCAGGCAGGCCGCCAAAAATTGACCGCTCGTAGTGAGATTGGTTTGATAGGCCCAACCCCATTAGAGGGACAAGGGAAAGCCATGCCCACTGCAGTCATATATTTTGACTTTGCGGTGGCTGGGCATGCATGCCCTCTTCTCTTCCCCGATGCTTTTTTCTTTTTCGTTTTTGGGTTTTTTTTTTTTTTTTTGGTGACTTTTGCCCTAGTAAGCAATCGCCAGATGGGCTCTTTAAAAATATCCTATATAGGAGTCACTCTTCTGGGAAGTCGCCCCCTCGTTAGTTTGTTCCACCGATTGTGATGCAGTAATCGGTGTGGCTGATGGATCCTGTCTAGTCGCGCCTGTATTGGTTTGAATGCATGCTAACCGCGTCTTGTGGGAAAGAGATTGATCCTCTCGAGTGGGTGGGTGGAGGTGGGGGTGTTGTTTGTTGTGTTTTTTTTTCTTGAAACATATATAGATGGGGTATGGACATTCCTTGAAAGTATGGTGCCTTGATTTGATTAATGCTCTGATTTCTTCTTACTTTCAGGTTGCTGAAATGGACAGGGAGAAGCTCTTAAAACCTCCACCAATTCGGTCCCACAGTTCTGTGGGTCAGGTAAATCTTCTGTTTTTTTATCGGGGTAATCACCACCATTTCCCTAGACTTGGGTTTCGTTCCCTGTGTATCCACACATTCTCCCCATCCCCAAGTGCCCTCAATAGTTTGAAACTACCTTGGCTTTTTTACCTTTTTCTTCGCTACTTTTCGTACAAAAACATTTACTTTTTTTTTTATTGCTGGCCGCTAATTTTGCAGGCTAGTCGACGACTATCTTTCATTCACTGGTCAGGGTGTGGGGTGCACCCCTACCTCTAGCCTATGATGGGATGGTGGTATTTTTAACATGCCTGGTTTACTTCCTGCTTCTTTTTTTTTTCTGACCCATCCTCTATTTCTATCCTATGTAAGCGAGGTATTTAGTGTGTCTGTAACCCATGCTGCAGCTGATATCTAGAAGAGGTCATCCCTCCTGGACCCAATGCTTGTTTGATGATCCGCGACTCTCTTCCACACATTCTCATTTCCTTTATCTTCCATTTCTTTACAAATCTCTCCTTTCACTTTTTGTGAGAGAACTTTTGTTTTTGCTTTAAATTTTGAGGAGAAAGGGTTGGCATGCATCAACGCGATAGGATCAAGCCCTGTAACAGGGTGCCAGGTATAGGCTATGTAACCATGCTGCCTCTGTGACATTCGCAGGGATGCGTTCCCTACAAGCCTCAATGCCCTGACGGTATTTGATCCTCTTAATCTTCCCCAATTTTGATATTTTCTCTTGTCTAACATTAAAGTTCAGACCAACTAGCCCACTCTCTCACAAGAGCCCTCCTCCCCCTTTAAGATTCACAGCAAGAGATCAGGCTTTAGGGGGGCGTCCTGCTCGTTTGGATGTGCAATTGGCTGACCATTTGTGGGTGCCTTATGGTTTTATTGCATACGGCAGGCTGGTTTTATGGCCTGGTTCGGGCTCCTAATGTCTAATTCTGAATATGGTAGGATTCTTGTGATGTTGGCTTGAGAGTGGCTTGCATTAAGATGTTATGTGATGAGCACCCTGTGGGAGGATTTTGGTACCCCTGCCTCCTATAATATAAAAAAAGTCCTCGAGCTCGGAAATTGGAGTTGTAACTGCGTGTAGCCTTCAGTGCCCCCTCCACCTGAAGTAGACAAGTTGGGATGTTTTAACGTTCGATAAGGGGGAAAAAAAATGTAAAGAAAGTTCCTGAGGAGAGAGAGAGTGTTTTAGCTCACAATATTTAGCGAAGTGGCTCCATCTATCTTTGTGAACTCTTTGAAGGGTGACCAATATGGGCAATGCCCTGGATCCAAGACCAAGTATGTAGAAGCAGCACCTCCCGAACTCCATTAGGGAAAGTTTTGTTCACTAGGTTGAATTAATTTCTTTGTCTGGGCCAGGGGAAGCTGGTGCATTTCTCTTTTTCCTTCCACTCGCCCACTTTTTCAATGTTATTCCCTCCTTTTTTCTCTCTCTCTCTCTCTCTCTTCCCGCAAGAGGGATAGTGTAGCTGGGTGTAACACTCATGCTTCAACTGAAACCTGGAGGACCTTCACGGCCTCGCACTTCGCCAGTGCTTGGTCTCTCTTACCTCCTTCTACAGAGTCGTCTGCTCATTTAATTCCCACCCCTCTTGCATTTCCATGGGCATGCCAAGTTTTAAAAATGGTCGGCGGCTGCGCCCCATGTCTGTCACCCCACATGGCAGGCACGGTCTTGCCTAGGAAACGCCTCCGAGCCAGAGTACATGCTTGTGCAAGATTCTCTTAAGGCGGCACTGGCCTCCGAGGACTCACTAAAGGGAGGAAAGTCGTCTCGCTCGGGTGGGACACCCTTGACAGCCAATTCCTTCCCTATCTCGGAAAAGGATAATGCTGGCCCATTCGATCTTTCATTCTTACTATCCAGTTCTGGTGGCACGGCACACTTTCTTACTCTTGCCATCACCTACCCAAGGGTAAGATATACCGCGAAGTCCACTGATGCCAGGTATTAGACACAGGATGTGCTTATTTGCCGACTGTTCTCCCCTTCTAGTCCACTTAGAAGTTAGCTACGCCGGCACCATCTTCTATGGTTCAAAGTCGCAATTACGGTGGGTCTGGTTGTCGAGGCCCATCCAAGTTGGAATTTGTAGGCTATGTATAAATGAGTGCATTCTGGAATTTTCTGGTCCTATGGGGCTTTTTCTCTTACCCCCCCCCCCTCCCCCCCAAGGCATTGTTAGGTCAAAGTATCTACCTTCCATGCAACTTTTCTTTATTAAAGCTTTATCATGGCTACAATAGAGAGAAAGTAAGTGCCCATAGGTGAAAGGAGAGCCGCCTCCTAGCGTGGCCCCCCCCCCCCCTAGTTACTGGTGCCGGAGAGGGCAAGGAAACCAGACATCACTCATCTCATACCAGTGGGTTTGGGGGGCTTTCCTCTATCCATCAATATGCGGCAAAGGGATTTGCCATTTTCGCCCCCCCCCCCCCCCCTCCCTCATCTGAAATTCTGAAATGGAGTTCCCACATGTTAGACGAACCACCGCACCTACTCTTCGCTCGCAGTAAACTTTATCAACACGAGTTCCGCTGTGCAAATTGGCCACGGGGCCGCCGCCGCTATCACCTGGCTTTAGTCTTCTTTTGACCACTAGTTTACTTTTCAATGGGAGAGAAAAGAAGGAAAAAAAAAACAAATTAAAAAGGAAAGTAATGAGGGTTCCTATCCTGCCGATTCGACAGTTGGTCAGGCCTTGGGTGGCACTTCCTACCCTCGGGTGGGAAGGAAAAGTCCAAATGCCAAAGTTGCAGGTAAGGTTAACGGCGCCTGAATAACGTTGGGGACACTCATCGAGAGAGTACCCTCCATTTTCCAGCCCCCAGGCTTCAAACTTTCTGGATATCAGGTCCACTGATTGCAGCATGCTAGCCAAATTTCACATTTTCAATCAGGGAATTGCTTTAGCTAGGGTAATTGGTAGAAAACTTAAGGTCACCCCTTTTCTCTGATGACCCTACTCAGCCGGCCATTATTGTTGCTCTTCAGACACTCAATGGCTATCCTGTGCGAGAGACGCCGCACGTAACCATGAATTTTTGTGAAAATAATAGTTTATGGAAGCCATTGGGGGGTTGCCAGAGTCCGCGAGGTTTGAGCGACTAGACCAGCTAGTCGTTAGACTCACAGGAGGCAACACCCCTGAAAGTGCTCGTGAGGCCGTCTTCCGGGGTTCCTAAAGCTGCTCCCCGAAAAGAGGACGCCAAAGGAGCTTCGGTTCCTCCCCCACAACCAAGGCTAGTCTGGGTGGCTTGGAGACGGTGGATCCTCCGAAGCCGCCCTGCCCGCCTAAGGTTTCGAGGCGGAGGGAGGAAAAGACTCGCATGGTGAGCCCAATATCCCAGGTAAGTCCTCGAAGGTGCCAGCGTCTTCAGCGCCCCGAGTTCTTCCTCCGGGAAGCGTACGGCCATTCCCGTGAGGGTCTTCTCTTCGAATGGGGGCCCCGCATCTCCGAGCTAGGCCTGGAGGGCATATTTCTTGAAAGGAATTGCCGCGGACTCCAGGCCAGCTGGTAGGAGCTGCGGAGGCTTGTTTCCTCCCGTTCCCCGTTAGCTATCTTTTGAAGAACAACATGCTGCCTACCCTCTGGGGTATAGGGGTTCGCGACCCCACCCCCATGGGATAGGGGCCAGGCAGAACGATGCGCCATTTACACCCGTAATGATGTCTCCGTTCTTCTCTGCTTTTAATACCTCATTTCAGGCAGTAGCTGTACCTGGATAGGAGGTATAGTTATTTCTGCCTACATTCTACTGTCAACCGATTTCGACGCGGGGAACTTCGGCCGCAGCGTGGCACGGTTGCCGAGGCCCTTTCTACTATTCCGGTATGTTTCGAAGCACGCCCGCCCCCCTTCCTGGCGGGCATACGTGTCTTCACATAACGAGAAGACCCCTCTACCAGAGGTGTGGAAGAGAGTCAAAATCATTTGGGGCAAGTTCTCGCAGGACTTCCCTCCCATTGTTCAGGAGAATGGAAGCGAATTCTCGGACCCCTTGTCCATGGTTGATTCTTTCGCGGCCGCTTTCTCCACATTCTCTAGCCGGGGTGCTGCTCCGCCAGCATTCAATGCACATCGGTTTTACATTGAGTGAGTTGCGTTCCGCTCTCGCTTCGTGCGCGGACGATGTCCCGTATGCCATGCTTCGACACCTAGGTGAGCGAGACATGGCCTTTCTGTTAGATTTGCTTAACAGAATCTGGTTAGAGGGTATCGTCCCAGACTTCTGGAGAGGTGCTACTGCACTCACTTTTCGCAAACCGGGGAGAGATCACTCAACCCCGGCCGGTTTCCGCCCAATCTCTACACCTCCTGCGTGTGCAAGTTGGAGAAATTGGTCAATGTTAGACTAGCATTTTTGCTGGACATTGGAGGCCACATGTCTTCCGTATACTGCGGCTTCCGCTAATTCAAATCTACGTCGGATTTTCTGCTGCGACTGGAAAATTCCGTATGCGAGGCCTTCCTTCGTAGACCACTAAGCCACTATGTTTTTCGATCGGGAGAAGGCCTATGATACCGCATGACGATAGGATATCATGGACCCTCTCCACTCGATGGGGGTGAGGGGACGCCTCCCACTAGAGTTTTTGCGAGATCGTTGATTCGGTGTACGGGTGTGGGGGGTGCCCTCTGACCAAATTGAGCATGGAAATGTCAGTGTTGCACTCTGCCCTGAACTTTAACGGCATTACCTCGGTTCTGCCGGAAGATGTTTTGGATACGCTCTACGTGGACGAACTTTCGATCTCCTGTTGCGTCCTAGATGCCAACTCTAGAGCGTCGACTTCAACAGTCATTGAACCGCATCTCGCTATACCAAAGCGCACAGGTTTCGTTTTTCCTTGGATATGACTGAGGTGATGCACTTCTGTCGCCATCCACGGCTCCACCCGAGCCGAACTTTTTCCTAAACGGGGCTAGCCTGGAAGTGGTGAATTTGCACAGTTTCCTTGGTTTTGTGTTCGACTGACCTCTCACCTGGGAGTCTCATATTCGCAGCCTTAGGCTCTCTTGTACCCGCGCGATGGACATTTTTCGTTCCATGACGTTTAGCACCTGAGGGTGCTGATACGGCTACTGCCTTGCTTTTCCATCGATCCTTTGTTCGTTCGAAGCTTGACTACGGATTCGTGTTTTATGCATCCGCAGCTTAGTTGTATTGCGAAAGGTGGACTCGATCCACCACACCAGTCTCCGCCTGGTGACCGCTGCCTTCTGCACGTTCCCAATGGAGAGATGCCACTCTCTCTGCGCCGTGTACAGTGCATTATGCGCCTGTACGCGCTAGCCCGGCGCACTTCATCCGCAGCCAATCTCGACGGTGCCTATGCCGCCGAGAGGCCCATACCGTAAACCCTTTGGCTAGGAAACTCCGAGAGCTCGGTGTACCTCTCGGGCCTGTGGCATCTCTGCTTCTGCCCAGGACACCACCCTCTCAAACAAGATGGGAGACGCCCCACGGGACCTTAAAGTTGCATGCAATTGTGCCAGACTGTTCCCATGAACTTACCTCCCAAAATACCGCGACGGCTTCATGTCGCTTTCTGTCGCCTCGATCTGGGCCCACTCCCTGGATGCATCGCCATTTGATGGAGCGCTCACCCGCACCATAATGCCACGACTGTTTGGCCCATGCTTGTTGAATGTCCCAGTCCGGGTGATCTTCGCGCACATTACCTCTCCCGGTGTCGGGACGAGCGGGGTCGCTACCGCTTGACCCTTGTACACTGACTTGCGGACTATGACTATATTTTATTTGACTGTTGTAGATCACTTATTCTTGCGCCGGAAGTAAAGGGCCTAGCCTCGACGCCGGAGCGTGCTTCCTTCTTGTTGCTTTTTTCTTTGTTTTTATGTCTTTTTAGCTTGTTTCTGTTTTTTTATCATTGTTATTTGTTGGTATTGATCAGGCATGAATGCATTCGTGCCACCGCCGCTTGGTTCTTCATCACACCCATTACATGGCTGGAATGGGTGCAGCCCTCCCGGCTTCTTGGCATAAGAGATATGAGACAGCTGAGGGGAATTTAAAGTTACGTGGCATTGCGTCGCGACTGTTCCCATGGACCTACCCACCCCGATACCGCGAAGGCTTCCGGCTGCTTTCAGTCGTCTTTGGCACACTCGCGGGTTGCACAGTCTTAGTATCTGGATGAGCGGGGTCGCTAAGGCTTGTCCCTTTTACTCGGGATGGGTTCTTGTACACAGGCTTATGGATTATCTGACTTTTTGCCTCCATTTGATTCGACTCTCTTTGTTGTATGTCGCATGTTCCTTCGCTGGGGAAGATGCCTACCTCTCCCCGACGCTGGAACGTGCTTGAAGGCAGTCGCCAGATAGCAATTTAAAAAAAAAAAATGAAGAATGTGTTGTAATAATTGTATCTGCCTCCTGCCAGCAAACGGGGGGGGGGGGGGGGGGTATATATATTTAGTGTTGTACTTGGTGCTAAGTGCTGTTTGTGTCCTTATCAAGCCAAAGGTAATTGCAAATATTGTACTGACGATCTTGTGAACGGTTAGTCTGTAAATGGGTTGCTGAGGATCCTCGACTTGGTCACATGATCGTGTTATGTCGTAATGGGGTGGAACTTTTAGTTACCAAACTGCCTGAAGATGAGAGAAGGATGTGATTGTTAATTACAATGATCTTTCAGAGTTCCATCACGACATCATCGAAGTCTCTTCTGTTTTCTCATACTGGATCTCCGAGAATGGCTCTCACCTTTCAGAATACAACCAACCAACGCAGTCCTCCTCCACTCACTGGTAGTCCTGCTATTCCCAGCCGGAATGTGTCTCGCGTCGTCGTCCGACCTCCTTTTATCCTCCAAAAACTTGACGTTTCTCGTCCCTTCTCATCTCAGGACACCAAAGCCAAATTAAGACCCATTGTCATAAAAAGTGGTTTTACCGCCTCTGCCACCACTTCGCAAACGAAGTCGACGAGTGCTGATACCCCAGGTTTCAGGGTTTATTCCAGGAGAAGCAAAGATTCCCGGACTTTTTCTGTTCCTTCTCTTCTCAAATCAGGTCAAATCACTCCCTCAAAGGGCTGCGTTAAACTATTGAACAAAACTAGCTCTACTACGGTGCTGACCAAGTCCATGTCTCACACAGCACTGCCAAATATCAGCCTAAACACACTTTCTCGAAATCATTACAAGACTATCATAGGATCATCCTCCCTACCGAGGACTTGCAGCTTCTCAGCTCCGCGTGAGCTTTCCTATCGCGTCCTCATCAATACGAAGAACTCTGACCCCTCATTGGGGGAGTGTGCAAGTTCCGGTGAGGAAATCAAGAAAGAGACTCCTCTTCGGCAGCCTGCGTTTGTAAAGATGTTTCAGGCTCCATCTTTCCTCGATGATAACAATACAGACAGTGAGCTGGAAAGTATTTTTGGGGACTCCTTCAAGTTCACAAGACCGAAAACTCTCATCCATAAGATTTAATGTCAATGGTATTAGTTATTTAATTCAACCCTCAAGTTTTAAGCCACAATTTAGTCTTGCTTTGAAGAACCTCTTATTGTTTGTGGTTGTTGGGTTTGGCTTGTGATTTTATAACTTTAGTGTAAATTATGGAACGAGTTAATGTTAAATTGAAGGTTCCATTGATAATTTATCAATTGATAACCACCACATTTTAGTTGGTCAACTTGCTGATTTCCTTTTGGAGTTTATTAGTCAAAATTTTGTAAGTCTTTTAAAAAAAAATTCTAGGACGATATTTGGATTTAACATTGTTATTATGTCGAGATTATAGTCTAATTTATTTTTATATGTTTGAAATCAAATATATATGGGCAAAACTTTATTAAGAACCCGTTGCATTAGCGTAAATATATTTATTAATATATTTATATATCAATTGTGAATTGCAATTTAGTGAATTGTTGAAGCAAATTAACATGCCTTTAGTCAGATACGTGCAATTTTATAAAATTATTTGTAATGTACAACAATGAATAATATTTTGATGGTTTAATTTCCCCCCCTCAAATTTGAGTTTGAGGAGGGCTTAGGATAATTTTCTGTGGTGCATTTCATTAAAATCAGTTTTCCTGTGCATGGAGTTTTGTTACGTATCAAAGATACTTCTTTATGAAGATGTCTTTTTTGCCATACTTTTATACTTCGCAGTATTGATTGAGGTCAACCTTCTTTGCATATCATTAGCTATAGTTTTAACAGATTTTAACAAGAATATGAATGTCTAAAATATTCCTAAAAATAAGTCGATTTGTAGTGATTATTTATGACTTGGCGGTTCGATGAGTATTTTTTGTCATTTAAGTTTGGGATTAAAAATTGTTTAAATGATTTATTTTCCCTCTGTATAAGCGTCCTCATTACCACCACCTCCGTAGACACCAAATGGGTGTTGACAAGCGTCAAAATAATAGGTTGGAAAATCCCTCTTTTTCACCAAATGAAACTTCATTCCCTTTGGTTATCCTTTCCCTCATATTTTTGCTGTCCTCGTAGTCGCTGCTTCTGAGCCACCTTTTTGTATACGAATGGGAAGTGAAAAGATGTTTAAATTAGGGAAAGATTTAAAGGGATAAAACCTCTCATGCTGCCCAATCCAACTGTTTTTAACAGGCAGCAAATTTTATTTTGTAAAAAAAAGTAAACTAGTTATAAATAATTACAGTTTAAGAAAGAAAAAACAATTGGAAAGCAGAGTTAGTGATAGTATAGAAGAGGGTAAAATACAAGCAGGTCGCTGGGGACGAAACAGTTGCAACACGGCTAAAATAAAGCAAAAATATTAGATAACAATAAATAGAATACACGAGACTAAAAACAAGCACCTTAAAGAAGAGCATTTGTGGTGAACTAAAGGATAAAAGTATAACGTCTAGTACACCAGACTGAAAAAGCGCTGGGTAGAAGAATGATTTGGCTAGAAAATCTAGTGGTATAGTAATTTACAGGACCACAACAAGGATTGTCGCCTGAAACTCGCCCGTGAATGGCAGATTCAAAAGGTGGCAAAGAACTATCTAGAGGGACTGGGACCGATATTGGTGAGCCGATTTCCTTTTTGGAAATTCCGCTAACTAATGACGCGGAAGAAATCCATTTAGTACACTGGACAGGAACACTTGGGAAAACTGTACGGGCGTCCCTCTTCGTACGCTCATTCCCAGGGGTCCAACAAAATGTAGCATAGCTAGAACCCTGTCTATTTAACCACGATCGAATCCATAAAAGATGGAGGAAACTAAAAATACTTACTAAAATCGGTAAAAGGAAAAGCTAAACAAGAAAAAATAGATGAAAGTTTAGTAAATACAGGCTCCGCTATAGAGAGCATAGTGAACAGTAGCCACACCCACATTGCGGTCCAATATATTTGGCCCCCTCCCTCTCTGGGATCTTTTCTTCAGGGGTTCCCAGAGAGGCTCTGGCCTTCTCGTGGCGAGGGGGGTCAGCCCTGGGACCCATGGTGCTGCCCCTCTTTCTTTCCTCTATTACGCTCTTCCACTACCCTTTATTTGCCCCTCTTCCTTCACCTATGTAGTGAACCTTATCCCCGTAAGGGGCACGACGATTTGCCAACCTGGCCGGCTCCGGCTTAACCTCTTCCTTCCTTCAAAACACTTGTTTCCTCTCTTTTCATACAACCTCCCACAACATTCTCTGGTCAGCATCTAATTTCACAGGGTAGATGCTGATCTTCTTCTCGGCCAACCGTCCTGGATCGGGGCTGAGGGGGAAAGGGGCCAATGTTCCCTAACCCCTGAGCTCCGGGCTGGGGTGTTTGGTTTTTAACAACCCGCTTCATCCCCACCCATACCTTCCTCACATCCCTTTTCCTCTCCTCTTCACATTCTATCTGTTTTACGCCGTGTCTAAGGTGGAGCCGCCATGCCGATGGACTGCCAGGCCACCAGGCGGGAGGGGTGGTCTCAAATGGCGGTGCCGGGCTTGTAAGCACCTCTCGCAGTGCGGGCTACTGCGAGAGGTGATGTGCGATTGCGTCCCGTATAAAAAAAGAGGGTCACCATGCCCATGTATGTACAACAAAAAAAACCCAACCCTCAACTTCCCCTGAAAAAGCGACGCAGCCGCCCTCGGGCAGCTCCAGCAAAAAAAATGGAGGTCCCTTTCCCTGTGCTTGCGCAGGGAAAGGAGAGGAGGCTTACTCCTCTCCTTCGCCTACGGGTGTAGGGGACTCACCCCCTTCTCTGGAGGTGCTTTTGGGCGCCTCCCTTTTTCCAGCGGCAGTCCCCTCTTTTCTTTCCAAGGGGACTGCCAAGAAAGCCAGCAAGCAGCCCTTAGCCAGCCGCTCCTCATCGAAGCGGCTCGGTAGGGCAAACCCCCTTAGGGGGGAGAGGGAAGCCAGGCCCCTTCGGGCGCTTCCCTCAAAGGACCTGCTGGCAAGGATATTGAACCTTGCCGGGGTTAAGGCCTGTGCCTCCCCACAAAAGACTAGTAACAATACTGCCAACGGGACCTGTGATGTCTTGGGAGGGGATGGCCAACTGGAGGCCCCTCCTGTGACACACATGGTCCTTGAGGAGCCCCAGCCTCAGACGGTAGGGCCTTCCATGTGGGGGAAAACTGGGCTCGGCGCCAAGCACCTAACCCGAATCCGCCCCTATGCAAGGTCCTCCTCAAACGGCTGAGGGCTCCGAGGCAGTACAAGGAGGGAAGGGATCTCCTCCAACAGGTGCCCCTACGACTACCAGGACCTTCTCCATTTCGGAGAGGGACCTGGCTGAGGCCGGTCCATCTGGCATGGGGGCTCCTGCCGGTGGAGGTGAGAAGTGGGTTCATTCCCCGCCCTCCTCTCCTAAAAAGAAGAATAAAAAGACAAGAAAGACAAAGAAGACTAAGGGCTCCTCTCCATCCGCGGGGGCTGCGGGGACGGATGGGTCTGCTGCCACTTTGGTAGGCGACCAAGCCAAGATCGGCACATCCGGCCCCTCTACCCCCCCCCCCCCGTGTGCGGAGCCACTGACTAAGACCAAGAGTGCACTGGACGGAGCCTCGATGACATCGGGGCCCCTCATTCAGAGGTTACCTGGCGTTTTCGAGCCCGCTGGCTTCAAGCGCTTCCTCGTTATTCGCTCCACTGATGGCACCATGTTGTCCAAGCGCAACATGATCCATCAGAGGAGAGGATTAGCTAGTGCAATTGGTAGAGAGCCGAGGGTGACCCGTTTCTCGGACGGGAGCCTTCTGGCGAATCCCGCCGAGGCGGCCAAGATAAGTGCTCTTCGGACACTTCATGGCACCCCGGTGAGTGTGACGCCGCACTCTACCATGAACTTTGTGAAAGGAGTAGTTAATGCGAGGGAACTCGTTGACTACTCCATTGAGGACATCACCCTAGAGCTGGCCAACCATGGGGCGGTCAAAGTCGAACGTGTGATGAGAAAACAGGAAGGGGCCTCGAGACCCACCCTTACACTCTTCATCACGTTCGACTGTGACAAGCTCCCTGAGTCGGTGCGTGCCGGTTGGTACCGCTACCGCGTGAAGGCATTCGTGCCACTGCCGCGGCGGTGCTATTACTGTCACCGCTTCGGCCATACGAATCGCTCATGTAGACATGCAAAGTCGGGGTCACCCGAAGTCTGTGTAAATTGCTTTAAGGTCACACACGATAAGTCCAAATCGTGTGTGTCAATTGCGGAGAGCCGCACCCTGCTTCTTCGAAGCAATGCGGTGCATATCTCCTTGAGAAAGAAATCCTGACCATTCAGGCCCAGGTTCGACTCTCATTCCGCGAGGCTAAGGACTTGGTCCTGGCGCGCCCGGCCCTGCCTGGGACGTCATATGCCTCAATAGTTAGAAAGGCACCCATCCAGGCCAACGAGCACGGTTGTTTCCGCGCCCATTCGGAGTCCTTCTGCGGGCTCTACCCAACCCGGGCGCTCCCCTGGTAACGCTGTCGGCAAAAAAGGTTCATACCAAGCCCCGGCTAAAACCAGGGCTCCCCCCTCTTCCCCCAGCGTGACCGTGTCCCGCAAGGCGAAACGGCCACGCGCCTCCACCGAGTCGTTAGACTCACAGGAGGCAACACCCCTGAAAATGGTCGCTAGGCCATCTTCTGGGGTTCCTAAAGTGTCCCCCGAAAGGAGGAGAGCAACAAAGGAGCTTCGCCTACGCCCCGAGGTGGAGCGAGTGGCTCGGAGACGGTGGTCCTCGAAAAGAGGGCCCCCCGCCTTCGAAGCCGCAACGCCCGCCTAAGGTTTCGAAGCGGGGGGGGGGGAAAGACTCGCATGGCGAGCCCAACCTTCCCCAATAAGTCCTCGAAGGCGACAGTGCTTTGTCCGGCCAACAGCGCCTGGGGTTCTGCTTCCGTGAAGCGTACGGCCATTCCCGTGAGGGTCTTCAGTTCGAGGAGGGCCCCCGCGTCTCCTCCGAGCTAGGCCTGGAGGGCATATTCCTTCAATGGAATTGCCGTGGACTCCGGGCACACTGGGAGGAGCTGCGGAGGCTCGTCTCGTCCCGTTCCCCGTTAGCTATCTAGTTGAGGAGACCATGTAGGCGCGTGCCCCTACCCACCCTTCCGGGGTATAAGGGTCTTGCGACCCGTTCTTTCTTTCTCTTTAGATACCTCCTTTCAGGCAGTGGCTGTGCAGCTGCACCTGGATAGGAGGTATACTATCATTTCTGCGTACATTCCACCGTCAGCTGACTTCAACGAGGGGGGCTTCCGCTGCGTCGTGGCACGGTTGCCGAGGCCCTATCTCTTGCTTGGAGATCTGAATGTCAGGCATCCCCTCTGGGGAGATTACTCCATAAATCCCAGGGGACAAGTCCTTGCCGATCTGATCGAAGAGCTTGAGATGATGGCCTAAACGTGGATGAGTTTACGCATCATTGTCCGAGAACCGCTTCATTTTCTTGCCTTGACCTATCTTTGTGCTCTTCTGATGCACAGCCTGATTTTGATTGGGGGTTGGTCGATGACCTCCATGGTAGTGATCACTTTCCTATTCAAATATCATTTTCAGGGCAACTGCCGCCTGAGAGACCACCTCGGTGGTGCTTGGCGCGGGCGCGGTGGCCTGCATTTCAGGAAATGACTGAATTCTCTATCTCACTCGAGGAGTTTATGTCGGTAGATGAGGCCGTTGAGTTCTTCTCCGGCAACCTCATCGCCGTGGGCCTGACTACTATTCCTAGGACGTCTGGCCGTTTTGCACGCCGACCACTCCCATGGTGGTCGGCCGAGTGTGAGACGGCCCTCAAACAGAAGCGTTATGCTTATATGCACTATAAGCGCCGCCCAAACGATTTGACTGTCGCTGAATTTCGTCGCGCTAGGGCTAGGTTTCGGTATATTTCGAAGCACGCCCGCCGCTCTTCTTGGCGGGCATACGGGTCTTCTTAACGGGAAGACCCCTTTAGCTGAGGTGTGGAAGCGAGTCAAAAGGATTCGGGGCCAGTTCTCGCAGGACCCCCTCCCATTCTCCAGGAGAATGGGACCGCAATCTCGGACCCCTCGTCCGTGGCGGAATCCTTAGCGACCGCTTTTTTCGCATTCTCTAGCCGCGATGTTGCTCTGCCAGCATTCAAGGCACGTCGTGATGTCGCAGAAGGACGCCAGCTGGACTTTACCTCCAGAGGCGGAGAACCCTTCAACGACAAGTTTACTGTGAGTGAGTGGCGTTCCGCTCTCGCTTCGTGCCCGGACACCGCCCATGGTCCGGACGATGTCTCATACGCCATGCTTCGACACCTGGGTGAGCGAGGCATGGCCTTTCTGTTAGATTTGTTCAACAGGATCTGGGTGGAAGGTCTTCTCCCAGACTCCTGGCGAATCGCTACTGTGCTCGCCTTTCGCAAGCCGGGGAGAGATCACTCTACTCCGACTGGTTTCCGCCCAATCTCTCTAACCTCTTGCGTGTGCAAGTTGATGGAGAAGTTAGTAAATGTTAGATTAGCCTATTTCCTGGACAGCGGAGGCCATCTGTCTTCCGCACAGTGCGGCTTCCGCAAGTTCCACTCCACGTCGGATGCTCTGCTCCGACTGGAAAATGCCGTCTGCGAGGATTTCCTTAGTACACAGCACTACGCCATGGTCTTTTTCGATCTGGAGAAGGCCTATGATACCGCATGGCGATACGGTATCATGGAGACTCTCCACACGATGGGGGCGAGGGGACGCCTCTCAATGTTTATATCTGAATTTTTGCGAGATCGTCGATTCCGCGTACGGGTGGGGGGAGCCCTCTCCAGCCCAAAGGAGCAGAAAGATGGTGTCCCGCAGGGAAGTGTCCTCAGTGTCACACTCTTTGCCCTGAGTATCAACGGCATCACCTCGGTGCTGCCGGAAGATGTTCTCGTTACGCGAGCCGGGTGGATGTCGAGATTATCTTCTGCTGGGTTCCTGGACATGTAGGAATTGCGGGGAATGAGGGCGCCAAAGAGTCCGCGAGGACTCTGCGACCGGACCAGCGTTTCGCTCAGTGTCACACTCTTTGCCCTGAGTATCAACGGCATCACCTCGGTGCTGCCGGAAGATGTTCTCGCTACGCTCTACGTGGACGACCTTTCGATCTCTTTTGGCGTGGCCCAGATGCCAACTCTGGAGCGTCGACTTCAACAGGCATTGCACCGCGTCTCTCGAAATGCCGAAGCGCACAGGTTTCGGTTTTCTTTGGCCAAGACTAAGGTGGTGCACTTCTGCCGCCATTCACGGCTTCACCCCAAACCAGATTTGTTTCTTAATGGGGTGCGCCTGGATGTGGTTGAGTCGCACCGTTTCCTTGGTCTTGTATTTGACCGACGCCTCACCTGGGAGGCTCATATTCGCAGCCTCAGGGTCTCTTGTACCCGCGCCATGGACATTCTCCGTTCCGTGACGTTCAGTAGGGCAGTAGCCCTACCAGCGCCTGGGGCGCTGGTAGGGCTACTGCCCTACTTTTTATCTCGATCCTTTGTTCGTTCGAAGCTCGACAACGGATGCGAGTTTTATGCATCTGCAGCCGAGCGTTTATTGCGGAAGGTGGATTCGATCCACCACACCAGCCTTCGCCTTGCGACCGGTGCCTTCCGCACTTCCCCCATTGAGAGCCTGTTGGTCGATGCTGGGGAGATGCCACTCGCTCTGCGCCGCGTGCAGTGCATCACCCGCCTGTACGCGCGAGCCCTTCGCCTCTCTCAGTCACCAACAGCTCTCACTGCTTCCGCAGCTGATCTCGATGGTGCCTATGCCGCCGAGAGACGCCAGTCATACCCTAAGCCCTTTGGGTTTAGGGCCAGGAAACTCCTTCGAGAGGTAGATATAGCTCTCGGGCCGGTGGTGCCTCTAGATCTGCCTAGGACGCCACCCTAGAGGGTACCACATTTGGCTATTTGTCGCCACGCCTCTGCTCCCAAAGCTTGTACTGCGCCGGGAGGATTGCGTTTGACCTTTTTGGAACACACCTCGTTTCACGCTGGAACCGTGCCAGGGAATACGGATGGCTCCAAGTCCCAAGAGACGGTCGGCTTCCACGCCGTATCCCTTCTGTTTAAAGTCAGCAGGGCTCTACCAGGCGCTGCGTCTGTCCTCACGGCCGAGCTGGTGGCAATGCACCACTCGGTACGGGAGATTACGCGACGTGCCCGGTTCGGAGACCGGATTGTGATCTATAGAGACTCACAAAGCGCCCTGAGTGCTCTCGGGGCATTGGAATCTCCGCATCCCCTGGTTTGCGATATCCATGACGCCACGGTTTTGGCGAGCCGGGTGGATGTCGAGATTATCTTCTGCTGGGTTCCTGGACATGTAGGAATTGCGGGGAATGAGGGCGCCAAAGAGTCCGCGAGGACTCTGCGACCGGACCAGCGTTTCGCTCTTCCTCACACCGACTACATGGCAGGAATACGGGCAGCTCTTCGGACTGCTTGACAAAGAAGATGGGAGACGGTCGAAGGGAACTTAAAGTTGCGTGCCATTGCACCGCGACTGTTCCCATGGACATATCCCCCAATGACGCGGCGGCTTCAGGTTGCTTTCTGTCGTCCTCGACTCGGGCACACTCGTGTGACGCTTTGCTATTTGATGGAGCGCTCGCCTGCGCCCTATTTCAACGACTGCGTATTCCCCGAGACTGTTCAGCACATTCTTGTCGAATGTCCCAGTCTGGGTGATCTTCGCGCACGATACCTGCCCGGTACCGGGATGGGTGGGGTCGCTACCGCCTGTCCCTTGTACTCGGGACGAGTGCGTGCACATTGATTGGTGGACTTGTTGACTTTTTGGGGGAGGCCGGCCTTCTCCCTTTAATTTAACCAGGTTTAATTGTTGTTTTTGTCATTGTTTTGTTATTGTTATTTCTTTTTATTGTTGTTTCCTGTTTATTTTTTTAAAGTAGCCTAGAACTAGGCTGTTTGTTTACGGCGACCTATGCCTAAGTCGGCAGTCGCTAGATAGCCCCTTAAAAAAAAAAAATAGTGGACCTTATCGATACCTGACCTCTGCTTGTTTAATGGATTGATTCCGAATTATTCTTTCATGAAGGTGAAAGAGGCTGGGCATCTCCACCACCTTCGTCTACCGAATGCCCAAGGAGAAACCCATCGTTAGCCCCTTTTCTCCGTGTGTAGGAGAACTCGGGCAGCCTATTAGGGTTATAAAGATGGTGTGGTGGATCCTCCATATCCATTCTCCAAGAGGACATACCGGATGTAATCGATTGTATAGTTGCAGTAGTGTTGGGCCCTTGGAGGCCTTCATAGTGGGAAGTCCCGGGGGAGAATGCGAAGTTTTTATATTTTTGCAATGCTAGCCATAAACCAAAGACCTTCCCTTATCCTAAGGGTTCTCGTGCCAAATGTTCCTTAGCTCCCCTTTCAGCCTTCCCTCGCTCGTTGGACCCCTATTCCAACGAAGTAGACCCAGATCTAGGTTATCCTTGCTTTCTGGTCATGAATTCATCATCTGACATCCCACTTGCAAAAGTCGATATGTTTGACGTCAATTAATCTTTTGAGTCCCGCTGTGGTGAACCCCGCCGGATGTGGTCAAGAGGTAGTGGTGATGTCGTAGTCGAGGTGTCATCCCACTCTCAACACAACCTTGTGCGAAATCTATCTTCGATAGCTGAAATTCCAATAACTGTCTCGCCCCATCCGCGTCTGAATTTTGTCAAAGGTGTCGCCCGTTCAAACGAACTAAAGGACTACGACCCCACCCGCCTTCAGAGTAAGCTCAGTACCCAACGTGTCACACACGTTCACAGGGTAACTAAAACATTAGGCTCCACTAAAGTCCCAACCGCCACACTGATTTTAACATTTGAACGACAAGAACTGCCGCAGTATATTAAATCTGGACACGTTCGTGTCGCGGTAAGTCCCTACATCGAACTACCCAGACGCTGCTTCAATTGCAATAAATTTGGACATGTTGGCCGATCCTGTCGGCACCCTTGCTCCTGCGTGAATTGTAGCTCTGATTACCATGGCTCCGAATGCACCAAAACGCCCCAATGTGCCAACTGCGGAGGTACCCACAGTACTGCGTCGAAACTCTGCTCTATATTTTTATATGAAAAGGAAGTTCTCGCTTTGCGCGACTCCCTACGTCTAGATATAAAAGAGGCCCGCCAGCGTGCCCGAGCACAAACCACGCTACTCGTCCGGCTCTTCTCTGACGTTTTACGTGACGCTGGACGAAACCGACCATCACGCGCGAGTTCCGACCAGCCTGAAGCACTTCACCCTAGATCTACTCGCAGCGTCGAAAACATTCGACGCAGCTCTAGCTGGGAGAAACGCTCAGGGTGAGACACTTGAAGACATCAGACGCTATTTGAAAGAATCCTCAACATCGACCAGTGAAGGTTCATCCACCCGGCCCTGGGGCCCAAAGCCCAGTGGTAAGAGGAAGGATTCCTCACCTGCGTCATCGACCACCAATAAGCGGGCAGCATCTGTAGCTGACTCGTCCAAACCCCGAGAATCTTCAATAGACTCCTCCCCTTTGGCTGAACATTCTATGCCCTTAAGTCCGTCTCGCCCTTTACAGGACTTAAGCCCCATCGTGATCCAAACGATGGCAAATATACACCCAGCTCCACACACCTCGCTCAGATCACCTGTTCGTTCCGCTCACCCTTCAACCCAAGATCCGATGGAAGCAGTTGATACTCCAACATCACCAATTGCGGTGGTTGGACCAACTCCTCAGACACCGAAAATCTCCTGGACCCATGAATCCGGATCTACCGGCCGAAAATCCCTTCTTGATCTTCCTTTTCCGCCAGGTTGTGAGCCCGAATTACAACCAAGGGCCTCGGTCCTTTCTCCAAAACCCACGAAAAAAGCCCCAGTTACTGCTCCATCTAGGATCTCCCCCGGCAAAAGCAGGCTCCTCAAAATCAGCTCTCCGTCTCTCAAGCTCTTTGGGACGAACCTCAAATACAATATCGGCCTCAAAAGATAAAAAGATATCCACAGTGGTATCTAATCGTCACACATAATATCTTCCATTTTACAATGGAATTGTCAAGGAGTTCTTCTAAAGTGGGAAGAACTCAAAATTCTTTTGACGACTATCCACCCCGCTGTTATTTGTCTCGAGGCCAATAAACTGGGTATACGGCCCTTTTCTCCTGGTACCCGGTTTTCTCACTTTCAACTCTATTGCTCCTGCTGGAAGCCCCTCTCGTGGAGGGGTGTCAATCATGGTATCTTCATCCCACCATGTTTCTCCCATCTCCTTACATACTACCCTCCAAGCTGTTGCCATGAGGGTTTTTCTTTCTAAGCTTTTTACTGTTTGCTCTATTTACCCACCCCCTTGTTTATCATTGTCAAGACCCGACCTTTTAGGCACTTATGGACCAGTTGCCCTTCCCATTTTTATTACTAGGAGATTTTAACGCCCGTCACCCATACTGGGGTGACATCACTCGAAATGCCAAAGGTAGTGTTTTAGAGTCTCTTTTATTATCTGACTTTCTTTGTGTTTTAAATACTGGCGATTTTACCTCTTATCATGTCCATACGGACTCTTTTAGCTGTCTTGACCTGTCTGTTTGTTCCCCTGACTGCTTCAAGGAATTTCGATGGTCAATTCTTGACGATCTCCATGGGAGTGACCACTTCCCTATTGTCTTGTCGGCCCTTCAAGTTAGACCTCATACAACCATGCCCCTTAAGTGGGACTTAGGTCATGCAGATTGGGAAGGTTTCCAAGAGGCGTCCTTCACAAATGCATCCTTAGGGATCTTCACTGGAGTGGACGCGGCAGTAGAACACTTTACATCGACTATCTACAATGCAATAACACAGACCATCTAAAGGAGGCGACCTGCCACGGGCCACTCAATTGTGCCCTGGTGGATCTCGACGTGTGCAACAGCTATCAAAAATTACAAGTTATCCCATGCCCGATTCCGAAAGAACCCAACTTTGTGCAACAAGGTCGACCGAAACCGAGCTCGTGCGCTTCGCCAAAGAACCCTTCGTCAGGCTCGCCGAAATTTATGGCGCCGTTACGTTTTATCAATTTCCTCTATGACACCTACCGCTAAGATCTGGAAGAGGATTAATATGATATCAGGGCTGTTATGCTAATCATCATACCTCCACACTCAACTTAGACGGTTCCTTGGAGAATGACGGCTTGGCGGTCAGCAATGCTTTTGCTGACCATTTCTCCGCCATCAGCAGTGTCAGCCGTTACAATAAGGCTTTTCAATCCTTCAAATCAAAGAAAGAAGCTCATTCTCTCAACTTCAACAAAATCCAACCTTCCGTATAACGCTCTATTTAGCATCCATGAGCTGCATAGCGCTTTGTCCCTTTGCAGATCTACTTTCCCTGGCCTTGATGAGATCTATTTCGATATGATTCGAGACCTACATCCACATTCTACTCTCTTCTTACTTGATTTGTCAAACCGGGCAGGGACGGGTTGGATGCAGATCACTACCGCCTTATAGCTCTCACCAGCTATTTGAGTAAGTTTCTGGAAAAAATTATATTGGAGCGCCTAAACTGGTTCCTAGAAACCAATCACCTTCTCTCTCCATTTCAATGTGTCTTCCGCAAAGGTGATAGTACCCTTGACCTACTAGTACGTTTCGAGGGATCGGTCCAGAAAGCTTTCTCATTAAAGCACCGAGTCCTGGCCATATTTTTCGATATTGAGAAAGCCTACAACACAACATGGAGATACTACATCTTCAAACAACTATACGTCTGGGGGATGAGAGGCCTTTTACTTTCACTTATTCAAAGTTTTTCAGCTTCTCGATCCTTGAAGGTACGTGTTGGAGACGCATACCCTGACCTGCAACCACAAGAGGAGGGAGTTCCTCAGGGCAGTGTTTTAAGTGTCCTATATTTTATAATTGCCATCAATGATATTATTTCGTCTCTCCCAGAGGGTGTATCGGCAACTCTGTTTGTCGATGATTTAGCAATATACTGTTCCTCACCTTGCCTTCCATCAGCAGCCCGTCGGCTACAACTGGCGGTCGATGCTGTATCCAAAAGAGCACAACTTAAGGGATTCCGCTTTTCCACGAACAAAACCATAGCAATGTATTTCCACCGAAGGAGAGGGGTTCTTGTTCCGTCATCTATCTCCCTACAAGGCAAAGATAGAGAGTTTGTCTCCGAGTTTCGATTCCCTGGCGTAACTCTCAATCCAATGTTATCCTGGTTACCACACCTACGCCGACTTCGAACAGGCTATCTGCGGGCTCTAGACATTTTGAAAGTCCTCTCACACACTTCGTGGGGCAGTGACCGACAAACATTGTGGACATTATACACAGCCCTCGTTCAATCCAAATTGGATTATGGCTGTCAAATTTACTCATCGGCTTTCCCTTCAGCCCTTAAAATGATGAACCCCATTCGAAACCTTGGAGTTCGCCTTTCTAGTGGAGCCTTCCGTACTTCTTCTGTCAACATCCTTTACTGCGAGGGTGGGGTACTTCCTTTGCCCTACCATAGACTTTAAATCTGCATGCGATACCTCTGCCGAGTACAGCAAGCCCCTGTATCAGAGGTCTACAGATGCCTGTATGCTGCCGAATCAACGGCGGCATATGATAAGTTGCCATCTTTACCCCACCCCTTGAACCTTCGCATAGGAGATCATCTCTCTGACCTGGGTGCTCCAAGAGTCCTTAGCCTTCCATCCTTACTGACCCCTAGTTGGAGTGCTCCTCTCCCCACAGTATGTCCAAACATGTGGAGCCTGGAGAAGTCCTCCATGGACCCTCGCATCATTAAGAGCCTGTTCTTATTACATTCAATCTCACACAAACAATGCTGCCCACTATACACGGATGGCTCTAAGTGGGCGCCGCAGCCATCTACCCAAGAGGAGAATTCCTAACTCTATCTTTGCCGCCAGCAGCATCTATTTTTACCACTGAATTTTCAGCAATCATTTTAGCACTTAGACTCATCCAAATTTTACCTTTTAGTGATTTTGTCATTTTTTCCGACTCAAGGAGTGTCTTACAGTCGATTAGATCTTTTAATGCGTCCCATCCCCTAGTCACATAAATTTGCAACTGGCTGATTTAAAATGCGTCGTGATATAGAACAATTTTTTGCAGGGTCCCTGGGCATGTGGGGTTCCTGGGCAACGAGGAGGCTGATCGGCTGGCCAGCTCAGCACATTCTGTGTCCCTTGAGAACTCGGCTCTGCTTTTTAGGGACTACTTTCCTTCAATAAGAAAATATATTTTTCAACTGTGGCAGAATGAATTGGATGACTGTTCATCATCCAAACTATACAAAATAAAAAATTCTATTCGCTCTTGGCCCTCGAGTCGTCATAGAATGCAGCCGTTGGAGGTGGCCCTTTGCCGAGTTCGCATTGGCCACACGAGACTTACTCACGTCCATCTTGTTTCGGGTGATGCTTATATCAGCCCTTGCTGTCGGTTTTTTTGTGGTGGGGACCAATCGGTTGCCCACCTTTTATTGGATTGTAGCCATTTTGCCATTCTCCGGTTGTCATGTTTCCCGACCCTTTTAACTATCCCTCAACACACCCGTCTTCGATTCATATTGGCGGAGGAATCTTTTAACCAGTCGTTTTTTGTTTTTTTTTGTCACAAAGTGGTCTCCTCCACCTTTTATAGATGATTTGTCTCGTTTTACCCTAGCTGCCATATAGAATCCACTTGGATTGGGCAGCAACCCACTGGTAACTTACCTTAAACTTAAACCTTAATATATTTGGTATAAGGAGATATAGACCAGGAACGAAGTAGGGCCGGGTTAATACACCCGTTTTGGAGATACCATATGCCGGTACATATGTTAAGAGGAGGGGAGACCGATAAGCAACATTGGGAGCACATCAGGGAGATTGGGCACCCACCCATTTTGAGTTGAGAAGTTTGGGCATTGACGACAGTCCATCACCTTAGTTTTAGTAACGGAGAAACGATATCGTCTCTAAAGAGCTCGCGAAGACACTGCATCAACAGCTAATTGAAGCAACGGGCTCCTCATGGAAGCCGCAGGGGTGCATAGAAGTATGGCAGATCATCTACAAAAGGGTGGCTATAACCCTTAAGACGATGACCTGTGGAACACCTTCCTGCCTTTTTTCTTCATAGGGGAATACCCTGTGTAACCTGTTACACTTAGTACCTAGAGGAGTTACACATCCTGTCCACTTTAGTGAAAATTAGCTAAGTTCTGTCACAAGGTTAACTTGAACTCTCTGAAGGGGCCTGGGAGTGTTGTGGTGCACTTTCCCATTGTCAAAGCTCAGCACTACTATACATTTTCTTTATTATTATTATTCATTACTATTTAGAATTATTAATGTATTATTATTATTATTGTACCGGGGAACAGCCAAAAATGTACCCGTTTTTATAATGCTGTAATTTGTTTGCCATTAAAGCTTGAGAGTAGAAATAACTATCATTAATAAGAACGGTTAATGTTGGGTTTATAACTGCCCTCGAATTTTGTGGGCACTTTGTTATAAATATTTATATTTTTCGAAAATACGCAAGTGTTTACTTAATGTGGGCAAATTTCTAATTAGGATGTTATGGCGAAAAATAGATTGGCCGACATCTTGGGAGAGATAGTGTGAATTTTGAAGTGATTTTTTTCTCTAAATTAAAATATGATATGGACATTTCATATTAATCAATTTTAAATAAAGTACGATTGATTAAAATAGCATTCTGACGTGAGGCTTATTTCTGAAATCAAGGAGCGTGGAAGAAAAACTAGAGATCTAACGACATGAATCAATCGCCCTTTGAATTTGAATCTAATGTTAGGCTTTCGAATTAGGAAGATTTACGAGTTTTTTTAGTCATGGGTGACTCTACATCTCACTATGTCGGTCGGTCTCCGTTTTTTTTTTTAATAATATTGTAGCTATTCGGCTGATTCTAACGAAATTTGAAGACCTAATGTTGTGTTACATTTTCTTTCGAATGATATAATTACAAAAGTCTCCCCAAGGTTAGTCTGTGAATTATATTTTCGGAGGCAATAACATCATAGCTATTCAGCCGATTCTAACAAAATTTGAAACCCTTATATTATTTTACAATCTCTTTCGAATAATATAATTATCAAAGTGCTCCCAAGGTTATCCCGATAATTATTTTGTCTTGGCAATATAATATCATAACTATTCGGCTGATTCTAACAAAGTTGAAACTCTTATGTTGTTTTACATTCCCTTTCGAATGATATAATTGCAAAGGCCCTCCCATGGTTAGTCAGGGAATTATTGGAAGTTTTGAAGGTCGTAAGGTCATAAATCAGAATAAGTAATAGCACGCGACTTTTTGGTCAGCAGACCTTTTTTTTTAATTGCGGGGTGTAGGAGAGGTGCAAGCCTCCTTATAAATGATATATATAAATATATATATATATATATATATATATATATATATATATATATATATATATATATATATATTATATATATATATATATATATATATATATATATATATATATATATATATATATATATATATATATATATATATATATATATATATATATATATATATATTTTATCCAAAAATTCAAGGGTGGGCATAAACCCAACATTAACCCCCAAAAAACAATATTTGAAATTTTATTAGATAGTTTTTTAACATTCGAATGACCACCACCAGACTCTATGCACTTATCAATCCGATGAGCAAAATTGCTTATGGCATTCTGCAAAGTATTGACATTGATGGATGCAATTATTTCTCGAAACTCATTCTTCAGTTCTGCGAAATAGTCTTTCTTTTACAAAACTCCAAAGAAAGTAGTCTAAAGGTGACATTTCAGGTAACCTTTCCGGCCAGTGGAAATTTGTCCTATGTGACATTAGTCGTGTAGGAAATCGAGCCTTCAACCATGTCATAGTGGCACATTCAGTATGCGCTATATCGCCATCTTGCTGAAACCATTCGTCAGTATATGTGTTATTGGCGAAAATGCTCTTGAGCATGACAAGATATCTGGCAGCGTTAATTGACTGAGCTTGTCCTGTTTCATGGTCCTCAAAGAAATAGGGCCTATAAATCTTATTTCCACTTAGTCCACGCCATACTGTTATCTTTGGGGAAGTGCAAAGGTTTTTGATAGTGATTATTCCGCTTAGTTAGTGACCACTTCATATAATCTGTTTATTTGGTATACCTTTCAGGTAAACGTTACACTCATCACTGAAAAGTATGTTATTCAATATTAATTATTTGCATCACATATTTGTTTAACCCTGAGGCAAAATGATAACCTTCCTTGGTTATTGTGCATTGAGATTTCTTGATGACATTGACTTTTGTATGGCTTTAAATTAAGATTTTTTTTTTTTTAGAATAGTTCGCACAGCTTCTCTATTCAAAGGTGTCTCAGCAGCCAATTTTCTCACTGACTTTGTTTCATCAGCATCAATTAAAGTCCTTATCTTTTCAATATTCGTTTCCATCCTCGCTTTTCTTAAGGCCGGAATTTCCTTGATTTAAATTACGAATTGTGTGGTGGGTATTCCACTTCTTTGTAATATATTTACATATTTCTACCTTCAAGATTTAATGGCTAACAAATTGCAGCATTATAAAAAGGGGAACACTTTTGGCTGTCACTCGGTATTAAAATTATTGTATTATTATTGTGGGTTATTATTATTATCTGGTATTATATTATTATTATTATTTAGTATTATATTATAATTACAGCTATTCCCTCAACATTTTCTATCCGCATTTTGTACCAGGAGGACCGTTTCTACCTGATCATAGTTGGTCCGGTAGCCATAGTGACTTAGTAGACTACATGCCATTCTTCGATTACCTAACACCACCCTACTCCTTAATGGACCCGCCTATATCTTCATCTCTTAATGTCATACTCGCCTATCCCGTTCTAAACTTGCTCTTCTATCCACAGAGGTTGTGGTTGCCCATCGCACTTTCGTATACCGTAAGCGTCGAAAACCAGGGGCTTGGGCAAGTATTAGATACGGAGTGTGGTGGGCCGTCGACTTTGCTCACCTTCTTGCAGTACACATAAAGTGGCTACATCGGTACCATCCTTTAAGGTTAAAGTTGCAGGGCAATATTGCCTAAATGGCGGCTCGGATTGGCAAAGCCCATCAACGCTCGACTCGTCCGTGGACCGAGTATGTGTAAATGATCACATTCTGGATTCTTTTTTTTAGCATATGGAGACTTTTCTCTTAACCTTCTAAGTCATTGGAAGGGGGAGAGGCTCATATTATCTACTTTTAATGGGTCTATTTTTCTTTTTTTCCAAATCTGGTGACAATAGAAGGCAATAGAGATTGCGCATGGGCATCCGGCTCCAAGTGCGGCAGCGCCATCCATAGGCTTCGCGGAAGAAGAGTTCTTTCCCCGAAACCTCATCGCCGTGGGCCTAATTACTATCCAAATAACGTTTGACCATTCGGCACGCAGAATGCTTTCGTGGTGGTCAACCGAATGTGAGACGGCCCTTAAACAGAAGCGTTATGCTTGCCTGTCCTATAAGCGCCACCTGGACGATTCGACTGTCGCTGAAATTCGCCGAGTTAGAGCTCGGTTCTGATATGTTTCGAAGCACGCTCGCTGCTCTTCTCGGCGGCATACGTGTCTTCACCCTAACGGGAAACCCCTCTAGCAGAACTGTGGAAGCGAATTAAAAGGATTCGGGGCAAGTTCTTGCAGGACCCCTCTGTCACTTTACATGAAAAAGGGACCGCAATCTCGGAACCCGCGTCCATGGCAGAGTCTTTCGCGACCGCTTTGTCCGCATTCTCTAGCCTGAGTGCTACTCCGCCAGCATTCAATTCACGCCGTGATGTCGCTGAAGGTGGCTCACTGGACTTTACCTCCAAAGGTGGAGAACCCTTCAAAGACAGGTTTAAATTGAGTGAATTGAGTTCCTCTCTCCCTTTGTGCACGGACACCACCCCTAGTCCAGACAATGTCACCTGTGCAATTCTTGAACTTATAGGTAAGTGTTGTGGTTTACGGCCGATTACGTATGTACGGTTGATTCGTACATGAGTAAATCTGTTCCACTTTTCTCTAAGAGTGCTCTAATTTAATTTTTTAACCAGGGAGGTTTCGTATTATGATATATCTATTTCCAGGGCTGCGTTCGAGGATCTAATTAAACAACTTAGACAAAATATACTTTTAATAACATCAAAGAACGAAATATTAAATCTTTAAATGCACTAATTCTATAGTAAGCGAGTCTAATAAAAATTAACACTACATATGAATACTACGAGATGGTTGACACAAAAACACTACTAATACATGAGCTTTAAACTCAATTAAGGCGAGTTCTTAAGTCATTTGAACTTGAAATAATTTGGTTAAGATTACGAGTTTGAAATGGTTTTGTTACGAATACACTTCCGCACGGAATGGGAAATAACAAAAATGAATAAATTTTCTATTCGTTTTACCTTTAACTCAGAGTGTGTCGAAAGTTAGATGCCCTTGAAAGTGAGCCTCCTCGCTGAGTTGGTTTGGGGCGAGTTGGACTGGAGATGTCCTCGCTGAGGTGAGGCGAGCGTGGTGAAGTGATTCGGGAAAATAGCCGATGCTTCTCCCGGGGTTAGTTAAGGCGAGTGATGATGCTTCTCTCAACTTGAAGATGTAAGTGACGATGAGACTTAACCAAGATGGGAATCTCTTCTCGAATGGGAATTCACTTTGGTCTTCCTCAATGGTGAGGTGTATCTCTGCTTTTTCAGCAAACTGAGATACGGGATTTTCTCTGGACGAGAAAGGTAGGAGAGTTGGTCTCGCTACCACTGGCCTGATCTTCTAAGCGACCAAAGGAACAGCCTCAGGAGGGAAGTCCCACTTGGTTCCAACTATCTTCTTAATTCCCTGTTTGGCCCAGGGACTCGTCTTCTTCTCTCTTTGGCTACACGGCTTCTTCTCTAAATTTCTCAAGATCGAACTATATATACGTCGATTATCCCCTGGGAGAGGGGAGACGAGGGAGTCTAGGAGGGGCGAACTTTCACTAGCCCACAATTAAGCCCCTCTCCTAGGGCATATATTTTCAACGCTGTGGCACTTCACGACTTCAGGTTTTCGCACAGGGAAGGTGAGATTTCGTCTATTTGGCAAAAAATAGATATAAACAATCGGAGGAGACAGTGAGCCTGTACCTAGATTTTCTGCCGACGAAGCCTTAGGCAGCAAGATTTTCATTTTAAAGGCTCTCACATTCTCCTATGTTTATATTAACGGACTACACCACTAGTCTGGTAAATTAGGAAATCTGCTGACCGAAATCCTTCTTTGCGAGCGACTTCGAAGGGTCTTGGGGCAGCGGTGAAATGGAAGGGATGGGGGGAACTTGGCCCATGTGGAACGTAATGGTTGACGCTTTATAAACAAACTAGCGTGTGCTGGTCCTCGTTATATTCATTCCTCCTTAGTAAGTGATACATGGCCTTTCTCTTAGATTTGTTCAACATAATCTGGACAGAGGGTATTTTCTGACTAGTGGCGAATGGTGACTTTGCTCGCTTTTTGCAAACAGGGGAAAGATCACTCTACACCAGCCGGTTTCCGCCCATTCTCTCTTACCTTCTTCATGTGCAAGTTGATGGAGGAATTGTTAAACGTTAGATTAGCCTTCTTCCTAGTCAATGGAGGCCACCTATCTTCGCACAGTTCAGCTTCTGCAAGTTCCACGCCGCGTCGGATGCTCTGCTCTGACTGGAAAATGTCGTCTGCAAGGCATTTTATAGTAGACGGCATTAAGCCACAATACTTTTCTATCTGGAGAAGGCTTATGATACCGTATTGCTATAAGGTATCATGGAGACCCTCCACACGATGGGGACGAGGGTAAGCCTCCCAATCTTCTTTTTCCTGAGTTTTTGTGAGATCGTCGATTCCGCGTACGGGTGTGGAGGGCGGGAAACCCTCTCTAACCCAATGGAGTCGGAAAAGGGTGTACCATAGGGAAGTATCCGAAGTATCACACATTTTCTCCCTGAGCATCAACGCTATCACCTTTGTGCTTATGGAAGATGTGCTTGCTTTGCTATACGTGTGCGACCTTTCGATCTCTTTTGGTGCGGCCCAAAGACCAACTTTGAAGCGTCGAGTTCAACAGGAGTTGAACCGCATCTCTCGCTATGCCGAAGTCCACAGGTTTGTTTCAGTTTTTCTTTGCCAATATTAGGGTGGTGCACTTCTGCCGCTATCCACCACTACATTTCGAACAGACTTGTTCCTAGACAGGGTTCACCTGAAAATCGTGAAGTCGCTCTGCGCCATGCACAGTACACTATTCGCTTCTATTCGCAAGCCAACGGTTCTCACTGTATCCGCAGCTAAACTCGACGGTGCCTATGACGCGGATAGATGACAGTCATACTCTAAGCCCTTATGATTTAGGGCTAGGAAACTCCTTTGAGATCTCCGTATATCTTTCGGGGCGGTGGTGCCTCTGATTTTGCCTTGAGCGCAAGCCTGTTGGGTACCACCTTTGCCTACTTTTCACCACTCCTTTGTTACCTAATCTTCCACAGCGCTCGATGTATTGCGTTAGACCTTTTTGGAGAACGCTTCATGTCATGTTGGATCCGTGCCTTTGTATACGGATGACAGGGGATCGGTTTTCCCGCTTTATTCTCTCTATTTGAAGTCATATGGTCTCTACAAGGCGCGGGGTCTCTCTTTACGGTCAAACTACAATACACCCTTCATCAGGTATACAACGCGTCGTACCCACTTCAGAGACTGTTTTTTTTTTAGCGACTAACAAAGCGCCCTGAATCCTTTTGAGCTATTAAAATCTCCACACCACATGGTTCGCGGTATCCATTACGCCATGCTTGCCGTGAGGCGGGTGTATGTCGAGATTATCTTCTGCTAGCTTCCTGGGCATATGGGAATTGCGGGGAATGAGCGCACCGATGAGGGCGCCAAAGAGTCCACGAGGACTGGGCGACCAGGCCAGCGTTTCGCTCTTCCTCACACCGATTACATGGTAGGAATCGAGGTTGCCTTCCGGGCTGCTTAGCAAAGAAGATGGGAGATGGTCAAAAGGAACTTAAAGTTGCATGCCATTGCGCTGCGACTGTTCCCATGGACTTACCCCACCATGCCGCGAATGCTTCAGGTTGCTTTCTGTCGTCTCCGCATTGGATACACTCACGGGACGCACCACCATTTAATGGATCACTTGCCTGTATTTTATCGTGACAACTGCGTTGTCATCCAGACTACTCGGCAGTCTTGTTGAATTTCCCAGTTTTAGTGATCTTTGTGTTCGTTCCTTCTTCTTGCTTTTTTGCTTCTTATTTTGTTTTATTTTACTTTTTATTTTAGACATTTTTTTAATCTAGCCTAGCATTAGACTGTAAGATGATTACGGCGACTTTTACCCAGGTAGTCAGTCACGAGATGGGCTCTTTATAATAAATATTGACTCCTTGTATCAGAGCAGACATAACTAATACGAACCTTAACTTAAAATTACGAGATGATAAAATGCTTGGAATAAAATTGAGGAAAGGCCCCTCATACCCCAGTTATAAGATACCATGCCACGAAGTGGTATCATAAGCCTTTTCCATGTCAAAGAACACTGCCAGAACATTTCTTTTGACAAAGGCCTCTCCTCTAAAGTTCTCCAAACGAACAAGCAGGTCCACAGTATTTGGAGCTTACGGATACCACGGCAGACCATTTGACTCCAGAAATCGATTAAGTCGTACACAGTGGCTTATCCAGAAAAGGCGAATGGGGGGCCGATGGCAGGATTTTTATGAGTGGAAATTTGTTAAAACTGCCTATTATGGTACATATTTTTACGAGTAATACATGTATAATCGTACAAATAATCAGTGCTGAATACATACGAATAAGTTATAGGCATAAATGATGAATATGTACATGTTGTGTAGACTACATTGATGTAGGCTACTTGCAAGTAATTTCGCTCACTTAAGTAACAAGGCACATAATAAAGGGTGTTCCATTAAGACGGATCGAAGTTAGCAGTAAATAAAACAGTGTTATTGGTGAAAAATTATTGATTTCACTATTGGATCATGTTATTTGAGTCATGGCAATTATGGGTGAAAAATAATATCGCCTAAATGTCGGCCAAGGCTTCGGCGGCACACTTCCACTCGATGGTCAAAATTTTTTAGGACGTACGTCTCTGCATAGTTGTTCCTCGATCTCACCAACATGCCTTATTATCTCATCCTTCAGCTTTTGAATTGTTGTTGGCTTGTTGCCATAGACCTTACTTTTGAGATTACCCCAAAGGAAGAAATCTAAAGGCGTCAAGTCACACGATCGTGGTGGCCAATTGACCTCGCTGTTTCGAGAGATGATGCGACCTGGGAACTTCTCATTCAATAAAGCCATTGTTGCATTGGCTGTGTGGCATGTGGTGCCGTCCTGTTTAAACCACAAATCTTCGACATCCATAGAATTAAATTCAGGCCATCAAAAGTTGGTTATCATGGGACGGTATCGCTCGCCTGGCATCATTTTCGAAGAAATACGGCCCAATGATTTCGCTAGCAGAAAATGCACACCAAACAATGACCTTTTGCGGATGCAGTGGCTTTTCAATAATCTTCGGATTTTCATCAACTCAAATGCGACAATTCTGCTTATTAACGAATCCACCAAGATGAAAATGGGCTTCATTACTAAAGATGATTTTTTTTTGCGAAAAATCATCATCAGCTTGTCTTTGTTCGTGCGCCCAATTGATGAATGTACGGAACTTCAAATGGTCAGCAGTCTTCAGTTCTTGTGTCAATTGAATTTTTTAAGCGTGTAGAGACAAATCTTTTGTCGAAATTCGATGTAACGTTGTTGTGGAGAGGTTCAATTCCTGCGCGCGATGACGAATAGAGGTGTCTGGATCTTCGGCCACATTGTCGCGCACTGCAGCAATGTTTTCAGTTAAACGGCGTAAACGAGCACGCAATGGCGTTTTCATATCTGCCACCGACCCCGTTTGTTTGAATTTACGAACAATTTTCCCAATTGCACTCTCGGTTGGTCGACTATGTTGACCAAAAAAATCGCGAAGTGCCCGAAATGCGTTTCTGTTTGAACGTCTATTTTCGTAATAGGCTTCGATAACTTTAACACGTTGTTCGATTGTTAATATTTCCGTGGTTGAAATTGCCAAAGACTGAAGTTATTAAATCTGAAAGAAAAAGAAAAAAAAAATCATTAGACGCTTAAACTTAACTCACATTTAAAATCGGTCCAAGTTATTGGAACACCCATTAGAAAAAGTATTTTTATTTTCCAGGAGTAGGCTCTCTTAAAATCGTAGGCCTATGCCTAATGTCCCCCTTCATTTGCCTAAGTGAAGAAGAGACGGTAGTTTTTCGCTGCAAACTTGTCAATCACTTGATCACTCGAAACTTGAATGTCTTTGTGGACGGCGAGTAGTGCGAGGCCGTTAAGGTGATCCTGGCCAATGGTGCTCCTTATGTACGTCTTTAGCCGTTTCAAGGCTGAGAATGAGTGTTTGGCCTCTGCATTTGAGACCGGGAGGGTCATTAAGATGGTCAGGAGCTTCGCAATGTTTGGGAACATACGGGTCTCGACGTACTCCTTCGCATTCTTGACAGTTTCGAAGACCGGAGCGGAATTTGTCCACCGTTGTGCCTCCTCCTGCACGAACACCAGTGACTCAACATCGCTCTCCTAGAGCTTAACGGCATTAAGGACGGCATCTACGTCTGCTTTTGAGCCCTTAAGAAGTTCCTTCAATCGGAGAGCAACTGGCACGGTATCGTCCTCAAATCTTCTCTTCCGCTCGCGATTACTTGGTCAACGAATGGAATATAGATCGAGCGTCGATAGTACTCCTCAGCAGTCCTGGTCGGGATATTCCCGCGCTGTCTCTGTCGTGCACAGACTCGGGGAACATGGACATCATCGTGAGCCGAGTGCACTTCAATCAGGAGGTCCTTGGCTTTTAAAATACAGTGTGGAAGTACTCCTCTGAGCTTAGCGTAAACAGTCTCGATCTCACGAATCAGTGTGTATGCAGATGCCAACTCACTGTCCTTCTTCTGCAGGGTCCTGCTCGGCTCGAGTGTGTGAGCCAAAAGTGACTCCACTACAACCAGCTCAATGAGAAAGCGAGGGCCCCTAATCGCCAGCATTGGCATCCAGCTTCATTTCCTCTTCCATGAAGACTGCGATGTGAGGCAGAAACTCGATGAACACGAGGAATGCATCATGCCGCTCAACCCATCTGTTGCGACACAAGGGCACCAACTTCTCCCGCTTAACTGAGCAAAACTTCACGATTTTTGAGAACCAGAGCGCCCGCATGTTTCTGGAGTACATGAAGTTATGGACTTCGTTGAGTATCTGAAGGGCGAGTTTCACTTCTTTCACATCGCAGGCCTTGGTCAGCACCAGGTTCAGTAGGTGATTAAAGCAGTGGATCGGTTTGGCGAGTGGGTATTACTCCATGATGATGGCGGCACAACCTCTGACCTTCCCCATCATGACACTCGCTCCGTGGAAGCCGAGGCCCCGGCAGTTTGATATGTCCAAAGCAAGGCCATGTACGGTGCGAATGAGCCGTTGGGCCAGGCCTTCACCGGTGAGGTTCTCAGCATGGACGAAAGTGAGAAAGTTCTCCTTGATGTCCTCTTCGACGTGTCGAAGGATAATGGTGGCTTGCTCCTCTCCTGAGACGTCTGTGGTATCTTCCATTAACACTTCGAATACCCCTGCCTGACACTTCGGCTAAGACCTCTTACAGCACCAATTGACCTGTAAAGCGAAATATGATTATGGTGACAGCTGCTCATAATGTCTTTGCTAATGAGGGTGGAGTTAGCTCGGCTGGCAAAGCTGGTGAGTTGGAGGTTGACGTCGGCATCTCCTTCCTGGGCTCGATAACGCAGAATCGCTCTGAAGACTCCATCTCGTGTTTTTCTTGGAATAGAGAGGGCCAATGGACTGTCATCTTGATGCCCACGGAGAGGCAGCGAATTTTGTCCGCAGAAGAGGACGCTCTCAATGATTGGAACCAACAGGCACCGGTTGGTCTCGATTTGCTCCTTCTTTTTCGCCTGTAGTATGGTGTCGACAGCCCTTGTCGGGTTTCGCAAAGTGTCGACAAACCCCTCCATTTTCGTCATTGCTGTCGCGTGATATCCGTGCTTATTGTGACTGCTGAGCAGTTCGGTGGTTTTTTTTTGTACCTGCACATCGGCTTTAACACCAAGGTGCCTGGCCTATAGTCTCCAACTCCGCCCGCATATCCTCCGAACAGCACACATGGAACGCCGTATCCACCCTCGTTCAGCAACGAGTACTTCAGGCAGGGGTATGTGATGCACCAGCTTGGTTGGAATAGCCTCTTATGACCACCTTCTTCATTGAAGGGTGAGATCCGGCTTCGCTGTCAGATCTACAGGCTGTCGATTTCGAAGTGCTTGACCGTTGCTCCAGCTCATTGACATAGCGCTCGCAATCACCACTCGTCTTGGCCACTTTGGTCTAGAAGAACAAGGTGATCTTCATATCGCCGACTCTCTTCATGGTACACGCCCTGTGAATGAGAGGGAACTAATGCATCACATGGAAAAGCCTAGCCGCTCACATCACCCCATGTCCGTAACAATATATAATAAAAAATCACTTACTTTGCACTGCTGTGTTTCAGAAGGAGTATGACGCGGAGATGATGCTGGTGTAGTTTTGAAGAGAGAGAGAGAGAGAGAGGATGCTGGAATTAGTTCCGAAAGTAAAAGATCCCAGCGAGCACATGCCCAGCTCAGGTCAGCTGATAAAGAGTTGAAGGGCCAGGCGTGTGAGTCAGGATGTGCGATCCGACTGGTCAGTGAGTCATGCGCACGCGCCGTGTGTCCGCCATTTTTTCCAACAACTTACTAAGACAGCTTTCTAATGCGATTGGACGGTAATTATTATGATCCATAGAATCGTTCCCTTTTTTGTACATTGCAACCCAACCGTAACTCGACATGTGGAAGGGGTGTTAGCCAACCTTATCTTTAAGGGTCGTCCTGTCGCCAAATGCGATAAAAATCCATAAAAGGCGAAAGAAAATTTTCATCTATCGCCCGGAAGGCGACAAGTCTTTTTTACCTTTTTTTTCTCTAATACTAAATACGGTATTCAATATTAAAATCAATCGATCAGCCGTTAGCCAGTGCCAGACGTACAATTTTAAAAGTTTTGCCAGCATCTTGTTTGTAAAAATTGCTATTTTGAAAACAGCATATTTGAGTCATTCACTCAGATCTCTTCATTTCTTCAATTATAGGTAAGTTTACATAATGCCTAGCATTGTTCTTTATAAATTTTACACATTAGTAAATAGTAATTATCATAGATGGTTTAGAAAGGTTATCTTTGTGTCATTGTGTCATTGTGTCATTGTGTCACTAATATGTTCTAAGCCTATTTGTTGGATTGTGTTCCATTGTATTTTTATACTTATGAATTTTTATTCTATTCACTATCTATCATTGATTGATCTACAACTACCAGTAAAACATATATTGGCAATCTTTTACATTAGCGACTCAGGATTATTTTCCTGTTACCCCATAATGATTCGTTTTTTGTTCCAAAATCTTTCGTTTATTTACTTGTTCCTGAGTGCGAGCAAATCGAGCACGAAACGGCTTCTAGTAACCAAATACATAACGAACGATGAAACACAGTGATACAGTTCAATTTGGAACGAAAAATAACAACCCAAAACACCTGAGTCGCTAATGTAAAAGATTACCCATATATAACCTATTGCAATATACAATGCAACAAATATGTTCTATTGTTTTTAAATTATTAATAATATAATAAATGTCCCAAACCATGCCAAATTCAATAAATGTATTATTTTATATTCAATAAAATTTCATGTTTTTCATTTGCACTATTAATTTTTACTTATTCTATTAAATTCACCCCCAATGATTTTTTCAAATAATTAGACCTGAAAGTATTAAATGATAAATTAAAAAAACAAAAACAAAACCTTTTTAATAAAAGTTGTAAAATATTAAATTTTGCTTGGTTACACAAGATTTACATACGGATTATTGATAATTAGGATTGCTAAATAAATATAAGAAAATAAATTTTTCTGATAATTTAATTATTTTTTCTAGTTAAATTCTTCTATAAATGTCTCAAAAATCCAAAGAAACAGCGAGAATATGATGAGAAAAGTCGAAATCCGACATTCTTACCAAAATGGAAAGAAGGGCGTCCTTGGCTTCTCTACGATGATAAAAAACAAAAACAATGATATGTGTAAAGTTATTAAATATGAAAACCAGTCAATGGCTTTGCAGCTTGTGCTTCGCTACTAAGATTAAATTTTTTTAAAAAGCAGCCATGGTTAAATTTGTATAAATTTTCTGAACTTCGCCAATTATAATAATTTTACAAATGAACTCTAAGCTAAATATCCCCTTTCAAAAATTACATTGCTAAAATATAGTTAGAGATAAAATAAAAAAGCAGCCTTACTTAAATTATAATCAATTTTCTGAACTTCACCAATTGTAATTCATTTTCTTTTAAAACATTATAAAGCATTGGATAATCATATTTATTTTTTCTGAACTAAACTCTTTTGTTTTTTAAAACTCTAAAGAAATTCTTAGAAATTACCTTAATAAAATTTTTAAATATACTTAAGTCATAACCAAACTAAGATTAAATTATTATTCAAATACTCAACAAAATCCCGTTCTTAAATTATAGAGTTAGTGATGATGATATCGCTAAACATGAAAACTCAAAGGAGGACAAAATAAACTCTTCAAAGAAATTGGCTAAAATGCAAAACCTGGAGAAACCTAAGCTGATATGGTGTAGGGGAGCGTGTCATATAATAGGTAGGTTCCTGGCGCCAAAATTGCAGGATTAATATACTCAAAGAGAAACTCCACAAAATGGACGCTCGGTGGACTTAGCAAATCCGAATAAATTGTCTTTTATATCAATTTGTGCATATTAATTTGTATATAGAAATGGAGAATATATATATATATATATATATTATTAGAAGGCGGGAGTCTACGATGCAGCTAGGTAAACACAAATTCTTACCAAAGGAAATTATAACACAGATCTGTAAAATCGGATCATAGAATAGAGCTAAAATTATCTGAGATATGTAAGTATGGTAAATACAAAGCTGTTCAGTAACTCTGCCCAAGGGGTGGAACTAAGAGCCCAACGACGGAAGCTTGACCCGCAGACGAGTATAGGCCACGCCACCCTGGAAATGAAACGGTATATATAGGCGAGCAATGCAAAGAATTGTCATTAAGAATTGTTATTATAATTGTTATTAAGACATTAAGATTAATTCGTTGTCATATTAGCGTTATGAAACCCCCTTTAATTCGCTTAAGTCTTGTCGCTCTAGAATTCAATACCAATACATCGCGGTGAATAAGAAAACCTGCTTGTCGCCTGCAAAGTAATTTTGACGTGTCGCTTGTCTCTTTAATAGGCCCTTATTTGAATAAAAGTATATTTTTGCTACGTCCTTTCTAAAAGTCCTTTACCTCGATTACCCGTAAACCTTCAGTAAACCCAGCCAACTATAAGAATACCCGTGAAGAATCATCTTTGGAGTCAGATAATTCATTCAACTTTCAGCTATAAACTGGTAACCAACATACCATAAACTTGTGAAGTTGGTAACTCATCGCTATAAACTGGTTAACTCTCGATAAATTGGTAACTTATACCCCCATACTGGCTCTTCTGCCAATGAACAAAAGTCAAATCAACAAATTCAGCTTTTTATTTCGAAATGCTCATTACATTTCTCTACAGCAGTGGTTCCCAACCTTTTCGAAGTGATTACCCCCAAATGCAAGTTCGTAATTATCAATTACCCCATTGAACATATACCCGGTAATATCAGATGTTTTGTGGGTTTTTTTCGCAGTCACATGAAGAACAGCACGGGTCATATAGCCCACTATTGGCTGTATAGTGTATATATTTAAGGATTCAGCACAAATGCAAACTTTTCCATTTTTATTTATATCAAAATCAGCCATGATAAATGCAAAATATTCATTACAACAATAATAATACATATTAATCAGTGATCGCTTTATGCTTGCTCTGGTTCTTCAGTGTGAGGGTTGAGCTTGTATTGCCTTGTGCATTTTTTTCTATTTTGAGCTTGGTCACAGAAAGGGCTACACGGACGTCAGATGACACGTTGAGTCTGTTACGTTTCTTGGTCTTCATTCTAAGGACAGTAGAGAAAGCTTGCTTACAGAGATAAGTGGTAGAAAATCCTATGAGAATTTGTACTGCTCGAGAGGTTAGTGTTGCTATATCCTGCAAACATGGGATCGAAAAGATGTCTAGATCATCAGCCTTGGCTTCAAACATTAGTTTCCATTCATTATTTGTCCTGAGTATGATAAATTTTTCTTTTACTGGACAGTCCTCATCAGGATTTATATCTTCACTCACATCAAAAGGATTTCCTACCCATTCACTGTTGGTACTATTCAAATCTGGAAGGTACTTCTGCACACTTCCCAAGAGGCCGGTCAGATGATCTATAATGTCTCTCTTCATGTGGTTGAGGATATCTTCAGAATTCAGCTTATCAAGGAAGGCATCCAATGTAGGAAATTGTGCAAAAGTTTCCCTTCCAACACATCTGATCCATAGTTGCAATTTCCCACAAAAGCAAGCGATGATTTTTCCGAAGTTCCAGTGACGTAGTCTGTCTCCCTTAAAGTTTTAAATTGCATGTATTCACCTCTCCAACGATATCAGCTAAGTAACACAAACGTGTGACCCATAATTCATCACCAAACAGATCCGCGAGGGATGATCCTTTCTCTTGCAGAAATATATGAAGTAATTCACGGAGCTCAGCAACACGAACAAGGACTTTCCCACGTGATAACCAGCGAACTTCAGTATGGTATAGTATATTTTCACAATGAGCTCCCATTTCTTCACACAGCTCTTTGAATATGCAACTGTTCAAACTTTTTGATTTGACGAAATTGACAATCTTGATCACGTCATCCAAAATAACCTTGATGGACTCGGGCAGGTCGCGTGAAGCCAAGGTATAAAGATGAATGATACATTGCATAACCTCGATATTTTGGTTCTTTTCCTTCAACAAGCCATGGAATCCTTTGCCCTGGCCCATCATGCTTGGAACCTTGATCCAATCTAGACCTGTTTTTCTCATGAACCCATCCACTGTGTTGAAGATATCTGCACCTCTTGTAGCTGTCAACAATTCTTCACATAGTACCCCCCCCCCCCCTGAACATATCTAATGAACCCGATCAAAGTGGCACAAGATGCAACATCCGTGCCTTCATCACACTGAATTGAAAATTTGGGATAGGAAGTGGATAATACCACTGAATAAGTTGTTCAAGAATGTCTGCAGCGAGATCGTCTATTCTTCTGTGAATTGTGTTGTTGGAGAGTGAAATAGCATTGAGCTTTTTGGCTTGCTCCAAGCCGCATAATTTTTCCACCATTATGAATGAGCATGGTAAAATCAACTCTTCAGCAATTGTATGTGGCTTTTGTGCTTTTGCTATTCGATATACCACTTCATATGAAGCTTCAACAGCAGCCGCCAGTTGTTGTGATGTAAGTCCAGTTTTTCCCAAACTTCACAGCCTGCAGATTGTTTGTCTTTTGTTGAAAAAAAATTTAATACTCTGGGACACACTGCCGAGATGACACTTCATCAGATTTTAATTCAGCTTTCCTGGTTTCAGACTTTCATTGATAAGAATTTTTCAGCGCAGCACACATTGTGCGCGATCTCCCCCCAAATCAGGCATATTCGCAAAGCTATATTGTAAAAATACCTCAATGTAGGTTCGTTTCCATCTGAGTTTACTTGCCATCCTATGAAAAAACACATGTATGATTAGCAAGAAACAAAAGCATGAACAGAAGATAATTATATAAATAACCAGGCAATGGCTTCACCACTTCCCTCTAAGGGGGGAGCTTGCGCTTCGCTACTAAGATTAAAATATAAAATCTAAAAAAAAAACAGCCATGGTTAAATTTTCTGAACTTCACCATTTGTAATTCTTTGGGTTTTAAATCATTCACAAAATTTCGATAGTTATATTTATTTCTGAACTTGACCATTTTGTTTTTTGATATTATAAAAGAATTATTAGAAATAACTTTGATATAGATAACATAAGACATAACCAAACTAAGATGAAATTATTATTCAAATCTTAGTGATAATAGTAAATACAAATAGTGATAATAAAAACCACAGCAAATATAATATCAATTAAAATACTCCCTATAACAATGCCCTCTGGGCATTCCTATAAATAATAATAATAATCCTGGAGAAACTATGTATATATATATATATATATATATATATATATATATATATATATATAAAATTAGGTAAAAGGCCATGTTGTATGCAGGTTCTATTGAAGTCCACTGCTGTAGCAGCGTTATTAATTTTAACTTGTATTTTCTTAATATTTCTTACAAGTTTTTTAACGGGGTCTTCGAGGTGAGAAAAAACATCCGCGAATGACATTCTTTATTCCTAGACGTCTTTCGACCATGTTAGGTCATCTCCAGGGAATGAACAGAAATGGAATTATACGTCTTACGTCTTGAAAAAGTTAGAAGATAAAAGTATATAGTTGAAGTAGTGTGGATAGTAATCATTAGGGTACAGTGGTGAAATGGAATGAGTAAGAGTTAGTGCAGGTTGCTGGGTGACCAGCCATCACTTAAGTTCTTGTCTTCAATTTATACAAGGTTGGGGAGAGAGGACGGACGTTTTTGAAATGTCTATTACTCAGCCCCAGGGGGAGGGACATATGTAGGGCATGTACCATTCTGCCTGTGGTATCTTAGCATTTTTTTTCTTTTCGTTTCAGGTGAAACCATGGCGCTGTGGACGATAGAGCATCGAGTGTTTGCCTATGACAGTTACGTGAAGAATAACGAGTCTGTTACAGCAGTTCAGCGTGAATTTCGGCACCCCCTCAACATTCACCGAAATGAGGCTGTTCCCACCTGTAACACAATCTTACGCTGGGTTATTGCACTTCGTACACGAGGTACACTAATGAATAGGAGACCGGTGGGGGCCCCAAGAACGGTACGGACCCTGGAAAATGTGGAACGTGTTAGACAAGGTTTGCTGCGGGGTCCGAATCGCTATGCTCGTAGGCATTCCACTGAACTAGGCATCGATAATCGATCGGTAAGGCGTATTTTGCATGAAAACCTGCATTTCCACCCATACAAATTGGTCAATGAGCAACAATTGCAACCAGGGGACTATGAACAGCGGCTTAAGTTCGCACGTCAGATGGAAACAATTTTTGAGGCAAAGGACAATCTTATTTTGTTAATGAGTGATGAAGCTCATTTTAATCCCAATGACATGGTGAATCAACAGAACTGTCGTTATTGGGCTCTTGAAAATCCGAGAGAACTGCATGAAAGACCACTGCACAAACCAAAAGTGACAGTCTGGTGTGCTGTCGGAAAAGCTGCCGTCATTGGTCCTTACTTTTTTGAAGACAATAATAGAAATGTTGTTACTGTGAACTCAGAGCGTTACATCGATATGATAAACAACCTCTTTGTGCCTAAATTAAGAAGAAAACGTATGCCTATCCGACGTGTGTGGTTTGAGCAGGATGGGGCGACGGCACACACAGCCAGAACATCAATGGACGTTCTTTGCCCTCTCTTCGGTGACCGCCTCATTTCCAGGTTTGCTGATACTCCTTGGCCCCCTCGATGCCCTGATTTCTCTATATGTGATTATTTCTTGGAGGGAAACCTCAAAGCACGTGTGTATGAGCATCAGCCCCGTACATTGGACGATTTGAAGAAAGCTATTCGCGTGGAAGTCGCCAAAATCAACAGAGCAATGCTGGAGAGAGTGGAGGCCAACTTCCAAGAACGCCTTCAGAAATGCATCAATAAAAACGGACACCACATGATGGATGTTGTTTTCCACACTTGATTTTACCAAATGATAATTCAATACGAACACATTGATGTCAATACAATTTGTTTGAAGCTAAAATTAATGATTTTGTGATTTTTTCAAAAACGTTCGTCTTCTCTGCCCCACCCTGTATATCCTATCATTTATTCGATTGTGTAGGGGCTCTCATGCCTCTATTCTTCTTCTAAGATTATCTTTTGTTCTATTTGAATATTTCGCAGTTGTTGGTGACTTTTATGATTTGTTTGCAGTTTTGTAGGGATTCCTACACTATCTATATATTGGTTCTGGGTTAGCTCCATTTAACGGCTTTCCGCTCCTAAAGCTTGCCCTACTTATTGCTCTATGCTCTATTGGGATCTCCATCTTCTTTTTTTCTTCTTCGTCTAGAAGTGTTTCTAGTTTGTCCCATATTCTCTCCGCTCTTTTATGTAGGGATCCATTTACTGGCTCCATCTCTATTTCATGGTGCAGATCTACCTGCCCTCTTGCGCTCTCTCCTTCTTGTATTTGTAATTAATAGTACGCCGCTGTTCTGTACTCTCTGTAATTTCACGTTGCTGGTTTTATTTAGATTGCTGAGTGGAATTTCGGGATATAATAATACTGATTTACACAGAAGGTTGTATATTTTGATTTTATATTTTGTATTTAGTTTTTTTAACTGGTAAAGTTTCGTTAAGTTAACTTTTGCTCGTCAGATTCTTTCGATGGTGTGATTTAGGTACCCGTTTGAAGTTATCTTTATTCCTAGGACCTTGCTTTCCTTTTGGTATCTGTACCTTTCTTCGTTAATCGTTACACGTGATGTTTTTCTTCGTCCTATAGGAATAATGGTAAACTTGTTTGCGTTTGTCCTTATCTTCCATTTTTTTTTCAAAATTATTTATGTTCTCGATTTCTGTAACAGTGATTCTAGCTGCCGTTGGTGGGTGCTTGTATGGACTATTAACAATTATCGAGATGTCGTCTGCGAATTGAACGTATTTGGTGGTATCGTAGATTGGATTTGGAAAGTAATCTGTGTATATGTTATTCAACGTCAGAGTGAGACATCCTCCTTGGGGAACGCCTTGATTGATTTCAAAATCGGGTCCTCGATATCCTTCTACTCTGATGAATGCTGTGCGGTCTGTGATGTAGTCACATATGCATTTTGTTAGGATAGGTGGAAGTCCTAATCTCTTGACCTTGTATTTTAGGCCTATTCTCCAGACCTTAGCAAAAGCCTTCTGCACATCTCTTAACACCTAATCTGTGTATTTTCTGTCATATTTGGCTTTGGATATTGTTCCTACTATTATGGCCAGTGCCGCCTCGGTACTTCTACCTTTCCTGAACCCGTGTTGGTGGCTAGAAATTAGATCGCTGTCTTCTAGGTGTTGGCCCAATCTCCTGCCGATCAAATTTTCAAGTAGTTTGGCAACTGTTTCTAGAAGAGTTATCGGCCTGATATTTCCTGGTTGGTCAGGGGACTTGCCTGGTTCGGGCAAAAGTACTATTTTTCCACTTTTCCGGGCGTCAGGAAAATACCCGGCACTTATTGCCGCATTGAAAGTTTCTACTATTTTGGCAAGAAATACATCTGGCGCTCTTACCAGGTTTTCGCGGGATATCCCTGCGTCTCCAGGAGCTCTTTGCTTGGTTTTATTTAGAGTACTTTTAAATTACTCAAGTGTTATTGGGTCTACCCCTTGTTCCATCATTACTGTATCAGAAGCAGAGTCATTGGGTGTTACTTCTCCTCTCTTTCTGTCCATCTCTTCAACTATTCTAAGTTCATGGTTGCGGTCAAAATCTTCGTTTTCTTCAGGTGATATGTTGAAAACGTTATACCAGTATTCCCTAAACGCAGCCTCAATTTGTTCTGGTTCTAGCGCATTTACTCCATTGTATTTGATGGCTATTTTTGTTATCGGCTTTTTATTTCCTCTCACCATGCTGAGATTTTGCAAAAATTCTGTAGGATTTAGTTCGGAGTCTATCCCGTCTATTATCTGGTCCGATCTTATGCCTCTCTCTGTCATAATTGTTGTATTCATTTCCGTCCTAATGTTGAGGAGGCGTTCTCTATCCCCTTTTTCTGGACTAACTTGCTCTATCTTTTAGGTTTAAATGTCTATTTACCAAATCTGCTAATTGCAGTGTATACCGATGATCTGGCAATGTTCTAAACGTTGTTCTGGATATATGATTTTTGTCTGTATCTATCAGCTTTTTCCTCATGTTGTTCAGTGGTTCATCTATCTCTTCCAGGGTTGCGTTGTTTAAATTTGGTTGCTGGTAATTTAATAAGTCTTCGGCTTAGCCGCGCCAGTTAGCATTTTTAAAGTTTTTTCTCACTGGGCATTTTATTTGTATAGGGTCTGCGGGCAATGTTACTACCACCATTTCGTGATCGCTGATGGTGGGTGGGCCTCTTTCTATCAAATAGTTATATTGGAATTTAGGGGAAGCTAGCACTATATATGGTTTAGTTGCTCTTCTCAAGCCGATGTACGTAGGGAATTCCGGTCCGATCCTCTCAACTATGCCTCTTGCTATTCGCAGATCTACATTTCTTCAGCTGTTGTTGAAATAGGTTGTGTACACTGAGGCTCTTGTTCGGGCGTTCAGGTCTCCTAAGAATAATACTTGCTTATTTTGTCCAGATATCACCATGGAGTTATGTAAAAGCACATATCCCCTCTTTAGGGGTTGGTACCCTGCCATAATTATTATATCTCCTGTTCCAGTCTTTACATTGATGGCTAAGTAGGCCTCATCTAATTCTTCCAATCTTGTAAATTTTATGTCATTTCGGACGGATATCGCTACTCCGTCGTAGTTTATATCTTCAGTTGTCTTGTGGATTGTTGTATAATTAAAGATTTTAATGGGGTTTAAATCTGGATCGATGTTGACTTTATTTAGTAGGATGATTTCAGGGTCAGGTTTGAAGTAGGAAATGCAATGCGAGTGCCTTTTGGCATCCCAACCTGACACATTGTGACTTACTATTTTAAGCTTCCTTTTCCTTTCCATTTTGTATCTTATTGTTCCAGTGAAGATCTTCTCTCAGTTTTCTTTAGCTCTTTTTCGCAGGGGGACTTTGTTAGACCATTTCTTTTCTTTTTAAATTCTTCTTTGTTTATATTAAAGCATATCTCTTTCAGGATTATTATTCCTCCATCATTAGACATTTGTGGACTTCGTTATCTGAATACGCGCCTTCGAATTCGTACTTAAAATGCTTTTTTTTAACCCTATGATGATTTCCTTATTGTTTCTTATGGGGATGGATCTATCTTCAGGGGCGTATACTCTCAGATTAATGCGCTTTTTTCTGGGTTTGGTGGTGGGGTCCTCGTTTCCTGCTTCTTCTATAGCTTTTCTTTCCTGTTGAGTTTCGGAGCAGCCTGCCTTGGCTACAGGTAATTCCACTTCCATTCCCTCTTTCTCTTCATGTGCTCACTTGTTCCTAAATCTAGTATCTCTTTTTAATCCTAGGTTGATACTAGTCAACTGGATGGAGGGTTCATTTTCACATGCTTTTGTTTGGGTTTCCGGTGTCGGCGTGGTGTATTTGATTTTTAATACGTCAGCTGATGGCGGGTTCAATGGAATTATTAAAAAAAATGCTACATTATATGAGGCGTCTAGTGAGAGAAGGGCCTAAAGACCACCACCGGCTGAAACTTGTTTTTCACTATCTCGTGCAGAAGAAATCTTAAAGATTTTTAAACGTGGATTTTTTTAGGACCCTGCAGAATGATCTATAAGGTCCAAAGTCTGGTAGTAGTATGTAGAATAATTTACGACTCGACTCACGAGTATACTCCGAGAGAGAAAGTCCTAAACGCCACTCAGCGTGAGATGCGTCCGAACCAATAGCGTGGCTCCGTTTACTCATATCTCTCGCTCTGAGCCAATGAGCGCACGCCTTATCCCCCCCATCTATAGATTCTTCATGGAAACAACAGTCTTTGTACAGTCAAGTGCCCACGTGGTTGAAACAAAGTGCCTCTTTATTATTCGCATTATTTTGCTTAGTTTACGGCGAATTATTATTAATTTTATTGACATTATGAAAGACCACGAACAACCAGGACCCAGTGGAGTAATAAGTAATAGTAATTCGAGTGAGGAAAGAGTGCCAAGAAGCAGAAAAAGAAAGGCAGATAAGAGTGCATGGAAGAAAAACATTGCTAAAACTCAGCGAAATCTTGGCCAAGAATATACTAGTGAAAAAAAAACACGAAAAAAATACAACCACGTAAAGTTTGAGGGCCATGCCAGTGTACCAATAAGTGTTACCATAAAGTGCCAGAACGTGTCAGGAATGAATTGCATGAAAACTTTTAGAGATTAGGTGACTACAATGCCCAAAATGCGCATTTGGGAAAGTTATTGAAAAGTAAAACAGTGAAAAGACGTTGTAAGCCAGTCGAAAAGGCGGGAAGGTTTCATTGTCATAGTGTCAGCTATACCGTGTTGCATGGAACACAGGAAACTAGTGTCTGAAGTGTAGCATTTCTCCATATTTTGGCCTTGGAGAGAAGAGGGTCAAGAATGTTTTGGAAAAACAAACTGCTACAGGTACAGCTGTACCTGATCAAAGAGGGAAAAGTGAGCCTGCGATCAAAATTGCTGAAAATAGGGTCGCAACCATACAAGAGCACATTGAAAAACTCCCAGCTGTAGGATCACACTACACAAGGGTAAAGTCCCCTAATAGGAAGTACTTGACTCAAGATCTTAATATTAATAAACTTTATACGCTGTACCAAGACTTCATGAGGGAGACGTACCCAGATCTACAATCTGTCAGTGAATCAAAATACAGGTCGATCTTCAATGAGGAATTTAATATTGGTTTTGTCCCAGTCAAGACAGACACCTGCAACACCTGTGGCATGCTGCAAGCCAATATCGCTAATATGACACCAATCCGTCACCCAGAGTGTCACGAGAGGATCTTGAAGGAACTCTGCAAGAACATAAGCAATTAGCTGAAAAAGGTTTGCACATGCTTACGCAGTTTGATGCTAGGCATGGTGACAACGAGGAAATACTTGCTGCTTGCTTGATTTACAGCAAACACTCCCGACTCCCAAATTGTCAACAAGTGTGGCATATTACAAGAGGAAAGTATGGACCTACAACCCGGGCGTCTACAACATCAAAACACAGAAGTCAACGATGTACATTTGGGACGAGGTAACAGCCAAGAGGGGGTCTGTTGAGATAATCAACTCATTATCTCGCTGGATCTCAGAGAATCATTCAGACGAGACTCGCTTTATTCTTTTTTCTGACAACTGTGCGGGACTAAACAAAAACCTTAATATGGTGCTCGTTCTACTGCAAATGATTCATCAAGGAAAGTTCTTCAGAAGTGAACATTATTTTTTAGTGCCAGGGCATTCCTATATGCTATGTGATTGCCAGTTTGGTAATATTGAACTCCAGTTGAGGAAGCGGCTAAATATTGAAACCAAAACCAAGGATGATTATGTGAGGATCATCAAAAATCCTGTTAGGTCTGGATTGAAGGTCGTCGAACTTAATCAAGATCAGTTCTTGGATTTTTCTTAACTCCAAAATAGTATCACCAAGAGAAAGTCCAAGGAAATGAATTGACATTAACTACAAGGATGGCTTCAAAATCAAGGAATAATATGAAGACGACAGCCCGGAGCACAAGGTACGTCTCATGCCAGGTCGTAAACAAACAAACAAACAACTTTATTGCGGATTTCGGTGATCCATAAAAAAATAAATAAATTAAAAAAAAATAGATAAATAAAAATACATTACAATTTTGAAGTATACCACTATCTTACTGCTAATACTTATTCACGTATTTACATGAACTGTCAATCTACTAATATTTAATATTGCCGGATTAATGCAATGGGTAATATTTATCATGTGAGTAGTAATTTCAGAAAGATACCTACAGTCTGAGTGAAAAATACCAGACACAATTTTATTTGAGTTGCTTTCTAACCTATTTAAAAAACCAATTACAAGTTTTCTGATTACTTCTTTAGGCGAAGGTATATTTCTACATACATACATCGGACTAGCTCTACAATACTTAGGTTCACCACACAGAATTCTGAGACAATTGTTATAGGCAACAATAAATCTACTATGGGTAGCGTTTGTATAATTCCACCATAGATGAGCTGCGTAAACTGACTCACAATAAGACCTAAACAGTTTAATTTTTACACTTTCAGTACAATGTCCGAAATGTCTTTTAATCATGTTACTTTGTCTATACAGCTTGTTACGCTGGCGTTCTATATCTAATGTGTCTTTGAGATCATCACTAATTATATGCCCTAAATACTATATATTGCTCACTATTGGAATTGTATCATTACCTAGCTTAAAACTATCATATTTACAACATTTAAGAAATTTAGACTTAAAAACTAGCACCGCACTTTTAGAACTATTAAATTTGATATCATTTTTTATCCCAAAATCATTACAAACGTTAATTAATTTATTTAGACCACTTGCAGATGGTGCAATTAGTGCAATGTCATCTGCATAAATAAAATGATTAGTTTTTGCATTACCTATTATACAACCTACTTTAATTTTGCCTAATTTTATAGAGAAATTATTTATATACATACAGAATAGGTAAGGAGAAAGAATTCCTCCCTGTCGAACACCATTACTTACGGTAAAGAAGTCAGATATGGTATTTGACCATCTTAAACACATTTTTTGAGTAGCATACCAGTAACTAATTATTCTTATAATATATGATGGAACCTTAAATTTACTTAACTTATCTATTAGAACTCTGTGATTTACTCTGTCAAAAGCCTTTGACGCATCCAAAAAACAGGAATATATATTGTTATTAAGACTATTATATTTCAATATCATTTCTTTTAATGAGTAAATACATGTATCTGTACCATGATTTTTCGTGAATCCAAACTGGTTGTCCGTTGTTAAGATAAGTGATTCTATTCTACTAAGTATGATTCTTTCTAAAATTTTACTACAGATACTAGCTAACGCAATTGGCCTATAATTGGATTTTATAGTTATACTTTGACTTTTGTTTTTAATAATAGGTATTAACACAACAGACAACATGCTTTCAGGTAAGACTCCATGTACGAGACATCCAGTGAGACACATAGCTAATAATGGAATAATTTTTGCACTGCTAAATTTAATATGTTCAGCTTGAATTCCATCCAATCCACAACTTTTATTTACATGAAGTTTTCCTATTGTCGTAGAATGGACTCTCGACGATATACCATATATAACTATTCGTTGAGGGAACTTATTAATTATCTTTAGAGTGCGTGGATGTCTGGCTGGCCGATATTATTTATCTTCACTATGCTTAAGAAGTGGAACTGAGCTCAAGGATAATAATATTGCTATCATTAATAAAATAGAGTTTTATTAATAATAACTATCAACAGCACACAAAACGGAAAATATTGACATAAACAGAGAATGGAAAGGGTCGTGGGGACTTGAGCTAATCCGAGGATTAAAAGGGTTGAATACTCAAAGGTAACGTTCGGCTTACGTAATTTATACTTGTTGTGCAGAGGAAGGTGACGTGAAAGAATTTTCGGTCCGCTGGCGAGTTCCAGCCGAAGGGGATGGGGGATAAAATGATCCTGACGTGGCATCTTGCGAATGAGAACCGTTTCTCGACGAAGGGCCTGAAGAACAATGGCTGATCTACGTTGTTCTCTTCTGAACAACAGGGGGGGGGGGTGAGAACCGTCTCTTTTCTACGGGCTCAAGAACAATGGCTGTTCTAATGTTGTTCTCTTCTGAACAACAAGGGGGAAGGGTGAGAACCGTTTCTTGGCGAACGGGCTCAAAAGAACAATGGCTGTTCTACGTTGTTATCTTCTGAACAACAGGGGGGGGGGAGGTGAGAACCGTTTCTTGTCAACGGGCTCAAGAACAATGGCTTTTCTAATGTTGTTCTCTTCTGAACAACAAGGGAGAAACCTTGTGGACTCGGCGTCACGAAGGCTCGAACCTTGGCACTCAAGGGATATTGTCCTTCTTCTGGACAAGTGATGGTGAATCTCGAGGTCGAGGTCCCTTGGCGCACAAGGTGAGAGAGGGCCGTGGTGATGTTTCGCGACGAAAATCTGGATCTCCAATCTGATCTTAGTGGTAAAGTTTCCATCTAAATAGTCGAGACACTCCCTTGGCGTGGGGGACAATGGAGTGGGAGCTTCGAGGAAATGCACAGCCGAGCTTGAGAACAAGCCTTATCTGCCCATAAGCCTAACTCAATCTGGCGTGATCGGCGGATGGGGCGAACGGGGGGGAGGGGTGATAAACCTCCTTGTTTAAACATTGACTCAGGTGGCTGCGATAAGGCGCCCAGCTTCAAAGCGAAGATGCACGTGGGGAGCATCGTGGTTTTAAATAACATGTGACAGTGGTTGAAATTAACGCGGCCTCAACCCGTTCTATCACACCCCTCCATTCCGGGGGAAGTTGTCACTTCGAAAAAAAAGAGAGAAGGGACAACGATAGAGCTCCGTTGTGGGGAACTCGTTTTCTTGTACCAACCGTACCTTCCTGCACCTAACTAGTATTACCTCAATACATATGACTATTTTGATCTTTAGATTACAGGGGAAAATAACCTTTAATACAAACTTAATCAAACAAAAAAAAAAGGGCATGGAACAATGAAATGATATAAAATTAGTACATACGGGACAACATAATTTATACGTAAATTAATGGGTACAAATATATATACATACAAAAAAATAGACATTGAGCGTTACAAAATTCAGACATATACATTAACTAATTATAATACAAGAGAATCTAATTTAAGTCGTACAAGACGGTATCTACCTGCATGGAGATACTAATCCTATGAGTACAATTACTCTACGCTATTCGGTAACGCATTCCTACTGAGTGCGTCAGCGACCTAGTTATCGGAAGCTTTTATATAATTTATTTTAAATTGATACTCTTGAAAGAGTAAACTACAGCGCATGATTCGGCCGTTGGAGTGTCGCACATTCCTAATATAGGCTAACGGACGGTGGTCGGTTCCTATCTGAAATTCTTTTCCTATCAAGTACATTTTGAATTTGTCTATAACCCAGATAATTGATAGACTTCCTTCTCTATAGTGGCATATCTCTTTTCGCGTGGTAATAATTGACGACTAGCATATGCAACTGGATGACTCGTTCCGTCATCCTCGTATTGAAGGAGTACACCTCCAATGCCCTCGTTGCTCGCATCAGTCTTAATCCCAAAGGATTTTTCCGGGTTGGGCAACTTTAAAATGGGGGCAGAAATGAGCTTACTCTTGAGCTGATTAAAATGGGAAATAGCGACGTTATTCCAACGTAGACGATCGGGTGAATTCTTTTTTAAAAGGGAGCTGAGGGGCGCCGGAATTGCAGCGAATTTCGGAACGAATCGCTGATAGTGAGAAGCTGATCCTAGAAACGATCTTAATTGCTTCTTTGTAATCGGGAGGGGCATGTCGGCGATTGCCTTAATCTTGTTCTCTTGGGGACCTAACTTGCTTTGTCCTATTTTGAAACCCAAATATTTTATGGTTTCGTGGGCAAAATGGCATTTGCTGTGGCCAATGGTGAGGCCATTTTCGCGCAGTCGCTCGAAAAGAGCTAATAGGGTGGTTAAATGGTAACTCCATTCAAATAGTTCTTGTAGCTGACTCTTTTGATGTGGTGTCAGCTGCGCGTCAATATCCAGGTCAGAGGGTTCAAAAGACTTGCCTGGTAGGGAAGGAGGAGGGTAATCGGCATCAGGTTGGATGCACACTGTCTGTATTAAATTAAGGGATTCCGCGGGGTAGTCTTCTTCAAGCGCCGATGTTTCGTCCAGTGCTACGAAGGTATCTCCATGGGCACGTTGGGGGTACTTTTTTCTTGGGGTCCACGGAGAGTCTCCGTGTCCTTGTCTTGGGCCTTATCGCCTAAGGGTGTTAGTGATTCACACTCCTTTTGTGCCGTCCTAAAGTCCTGGTTAGGGGTCTCCGAGAAATCGGACGGTATCGGGGTTCTGATGGGGATGGGCTCCTGGGCTTCTTTCTTAGCTCGGCCTCGAGGAAGGGCGGCCTGAGACACAGGGTCGGAACTTACTTGGAGGCTCTGTCCTATAAGTACGGAACAGAATTGTATGGGTGCTGAAATGACTTCAGCCCAGCCATCATAATATTGACACTGCAGGTAACATCTAACGACGGGGAATTGGTTCGCCCGCCCAAGGTAGTCATGTACCACCGCAAATTTTTCGTGGTTAGGGTCCACTAGGGGAAGGAGTTCGTCGGACACGATGAAACACGTACATCCTGTGTCCCTGACGAGAGTCGATACTCGGCAGCCGTTCACGCTGCCCTCCTCAAATTTCAAAGTTCCCGATGAACTTTTATAAAAAATAAAATTTACCTGGTGGACTGACGGAGGGGGAGAAGTTTCTGCTTGGGTCTGCACCACCGGGGAAGCCGGGGTGGCATTAATCTGGTGAACTTGGTGGGCTGGTCCGCTTTTAAGCCTAGAATTTTGGGGGCAATTCCAGCTCATGTGGTTTTCTACACCACAGGTTAAGCATATGATTGGTCGCTTCGGGAAGGGAGATGGAGGAGAAATCTTAACGGGAGGATTGGAGTCCCGTTGTTGGTTTTGGGGAAAGAAGTTTTGGGGTTTTACGGGGCCCGGAAACTTCGTAAGGTAGTCATGTACCACCGCAATTTTTTCGTGGTTAAGGTCCACTGGGGGGGGGGGGGAGTTCGTCGGACACGATGAAACACGTACATCCTGTGTCCCTGACGAGAGTCGATACTCGGCAGCCGTTCACGCTGCCCTCCTCAAATTTCAAAGTTCCCGATGAACTTTTATAAAAAATAAAATTTACCTGGTGGCCTGACGGAGGGGGGGAAGTTTCTGCTTGAACACGAGCTAATTCAATCTGATGGTGAAGCTCAGCTTGTCTTATCCGTTCCTCTCTTTCTCTTTCTTCTCGTTGGATTTCTCTTTCTCTTTCTTCTCGTTGGATTTCTCTTTCTCTTTCTTCTCTTTCTCTTAACTTTTCTCTTTCCGTTCTTTGCTCCTCTTGAACGTACTCAATTAGTTCTTTTCCGGAGAGTCCCAAGGATTCTCCTTGCGCTTTAAAGATTTCGAACTGAGTCATCTTTGCACTTGGGGTCGCAATAGTCAACCAACTAAAATTCCTTGCAACAAGAATTATGCCTCTATATAATTAGCCTACCTAAATATGGGCACTGACCTATTCGTACTTGGTTTCTCGATCTAAATAACCACTGACTAAAATCACAAAAAAACACAAACAAATTACTATCACAGTTCCTTGAGCTACTCCAGCTTCTTAAGTTTCAAAAAGGGGATAGCAATCGTTAAAACAAAAGGGAACTACTATACTCTATTATTATAACGAATAACACTATGCTTTACTCAACTGAGACCAGTGTTTGCAAAGATATAGCGTTAAACCTTACACACCTGATACCAAATTTGAAAAGTATATATATATATATATATATATATATATATATATATATATATATATATATATATATATATATATATATATATATGTCGTAGAATGGACTCTCGACGATATACTATATATAACTATTCGTTGAGGGAACTTCTTTCATTATCTTTAGAGTGCGTGGATGTCTGGCTGGCCGATATTAGTTATCTTCACTATGCTTAAGAAGTGGAACTGAGCTCAAGGATAATAATATTGCTATCATTAATAAAATAGAGTTTTATTAATAATAACTATCAACAACACACAAAACGGAAAATATTGACATAAACAGAGAATGAAAAGGGTCGTGGGGACTTGAGCTAATCTGAGGATTAAAAGATTTAAAAAGGTAAAACAAATATAAAGTTAAAGAGATGGGATGGTTCGCTAAACCATTTAAAGCACAGGATAGAATTGACAAAAGGGTTAAATACTCAAAGGTAACGTTCGGCTTACGTAATTTATACTTGTTGTGCAGAGGAAGGTGACGTGAAGGAATTTTCGGTCCGCTGGCGAGTTCCAGCCGAAGGGGGGGGGGGATAAAATGATCCTGACGTGGCGTCTTGCGAATGAGAACCGTTTCTCGACGAAGGGCTTGAAGAACAATGGCTGATCTACGTTGTTCTCTTCTGAACAACAGGGAGGGGGGTGAGAACCGTCTCTTGTCTACGGGCTCAAAAACAATGGCTTTTCTAATGTTGTTCTCTTCTGAACAACAAGGGGGAAGGGTGAGAACCGTTTCTTGGCAAACGGGGTCAAAAGAACAATGGCTGTTCTACGTTGTTATCTTCTGAACAACAGGGGAAGGGTCAGAACCTTTTTTCGCCGGTTGGGCTCAAACGAACAATGGCTATTCTACGTTGTTCTCTTCTGAACAACAGGGGGGGGGAGGTGAGAACCGTCTCTTGTCAACGGGCTCAAGAACAATGGCTGTTCTAATGTTGTTCTCTTCTGAACAACAAGATGGAAACCTTGTGGACTCGGCGTCACGAAGGCTTGAACCTTGGCACTCAAGGGTTTTTGTTCTTCTTCTGGACAAGTGATGGTGAATCTCGAGGTCGAGGTCCCTTGGCGCACAAGGTGAGAGAGGGTCGTGGTGATGTTTCGCGACGAAAATCTGGATCTCCAATCTGATCTTAGTGGTAAAGTTTCCATCTAAATAGTCGAGACACTCCCTTGGCGTGGGGGACAATGGAGTGGGAGCTTCGAGGAAATGCACAGCCGAGCTTGAGAACAAGCCTTATCTGCCCATAAGCCTTACTCAATCTGGCGTGATCGGCGGATGGGGCGAATGGGGGGGGGGTGATAAACCTCCTTGTTTAAACATTGACTCAGGTGGCTGCGATAAGGCGCCCAGCTTCAAAGCGAAGATGCACGTGGGGAGCATCGTGGTTTTAAATGACATGTAATAGTGGTTGAAATTAACGCGGCCTCAACCCGTTCTATCACACTTATCATGGTTGCCACCTCTTCGCATGATACTAAAACCTTTTTATAGTTATCAGAGGCTGTATAATTGTTGTCTAAGGATAGTGAACTATCGTGCAAACAATTAAACAGTTCCCGATAGTGTGTTTTCCACATGTTACAAATATTTTCAGCTCCTGAATTACCTTCAATTTCATCAGGTGGACTTAATTTTTTGTTGTTATGCACTTTAATTTCTTTCCAAAATTCTCTTTTATCTACTTTCATATTAAAGAGCTTGCGGGCTAAGGATTCCTTTCTTAGATCTTCTTTATTTAATTTAATAAATTTAAGTGCCCCTTTAAATCTGGCTTTTGTGGAATTTTTCAGATGGAAAATTGGACCACTCCTAGGTTTGCTTACTTCTAACCACAGAGCATAAGCCTCTCTGGATCTCTCATACAATTCCTGACAGTGTTCATTCCAACCAGGCCGATTGTACTTCTTATTTTTATCTGATGCACTCTCAAATACAATTTTTGATGTCTCAGAGAGTGCAAAAATTATGTTATTATAGAAAGAAGTGACTTTTTCCATATGTTCATTATTTCTACAGTTCAAGTTTTTACAACTAAAGGCCTCGCTTGGAATTTCCACATTCTCGAGGAACACCCCACTCATGTCAGTGTATTCATCTTTTTTATTTTGTGGCACCTCATCCCAAAATATCCTATTATAGTTAGCTAAGTTCTCAAAAGAATTTTTTGTTGAGACTTTAGGTATTAATTTAAGAGTCAATTTTAACACAAATGGAAGATGATCAGACTCAAAAGAATCATATAATACATACATATCTGAAATTAATTTATGACCATCCTCAGATGAAATGCAGTGGTCCAACCAAGATTTTGAACCCCATGCGTCACTGACATATGTGAAAGTGTCTCTCGGCAGGCTTAGTCTAGACGCTTGACCATTTAAGTTTATAGGCTTCACAAAAAAAATTTAAGTGTTTAGAAAACTCTGAGTCATTACCTAATATGTTACTATTGAAATCGCCATATACACAATAATATGTACTATCTAACTCTTCTAACAAAGTACCTAACTTATATAGTCTATCTATATATAATTCCTCATTTTCTACTGACTCACATGGTAGTTATACATTAAAGATATACATTACTTGTCAGTTAAGCACTATTTTAATACCAACAATCCAATCATAATCAAAAGTTAATCCACTTATATAATGTTCTAATTTTGAATTCCATATTATTGCTACGGTCCAGGTACCATGTAGTGATCATATAGGGATCCTACTTACCATCAATAGGAACCCTATACAAGTCCCAGCTCCAGTCAGAAAAGATTACAGGAGAGCCGACTGGGCACGGTACGCTGATCTCCTCGAGGCCTATCGCCCACCAGATCTGGACGAGGCAATTCTCGAGGAGATAGACGAGGCACTCGACGACCTCAACGAACATCTAATTATTGCAGATAGGGCTTGCATCCCCAAAACCCAGTATAAAACCATCTCCTCATACAGGTGGACTGGGTACATGAAAGAACTGTACAGAGAATTGAGAGTTATGTACGAGTTAAATATAACAAATGCAACATTTGACTCGCTACAACGAAGTAGAGAGATCAAGGAAGAGCTCAACCAGTTGATCCTCGAACAACAACAGAGACAATGGGACGATGCGATCGAGAGCCTCGATCAAGATGCATCTCCCAAGGACTTTTGGAAGAAAGTCAAAAGTCTCAGAGGATCATCTGGAAAAAAGAAGAAAATGGAAATCCAAAAAGAAGATGGATCCATTGAAACTGCAGATAATAACATCGAAGTGATATTCCGGCGTTATTGGGAAAAAATCTTCAGCATATCGGAAGATGAAAACGAAGATTTTGATATAGAGTTCGAAAACAACATCGTAGACGAGCTTAACACGGAAATACATCGAACGCATCCTCATCACCAGGTGGATAGACTGCGTGACGGAGACGCCGAGATCACCGAAGAAGAGATCCTTGTCGCACTCCGCTCATTCCGACAAAAAGCCCCAGGCCAATCGTGGCTTACGAAGCTTAACTTCGAAAAGGCACCAGCCAACATCATCGAAGGAATGAGACGAATTTTCAACGCATGTCTGAATACAGGGTACTTTCCAGATGCTTACAAGACGGCAAAAATGATCTTCTTGCCCAAGCACGGAAAGGACCCTACGTTGAGAGAGAGCTACCGCCCAATTTCACTCCTGGAATTTGGCGGGAAACTCTTTGAGAAGATCCTCAACGGAAGACTGGTGTCTCACCTCGAAGAAAACTCCCTCTACAACCCATGCCAATTTGGGTTTAGAAAGAAGCGAAGTACGGAAATGGCAATTAATTTCATAACGGAAAAGCTTTCCCAGGCCAAACGGGACAGGAGTTATGTGGATATCGTTTGTCGGGATGTGTCAAAGGCGTTTGATGAGGTGTGGCAGCGGGGCATGCAGTATAAGATCTTACGGCTGGGTCTAAGTGAAAACTTAGAAAGAACTCTCTGTGACTATGTCATGGAGAGAGCGGCGTATGTCAGTCTAGGGTGCACGGACGGACCAAAGTTTCCGCTCACTGCGGGCCTCCCGCAGGGGGGGGGGTGTCTGTCCCCCACCCTTTACTCGATATACACCGCGGACGTCCCAGACCCTGTGTACCCCAATTCCCTCAATATTTAATACGCCGATGATTTCAGCCAGATAATCGTATCTCCATGGAGGAATGTGCCGTGGCAAGCTCGCATGACAGCGATGGAAATCACGAACCTTAATAACTACGAGGCTCAGTGGAAAATAAGAACAAACCAAGAGAAATTCAAGGTGGTCCCTATCGGACGCACCTCAAGGGCAGACGTGCGTCTGGGAGATACGCGATACCCCTACACCAACGAATGCAATGTACTCGGTATGAAAATCACCTCTACCGGGTACAAAAAGCACATCGAAGAAAGAATTTCTCGAGCCTCGTCCGCTGTCAGAACTCTATATAGTTTCAGAAATCTACGTGAAAGCAACAAGAAGAAGATCTACAATGCCCTTGTAAGATCTACGTTGCTTTACCCCGCCTCCACCCTCTCATGTGTCTCAAAAACACAAAAGAGGCGTCTTCAAGTAGTGCAAAATAAATGCATGTACCTAATAACGGGTACACGCAGGCATGAAAGAAGACGGCAAGAAGACCTGCACAGAGAGGCGGGGATAATTCCCATTAACAAAGTCATTGAAGAACGGACCCGGAAAATGCAGGATCTGGTTAATCGTGAACTGAGTGATGAAATCACCCAGATGATTAACCAGAACAGAAGAGCTGATTGTCGCCCCAGATTCCCCAGCTCCGCCAACCGAGTGGCTGGCGGAAACGAAGTACCGTTCTATGCGTAAAATGAGATAAAGAAATACCTGTGAAAACAAGATCAAAAATAAGCACAAAAAAACTCGAAAAATTACTACGACAACTTACCGAAAAAGACTACCCTACTAAGAAGAAGAAAAACCCCCCGATTACGACGAGAACTTCAATAGAAGAAAACATCCAAAGAAGAAAGAAGAAACAAAAATACTATTAAAACACACACACAATAAAACAAAACAATAAGCACGCACTTAAATGTATTTAAAACATATACAAAGTAAGCAATGCACAACATAAACCAAAAAAAACTAAAGTTGCTAAGACAAAGGGCTTGAACGCCATAATAATTATAATTTTATATTTATTACAAAAATCCAATACAACAACAATGAATACACGCATCCAAGAAAATAACTAAAAGTGATAAGTCTGATCACCAGACCCTAGGCATCTCTTTGCACCTCTACCACACTTCTTTATCTCTTCTCCACTTGTCTATTTTCTCTATCTCTCCACACACCCTATCGTCCTTCCCTCACATGCACCCCCACTTAAACAAAGTCAAAGTCAAGTCTGACACGCAACCCATGACCACCCGTAACCCATACCGTTCTACGCATAAGTTAAGAGCATCATGAATAACGCGTTTCCGACTATGCAAGCACGATCTACTTCCTGACTACCCCCTAACCGTTGTCCAGTCACGAACACTCCGAGCGAGACACACCCATCTACACCACGCATCGGTGTCTAGCCACCGACCTATCAACTCTTTCTATCCCCTTTCAAGTTATTTCCGTACCCGTTTACTCTACGACTACCTGATCGCCTGTGTTACACAGTGATCCCTATATGTTCTTTTTATATACATCAGCCGATCGATTGTCTGACTATTTGTCGGTCCGATCTAGTTTTCTGGCAAAGGAGGCAAAGAAAAATAGAGTTTGAAAACGTGCTTCTTTCAAGAGTTGAACAGCACGCCCGGAGGTCCTGCCGTACGGGTTTGCCCCTAGCCAAACCTGACTCTTCTATCATCCGACTCCACGTCAATTCTTGCAATTTACAGGTAAAACTCGAAGACTTTTCTATAGTCTCTACAGCTAAATACCCTCTCTGATTTAGGAATCCTTGAATCCATATATATTTTAGATAGTAAACCCACACTTAACGACCAAACTTCGTCTTTCCCATTACATATTGCACGTTAGATGGTTCCCTTACTTTACCACCTTCATGTTAGTTTAAATTAATATTTCCCTTATTTTGCCACTTCCATGTTAATTTGTGTAATGTTGCGATTACCAATGCAATTCCATCAATTATAGTTGTGGTATCATGACTTATACAAAAAAGGGACATGTAAGACCATTTCCCTTATGTTACCTATCCCATGTCAATTAGAATTACTTTGTATCACTTTGTATTTATATTAAATATAATTCCAGTACCCAGATGATGAGGCTGGCCCTCGAAACGTTGGTTGAAGTTAAATGAAGAAAGAAAAAGGCATTTCTTTTCTGCTGCCCTGGTTCTCTTATATATATTGAAACTCCGGACTATAAAGAACGGATCACTTGAATCCATACTACGGCGCAACCACAACCAGGACACCCTACGTCTCTACAGAAAATATCTGGACAACTCTAAGAAATGTGAAAAATGTAAGCTGGATATTTCCTTCCTAGAACATTGTAAAACTTACGAGATTTTCCCTAAATTTCTCCGCTTTAGACTCTACAAGTAGGCTTTTAAATGAAGAACTTATTTTTTAAAATACTAATTTATTTAAACTCTCCAATATTGTCTCTATGCATTTAAATCAAATGAAAATTTCGTTAACTAACATTGAAATAATTCTTGTTAACCGATATTTAAAGGAGACTATCTCACGGTACATCGCCAACATATCGAACATTCAGAAACGTAAATTAGCCAGCTTAAGAATTCATAATAGTTTAAACCCTCGCGATCCTTCCCGTGTAATATTTAACTTCTCTTCGAAATCTCTTTCCCCTCGTCTCAATATACTCCTAGCATTTTGGCCTTGAATTTGCTCTCCCCATTTCTAAACTCAATTTCCATAAATACTTTCTCGCTTTTGAGAAACTTACGGCTTCCCTCAAGACCATTGCTAACAATAATAATATAGGCAACTTTGAACACATAAAAAGCTCCATCCAATCCATTGCATTCAAGTACTTTTATAACTTCAAACCCTTTAAAATTTTTAGCATATATATATATATATATATATATATATATATATATATATATATATATATATATATATATATATATATATATATATATATATATATATATTGAAAGGGAGGAAATTTAGTTTAGAGTTCCTTTTTAAAATTACCTATTACCAGGCAATGGCTTCGCTACTAAAATTAAAATTTAAAATCTAAAAAAAGCAGCCATGATTAAATTTTTATAAATTTTTTGAACTTCGCCAATTATAATAATTTTAAAAAGGAACTCGAAACTAAATTTCCCCCTTTTCAAAATATCACGTTGATAAAATATAGAGTTATAGAAGAAGATATATATGGGTTTTAAAAATTCCCAAAATTTCGATACTTATATTTATTTCTGAACTTCACCATTTTGTTTTTTGATATTATAAAAGAATGATTGGAAATAACTTTGATAAAAAACACAAGTCAACGAAACTAAGATGAAATTATTATTCAAATACTCAAAAAAATCCCCTTCTTAAATTATAGAGTTAGTGATGATGATGATGATGATGATGATGATGATGATGATGATGATGATGATGATGATGATGCTTATAATTGGCGAAGTTCAGAAAATTTATAAAAATTTAACCATGGCTGCTTTTTTTATTTTAAATTTTAATCTTAGTAGCGAAGCGCAAGCTCCCCTCGTAGGGGGGAGTGGTGAAGCCATTGCCTGGTATTATGAAATGGAAAAAGACTGGTACTGCGTTAGTCTTTTTACAATTGCTCCATCCTAGTAAAATCTCGGTCAGAGCTTCGAGAAAAATTCCTAAAAAGGTTAACGCAAACTCTATGAAGAGACGTAAGGACACCTTAGAAGAACTGCTTGTTTTAGCGACTTCGCTATCGAAAGGATCAATCAGTGAGGAGCTGCACCGCAATAATCTGAAATCTCACGACCAAGAAGAACACCTCTACTTAATAAAAAACATAGTTGTACACGCCTAAATTCCGCTCGTAAGCAATTGGAAAAGTCTAGAGAATTAAGCAATAGTGTGTTATGGTCAGGCGAGGCAAAAATTGAATTGTTTAGACGTAGTTCAGTTCGTCATGAATTGAGGAAATGTGGAATTGCTTGCGATCCAAAGAACGTCTCTACCGTAAAATTCGGCAGCAGAAGCATAATAGTATGGCGGTGTTCTTCGGCTAATGGTAAGGGAGCACTTCATGTGATAGATATCACAATAAATGCAGTTCAATATCGTATAATTTTGCAAGAAAAATTGCTAAGTTCTGTCAAATAGTTACAACTTGGAGATGACTTGAGCTTCCAACCAAAGCACTCTGCCAAACTCAATCGGTATTGGTTTGTTCAGAATAATGTGAAGGTACTGCAGTCGTCAAGTGAGTCACTTGATTTAGACCCCCTAAAAAAATTGTGGCGAAAATTCTTAAATCAGATTGAAGTTCGGGACCCCCAAAACATAGTCAGGTTGAACGCCATATGCAAAGAAGAGTGGGCGAAAATGCTAATACAAACATGCAAAACATTTGTGTTAAACTATGTAAACGTCTACATCCAGTTATTGTTAACAAAGGTTATGGAATTAAATACTGAGTTGGAATAATACATCTGTACGAATACATTTTCCCTACCTAGGTTTAATAATTTAAATTTTAATGTATTTCACTCGAAGTTTGGGTTTGTTCTTTTCAAAATACTACAGTTTATTCTAAACTCCATCTATTGTAGAAATTTGAAGTTATTTGGATACTTGTAAGGTTATTAATTAACAAATTTTCGGGGGTGCGCATATCCACCCGTCCCCCTTCTTCTGAATAGTGCCTTTAGACACTGACGAGGCACTGTCACTCAGGGCGAGGGTTGACCTGGAAGGTCAAACAGAAGCGTTCTTAGTTTAATTTGCGTAGACCAACGAGGATGAAATTTGCTCATGGTTACCTAACGCTGGCATCGGATATTCTGCAAAAGAAGACGAGGAGGCAACATTTGGGTAAGAAGCTAGGGGCGATAAAGGTAGGAGAAGGAATAAAAGTATAGTATTATTGGGAAAAAAAAATCGATGACACAACAACAATCTACCTAAGTGCCGGTAAATACTGTTTCACTACTCACGTTATTAACGAATTCCTCAGCATTGTGGTTTTGTTCAAGTTAAACTACTTTTTTAGTTTAGAGGATAGACAACGCTCGACAGAAGTTAAAATCACTGCTTTAAGCACTATCATGTGATTGGCAGTTTTTTTTTCTATCCTAACCAACCTGGATAACCCCTGCAGCAAAGCTGCAGCTATTGAATGTCATGCCCCCACAGTTCACCAGAGCATGGAGATGGTTTCCAGAACCACTCAACTTTCCTAAATATATTCCGTGAACCTCCTGAAGAAGCTGTGTGATTCCTTCGGCAACAACATCAATCAGGATTTCCACAAATCCAAAAAGCCCAGGAAATCCTGTCCAAAACCCCCTCGATCAATTATCAATAGCAGCAGGTCGTACCATTAAACGGAACAACAGTAGGTAAGTCGCTTCCGTTGAGTAAATCCCATAATAAAGGACCCGCCGCGAATATCAAGTTACAGTGGCCACCTTGATGACAAACTTAGCCTCCCTCGCAAGAGGTTGGTAAAGTTTGAGATGGCCAAGCCCTCCTCACGAGGAATGTCCCAAATTGAGTTTGATAGTACTATAAAAGGTTCGGGGAGCAAGCTGATCAGTGTCGTCCTGGTTGCTAAAGAGCCAATACGCACGTTAGAATCGCTAGTACGTAGATGTAATAAGTAATGTGCCCTCTACTGTCGCCAAAACGCCTGCTTGCACATTTGCACATTTTCGACGTTATCACAGGCATAAAACTTAGCCGATACGGCGTCTGTTATTTTAATTATACCCGCAATAACCGATGACAGAGATTCAGATGAATCGTGTTTTCCCCTCCAAACTACTAACGGTCCCTAGTAAAAAAAGGTACACGGAAAGAGTCCTAACTATTTCCATCGGACTTAAGCGGAAATTTATTTGGAAGTTCCTTGTGTATTATATTAAATCGGCAATTATCGGTGCTGATTTGCTCTCCTATTATAATCTAATAGTCAATTTAAATAATGGCAAATTAAATGATGGAGAAACCCAAACTGCTAGCAGTCCAATGTTATATAATAAAGCAGCACCATTAATATTTACACGGGGATCTTACCCTTGACGATCAAACACGTTCCAGCCGACCATCAATCTGTTATCTGGGACAGATTCGGGATCTTTTCTCTTATTATGGCGCAATTTCGTCTCTTCAGCCAGATGGCTGAACGGCCAAGATTACTCGAGTGATTAGACTGTCATTTTTAAGTGTTACGAAATTCTTTGGGTTTTTTTTTTAGACGCATATGCATTGTTTTCACCCTTAAAAAATTATAATGTACGAAGTTACTAGAGAAAGAACAATGGCTGGAGGGTTTTACCAGTGCAGTGGGTTTTCAGAGGAATTTGCAGGGAAACGGGCGAGTGTTTCATGTATGCAGTTCCTGAGAGATCGTCAGAAACATTATTGTCTATAATTAATCCTTGACAGAGCTATAGGATAAACATTTGACTGTTAACCACTTGCAGAACTTTAAAGATCTAGAAACAGGTGCCCACACAAATCAAATAGAGTCACTTTGGGCCAAATGGAAAATGGGAAATAAAATAGAATGTGGAACTGCTCGTTCTCTGATCGACTCCTATATGTGCGAGTTTTTATGGAGGCAACAAAATAAAGGAAAAGACTTAATTGCTCAAATTTACAAAGACATTATAAAGTTTTATCTATTAAATAATGTTTAGCTTTTACCTTTTTTCCTTTCCGTAGCTTTTTTATTTTATTTCCTCTTATTCGTCCCACAAACTACTAAAAATACTTATAATATACAAATGATCCCATCCTTCGATTCTCGCGCATGAGAAAGGCAGTTCAGCCTCCTCAACCGGCTGTTCAGCCATCCGGCTTAGGAGACGAAATTGCGCCATAATAAGAGAAAAGATCCCAGATTCGGATGCTGGCTGATCGCTGGGAGAAGATCGTTGAAAATGATAGACTTTATTTTGAAGAATAAATGTTGGTGTTGCTATATAAAATTTTGTTGTTTTCTTTCCGCTTCCTAAGTGAGTCAGGACTTTCTGACCAACCTTTTATATACAGTGGGAAGAAATAAGCATTCGTACACCTTCAAAATTAAATTTTAATAGACTTCCAACCAATCAAACTTCATGAAATTGACAATAGATTTTTATTAATTTAAAGTACAAAGTTATGTGCACAAAAAGGCATGAAACAGAATTGATATTTAGTAAATTGGGAATTAATGAAAAGAGGCGTGAAAAAAGTATTCGTACAAATCGGTAATTTGGGGATTAATACTTAGTTGCGTAATCTTTGTTGGCTCTCACCGCCACGGATCGTTTCTTGTAGTTCTTCACTAGTGCAATGTAACATTCCTTAGGTATTTCAGCATATTCTTCTTTTCAAATTACCTCAAATTCTTTGATGTTATTGGGACCCCTCAAATGAATCTTGCTCTTCATTGTTCATCAGGGCCGGCCCAGTGGTTGCTGGCACTGTGGGAAATCAGATGTTCCACGCCTTTTTAAAGTATAATTATTGAAGATTTCACAAGAAAAAGGAAAAAAATATGGAGCTTATTACCCGAGTTGTTTTTTAATGAACAATATTATTTTTCTTAACTTGGATTTTGGACAATACGAACAATTAGCCTATCTTAAGCATTTTTCCTAGCCTTTAGATCAACAAATATTTTCATGGCATTTTCTATATTTATATTCTTTGCAATATCATTTTCGTCGTGGTTTACGGCCGAGTACGTATGTGCATTTGATTCGTACATGAGTAAATCCGTTCCACTTTTCTCTAAGAGTGCTCTAATTTAATTCTTTAACCAGGGAGGCTTCGTATTATAATATACCTATTGCCAGTGCTGCGTTCGAGGATCTAATTAAACAACTCCAACAAAATATACTTTTAATTACATACAGGAACGAAATATTAAATATTTAAGTACACTAATTCTATAGTAAGAGGGTCTAATAAAAATTAACACTACAACTGAATACTACGAGATGGTTGACGCAAAAATCACTTCTAATACACGCGATGTAAACTCAATTAAGGAGAGTTCTTTATTCATTTGAAATTAAAATAGTTTGGTTACAACTACCAGCTTGAAATGGTTTTGTTACGAATATATTTTCACATGGAATGGGAAATAGCAAAATGAATAAATTTTGTTGTATTCGTTTTACCTTTAACTCGGGGAGTGTCAACAGTGGAGAGCCCTTGGAAGTGAGACTCCTCGCTGAGTTGGTTTGCAGCGAGTTTGACTGGAGACATCCTCGCTGAGGTGAGGCGAGCGTGGTGAGGTGATTCGGGAAAACAGCTTCTTCTCTAAATTTCTCAAGATCGAACTATATATACGTCGATTATCCCCTGGGGGGAGGGAAGACGAAGGAGTTTAGGAGGAGTGAATCTACACTAGCCCACAGTTAAGCCCCTCTCCTAGGGCATAAATTTTCAACGCTGTGACACTTCGCCCCTTCAGGTTTACGCACGCGGAAGGTGAGATTTCTTCTATTTGGCGAAAAATAGACATAAACAATCGGAGGGGACAGTGTGCCTGTACCTAGATTTTGTGCCGACGAAGCCTTAGGCAGCAAGATTTTCATTCTAAAGGTTCTCACACCCTGCTATGTTTATATTAACGGACTACACTACCAGTCTCGTAAATTACAAAATTTGTTGACTGAAATCCTTCTTTGCGAGCGACTTCGAAGGGTCTTGGAGCAACGGGGAAAGGGGGGACAGAAGTCTTGGCTCATGCGGAACGTAACGGTTGGCGCTGTATTATCAAACTAGCGTCAGCTTGTCCTCGTTATACTCATTCCTCCACATTTTTCTATATTTATATTCTTTGCAATATCATTTTATATATTTATATTCTTTGCAATATCATTTTCTATATACAAAATTGCCAAAGAATTCATTCTGTCTTGGGACATGAATGACCGTGTTTTTATAAGTTTTGTTTACTAAAGCTGCTCTCGTCAGCGGCCACAGTGATAGGTATTGTAAGCATTATCGTTAATGCAACCCACAAATTTGGAATCGAAGGAAACTTATTCGTGTTTATGAACCTATCGGCTTCTTTTAGAAGCTTTACATCATCAGGAAATAATTCTTTGGCTATATCTAGTTCAGTCAAGAGATCACAGCCATTAATATCACTATTTTCTTTGTACCTTAACTTATTCTCCAAACTTTGAAATGCTACTTTGAGTTTATTTTTATCTGGCAGATCTTTTAGGTCATTTAAAAATCTCCATTTGTTATTGAAACTTTGTAACTGTTCAAATCTTTCTGATAAAGAATTAATAGCTCTGTCGTTAAGTGACACACACACACACATACACTCTCTCTCTCTATCTCTCTCTCTCTCTCTCTCTCTCTCTCTCTCTCTCTCTCTCTCTCTATATATACAGTGGCGGCAACAAAAAAAGTGACATGTGACAATTCGGGGAAAATGAAACAGAAAAATGTAACTTACATATTTTATTATGAATATTTCATGAAAGTTAATACTTGGTCATGTTGCCCTTGCACTTGATGACCATTCTGAGTCGATTGGGCATTGATTCAGCGAGGTTTGCGAAGTAGGTGGGGTCGATCGTAACCCAGATCTTCTTCAGTGATTCTATCAGGTCCTTGATGCTGCCGGATGCTGTCTCTTGAACTTTGGATTTCATCAGATTCCAAGCATTCTCAATAGGATTTAGGTCCGGGGAATTACCAGGCCACTCCAAAACACTAATATTATTATCATTGAAGAACCTTTTTACTAACTGGGACCTGTGAGCAGGGGCACCATCATGCATGAAAAATTCACACCGATGAATTTCCCAAAATGGCAGCATGTGCTGCTTCAAAACTTCGAGATAGTTAGTCCCCCTCATGGTTACATTCTTGGGAAGGAAGTACAGACCTCCTCTGCCCTTGTTTCCACTAAAGGCACCCCACACCATCACACTATCAGGGTGCTTCACAGTTTTCACGGTATATTTTGGGTCATACCGAGACACATTGCTGGGACGACGCACGATCTTTGACTCTCCTCTGACCAGCCTAAAGGTGCTCTCATCACTGAACATCACCTTCTTCCAATGGGCAGCTGTCCAATGTTTATAGGTCTTGCAAAAATTGAGCCTTTTCATCTTCATAGCCTTGGTAAGAAGTGGCTTCTTGGCAGCGCGGCGAGCCGGTAGGCCTAAGTCCTTCTGTAAGCGATGACGGATGGTCCTGAGGGCGACGTTCTGGAGAAGGTCTGGGTGTTTTTTCTTGATTGAAGCGGAGGTTACAGAAGGGTCTGACATCACTTCACGCCTTAGGATATTATCAGTCCTTGGAGATGTCTTCCTAGCTGCACCAGTGCCCTCCTTCCTCTTTGGTATGGTACCTGGTGGCAATAACTCAGCTGCCCGTTTTAGGCGATAAATCGTATTTCTTGAGGTTCCTAAATCTGCTGCTACATCAATAAAAGACTTTCCCTGCTCTAATAGGGTCAAGGCGCGGCTTTTCTCTGTCATAGAAAGCTTTTTCCGCCCCATTGTATCCACTTGCACAGAAGTTATAGCACGTCAAATGTAGGCACGAATGCAGGAAATCAGCACGCTGGAGCGTTGTACACCAAAACCTCACTGTACGAGCTCAAACGAGACAGTGAGTTCCAATAAAGCGCAGTTCTGTTGTCTTAGCTCAGGAGAGTCATCCACTCGCGGCATAAGCCCTGCCCCTTTTCATTGGCTTGTTGGCAAGTAAAATCGTGAAAGCGATTTTATGTATCGATTTCTATTGCCAATATTCAATGTCACTTTTTTTGTTGCCGCCACTGTATATATATATATATATATATATATATATATATATATATATATATATATATATATATATGTGTGAAAACCAAGCACGGCACGATATTGATAAAAACATCTTTATTTATCTGGGTTTGAACGTTTCGAAATACTTAGTCATACTCCCCTATCCCAACGAACTACGAATATTAGAATCACTTTCATCCTAAAGTTTAAACCTTAATAATCATAAGTAAGTCTATAATTTAGGAAGGGGATTTTTTTGAGTATTTGAGTAATAATTTCATCTTTGTTTGGTTATGACTTATATTTTTATAAAAGTTATTTCTAATAATTCTTTTATAATATCAAAACCAAAATGGTGAAGTTCAGAAATAAATATAAGTATCGAAATTTTGTGATTTTTTTAAAACCCAAATAATTAAAAATGGTGGGTTAAGTTCAGAAAATTTATTTTTAGGTATCTTCTTCTATAACTATATTTTTGCAACGTGATATTTTGAAAGGAGGGAGATTTAGTTTAAAGATCCTTTTTAAATTGTTTATAATTGGGGAAGTTCAGAAAATTTATAAAAATTTAACCATAGCTGCTTTTTTTTAGATTTTAAATTTTAATCTTAGTAGCGAAGCGCAAGCTCCCCCCAGTAGGGAAAGTGGCAAAGCCATTGCCTGGTTTAAATATAAATCAAACTGCATCCAATCTTTACATTGTATCATAAATTAATGACATTTTTATTCTTGTATTAGGCCGTTTATCCTAAATTGCACGATGCAATTTTAGTATTTTATAAAACTAGAAATTTTAACCCTTTACTATCTTAGTTTCTTAGTGCCGATGATGAGGCTAGGACCTCGAAACGTTCAAACCCAGACAAATAAAGATTCTTTTATCAATAGCGGGTTTGGTTTTCACCTTCACATTGAAACTCCGATTTGGAAGAAGCTAAAAAGTTCATGATATATATATCCTATGAACCTGCTTTTTTTCCATCTTAAAAACGTTAGATTAAAAAAAATATATATTTGTTATTTTCACTTTTTCTTTTATTTGGAAGTTCCTTGATGACAACCCTAAGCACATGGCAACTTCCGGCACTGATGTTAACCACAAGATCTCTATTGGGTTCAAATCTGGCGACTAACTAGGCCACTCTAGAACAATGACATTGTTTTTTTACGGGACCATTCGCGCGTAGCTTTCGCAATATGCTACGTATCATTATCTTGTTGAAAGATCCTTCTCTCTCCAACTCCAAGCTTCTCTACAGAAACAAACATATGTTCTTCTAAAATGTATCTGTAGATTGCCAAATCTATGGTCCCATCTATGATGTGGATATCGCCGGTACCTTTAGATGAGAAACATCCCTAGATCGTGATGCTACCTCCCCCAAACTTCACGGTAGGGTGTTGTTTTTAGGGTCGTATGAACTGCCGTCTTTCCTCCAGACAGGAGGGCCATCGTTACATCCAAACAATTCTATTTTTGTCTCGTCTGATTGCAGGAGTTGATCCCAGAACCGAGCAGGTTTCTCTAAATGCTCACATGCGAACTTCAATCTTGCAGCTCTGTATCTCTTCCGCAGCAGAGGTGTCTTCCTTGGCCTGCGAGACTTAAAATCACGCCGGCTCAGTTTATTACTGATGGTTCGCTTTGTGACCGACGTTTCTGTCGCCAGTAGGTTATCTTGAATTTCCGTACGGGTCGTCATAAAGTATTACACGAGAAGCTTTTGTAGAAATATTCCGAGAAGCACCTGAACGTTGAAGGGTATCGGTGGTTTCCACCTTTTCCCGCTTCCTACTGACAGAGCCAACGATGCTGTAAGGTATTTTCAACTGTTCGGATACCTGCTGGCAGCTCAGCCCATCAGTATGGAGCTTAATGATCGCCTTTTCTGGTCATTGGAAAGTCCTTATTCTTCGCCATGATAACATCTTTATTGCGGGAACGTCGACTGCTGAATGATATTCCAATCTTTCCTGAGCTCTTGTTGACTGCTGTACATATTATTGAAACCCTCTAGAAGCTTTTTTGTGCCGTCACAGCTAATAGTATGTCTCTCATGTGCTTTTAAAAATTAATTTTGTGAGGTTTATGTTTCTGTACGAAAACTTATTTCACTCCTATTTTCATTAATTTCAATTTTATTTAATGTTTTTTTTGAACATAACTTTTAACTTAACATTAATATACATCTCTTGTGTAAATTTCAGGAAGTTTGATGGGTGGAAGTCTATTAAAATTGAATTTTGAAGATGTACGAATACTTATTTCTTCCCCCGATATATATATATATATATATATGAAAAAATACAAGATCAAAATAAAGAAGATTAGGAACGATTTCACTTCTCTCTCTCTCTCTCTCTCTCTCTCTCTCTCTCTCTCTCTCTCTCTATATATATATATATATATATATATATATATATATATATATATATATATATATATATATATATATATATATATATAAATATATATATATATATACATGGTAAGAATTCCTTAATCCGTTAGAAAAGTCTCTTGGAGTTCCTCTTCTCTAAAAGACAATTTTCAAGAAACCTTTTGTAAGAGATAACGCTTACTTTAACATAAAACAGGAATGCGAATGTTTCAGCGGGTCTTCACTCATCTAATTTTTTTCTAATTGAACAATAATGTTCAAGTCAATATATATATATATATATATATATATATATATATATATATATATATATATATATATATATATATATATATATATATATATATAAGATTTTATAAGCCAATGTGATAATTTTAACCTTTCCCCTGGTTTATATAAAATAGATGCTATAATTAAAAGATTAATACTCAAAGAAATTAGTTTTGTCTTTCGTTCCTAGTTTTTTTTTATATATATACATTCTTTAGTTATGTGGCCCCTATTTTATTTTAATTTTTTATTATTATTTTTATTTTTTAATTGTCACTGCTCTGTTTTGTACTTTGTATTTTTCCCCCCTTTTGCTCATCGTGTCTTATAATCTCCCTCGTTAGGATATCTCCATTTCTTTGAATCTGTTACCCTTTCCTTCGACTTAGTTTGACCTTACTACCTGCTTCTTGTAATTCTTAATGTGTTTTTTTACCTTCCCCCTTCCCTCTTCCTCATTGGTGATTTCTTGTTTTTGAGGCGGTCTTTCATACTTTTCTTTCGTATATATACCTCTAATATAATACTATTTCTTGTAGTCCTGCAGGACATTGCATTCATTTGCTACCCTCACGTGATACTTTGTGAGTTTTTCATATATATATATATATATATGTATATATATATATATATATATATATATATATATATATATATATATATATATATATATATATATATATATATATATATATATATATATTACATGAAAGAGAAATTGGACGCGAATGAGCAATGAGACAAGAAACAGGAGTTTTTTAGAGGTAAGAGGACGGGACATTAGAAGAAGACTAGAATCAAAGAGAGCCGAGGGCGGCACAATGAAGGCAATCCTTTACCGAGAAGACAGGGAAAACGCCAGGGGAAAAAAGTTTGAAATTCCTGGCCGGGACTCGAACCCGGGTCTGCTGATTGCCGGTCAGATGCTCTACCGCTGAGCTACCAGGCATAGTGACTCTACTTCGCCCAAAGCGTTACCTCATCAAACTCAGTATCTCTCTAAGCTAGGAACCTCCAAGGATAAAAGGACTAATAGGTGAGTTAGATACTACCAAGGCCTCCGGCCCTGATAATATTCATTCTAGGATACTTAAAGAAGGGGTAGAAAGTATCTCAATAGCTCTGGAGAAGTTGTATACTAGGTCACTGGAATATGGAGAAATACCCGATGATTGGAAGAGAGCGAATGTAGTCCCCATTTTCAAGAAGGGTAGTAAAGAGGATCCAAATAACTTTAGACCGGTTAGCCTAACTCCTGTAGTCTGTAAAATTCTTGAGAAAATAGTTAAAAAAGGGATTTGCCAACATCTAGAGAGGGAGGGGTTAATCAGCGATGCTCAGCATGGGTTTAGATCAGGTAGATCATGTTTGACTAATTTACTAGACTTTCTGGAGTTCGTAACAAATCAAGTAGATAAGGGAGATAATGTGGATGTAATTTACTTGGATTTTAGTAAAGCATTTGATAAGGTACCACATTGGAGATTAGTTCATAAATTAAAAATGATTGGGATATGTGGGGGGGAGGTTTCAAATTGGATAGCTGAATGGCTGAAAGACAGGAAGCAAAGGGTAGTGCTAAATGGTGTAAAGTCAGAGTGGAGGGATGTTATCAGTGGGGTTCCTCAGGGATCAGTTCTTGGTCCATTATTATTTGTCATCTATATAAACGATCTTGGGGAGGCAGTGTCAATTTTTGCGGATGATACCAAATTAGCAGCTGTAGTTAAAGATATTGATGATAATTTTAAAGTGCAGGGGGATTTAAATAAATTGTTATCCTAGGCACATAAGTGGCAAATGACTTTCAATCTTGATAAGTGCAAAGTTATTAACATGGGAAAACATAATAGAGAATTTAACTATGAAATGGATGGGCATTGGCTGAGCTCAGTAGAGGATGAGAAAGATCTAGGAGTAGTAATAGATAAGTCATTAAGGTTTTCTAAGCAGTGTATTGAAGCAAGAAATAGGGCAAATAGAGTGCTCGGTTTCATTAAGAGAAATGTCAGTTACAAAAGTAAGGAGGTTATTCTTAAACTCTATAACTCTTATGTTAGGCCACATCTAGAGTACTGTATACAGGCATGGTCCCCACATTTTAGACATGATATTAACCTTCTTGAGTCAGTGCAACGGAGGGCAACAAAGATTATTCCTTCCCTGAGGCACCTTGAATATATAGATAGACTGAGGGTATTAAATATGTTTTCGTTCGAAAGGAGGTGTGTGAGAGGGAATATGATTGAGCTCTTTAAAATGTTTTCCGGGATAGATAAATTGGATGTTAGCAAGTTTTTTGAGTTAGATGATGGAAATCGGACTAGAGGTCACCACTTGAAAATTAAAAAGCAAGGGTGTAGTTTGGATTTAAGAAAATATTTTTTCACCAATAGAGTGCTAGATTTCTGGAACAAATTGCCGCTGAGGGTAGTAGGTAGTCTAAATCTAAATGTATTTAAGAGTAGGTTGGATGAGTTTATGGGGAGGGAAGGTTGTGATGGTTGCTAAGTTTTGTATATATTAATATTGTTTGTATATATCTATAGCTGCATGATTTAGTTCTTGACAAGCCTTGATTGGCGATACCCTTGTTTCTGGACGCCATCCTCTGGATGTAGTTTTCCTGGGAGTTTGGGTGCCTTAAAAAAAGAGGCCGTTTGACTCGGATGACCTATGATGAGCCCTTGTGGCTTTTGTCATCTGTTATATTATATTGTGGGAGACTTTGATTTTGTCTTCCCCTGGTGATGGTGCTTTTTGTGGGAGGGTTTTGACGGAGGCGGATGACCTTTGATAGGCCCTTGGGGCTTTTGTCATCCGTGAAATTATGTTATGTTATGTTACCATCATTCAATTCTTTAACATTGATAACTTTGGTAAATATATCTATATAAATAAAGTTTTTTCCTTTTCTATTGAAGTTAAGCAACAAATTCCACATATAGGTACAGGGTGGAAACACGGTGTGTAGACGGCTTTATCTAAATCATTTTAAATACGTTTGCAAATCATTAATTAATTACTTTTGTGCAGGTTCGTTCAGGATTTATTGATTTTTGTGAATCAAAGTGTAAATGCATGAAAAGTAACACTCGTTTACAAATATGAATGGAAAATGTGAAGTATCTGTCTCTGTATGGAAGAGGGCTTTTCAAACCTATAAAACGTATTAAAGAAAAATAGACAGCTTGTATTCCAAGAGTGAGAACCACCCTTCTCCAATCAGGGAGAACCACAACCCTCATCAAGAACACTATCAGTAAGATCAGGCGAAATTCAAGGAGGAGTACCAGACAAATTCATTTAGAGGTCAAAGTAAACCACGTGACTGCAAAAAATGCTGAAAGATGATCTGAAACTTCGCGCATTCAAGAGGGCTAAATTAACATATGTTTTCCAACCCTACCCCCAAAAAATGAGAGTTGAAAGAGGAAAGCTGCTTCCCTAACGGCTCCTTGATGACTCGCAGCCCCACGTTCTGTGGACGGATGAGTTGTTGGCTGTTAAAGCCACCCACGACAAAAAACAATGATAATGTTTGGGAACAAAATCAAAGTGAGTTTCCGGTTAAACAACGGATATATTTCAAGAGGCAGAAGCTATCTTCGGTAATGTGAGCGGGCGTAACATCAACGCGCCAAAAAATGTTTTTCATCTTCATTGAAATGGGTGTAAAGATCATTCAACATGTTTATTTGGGGATGTTGAAAAATAAAGTCATCTTCTGGGTGGATGCCACCATAGGAAATGCCAGTGTGACCTTTCAATAAGATGAAGCAAACCTTACACACAGCCAAAAAAATTAAAAAATGTCAGAATGGTGCCAGGTCAATTTTAATAGGTGTTAGTAAAAGGAACTTTGGCCTCATAATTCGCCAGATTAAAATATCTCAGGTTGTCAGACCCCATTACACAGAGGTGCAGGTTGGATGTTAGAAAATATTTTTTCACCAATAGAGTGGTAGATTGCTGGAATAGTTTGCCATCTGAGACGGTAGATAGTCCAAACTTGAATGTATTCAAACGTAGATTAGATGATTATATGGGGAGGGAGGGTTATCTTTAGGGGGTATTCTGGAGTCATTCCTGTGGATGCATTATTTTATTATTGTACATTACGATTGATTTGGATTTTGACGAATCTTGATGATGATGCCTTTTGTTTTTGACACAATCATGTATATGGTTGGAATTGTATATTGTAGATGCATGATCTGACACAATCCTCTGGATTGTTTAAATTGTATATTGTAGATGCATGATCTGACACAATCCTCCTACGGATGCATTTTGTGGGTGGGGTTTGACAGATGCGGATGACCTTTGATAGGCCCTTGTGGCTTTTGTAATCCGTGAAATTATGTTATGTTATGTTATTACTCTTGCCTGAAAGACATTCTAATCCTTCGGGAGAAAGAACGAGTTTGCACCTCTTCTGTGGGAGCCTGCGTGCAACCAGCTGAGATTATCGCTTAATGGGGAACTAAGCTGTAAAGAAAGAATAGAAATAAGAAATAAATGAAAATGAAAGTGCTGCAAACAGCTTCATCTCCACCGTGTACTGAAACAATACAATTAAAAAAAACAACTTCCTGGAACAATACGAAAATATTGCACGGGAACTCAGATGTTGAAATTTATAGTCGCCCTAATGCTTCTATCTTTAACCTAGTTAAATTACTAATTTAATCTGCTATTAAAAAAAAATAGCATTGCTATCCTCTTTTGGTAACACATTTTAAGAGTTATCCAAGTGATGAAGCTTCTATTTTATCAAAGGGATTGTTTTGCGCTAATTTTTGGCACATTTACCAAACTTGCAACACAAGAACTTACAATTTCTAAACAATTTTGGCGAGGTGAATTTTTCAGTTGGACTAGACCCTAGTCGAAAACGGGAATTCACTTAGTGTGGTTGTGTTCTCGGTGACGAAACGAATAGGCTATTTTAAAAGGAGAAATAAAACGTAACCTTAGAGCTTATTCTCAAAGTTTACTAAATAATAGAAATATAAGCCTTTCATGATTACTTAAATGAAGGTTATAATTCAAAGTTGTTTAAATTAGCGAAATAGTATAAAATTATTTTACTTTAATTTGGTTAAATAGTAATTTCAATCGCAAAATTCACCATAAACGATTATTTTACTTTGCTTGAATAAAGAGATTTGCAAAATAGACTTCAAAGATCTTTGCATTTGCAATAAATATAATTTAAATTAAACATTTGTGTTTGTGTAGAATACCCACACTTAAGGATGCATTTGAGAGGTAAGTGAGAATAGATTGGTATAGATTAACAATATAATTCATAAAATTATGAAAGCCCTATCTAAATATGTGAATATTACCTTCATGTGAATATGAGTTAAATACTTTCCTTTTGCTTCATAGTGATTTGGGGTCAAGGTTACCGGATGTAAATTTAGTCTAGTTAGCCTTTAGAATTTCGGCTTCTGCGGAGTAACTCGGAGAGAGCGACACTTTAGGGGTAACACTCACATTTCAACAGTCGAACAATTCTTGTGCGCCACAAATAATTTGATATCTGATCATTTATAGTTCTGTATCATGATATGGAATAATGACAAAGAATTTAAGGCTTACTTCTGCCCCACTGCTAGGCAAAGGCCTCTCCTAAAACTTCCAATGATCATGATCCAGGGCATGACTTAGTGGCGGATCCAAAATAAAGGGGGGGGGGCTAACTCTCTCAGATCCGATTTTTTTTTCCACACATCAGAAAATATGAATTGTGGTTTATTTAGTTTTCTGGGCGTCATCTAAGGTCTATACTGAATTAAATAATTATTTTTGAGATTTACTTGTATTTTAGACATGTATCATATAAGGTACATTAGATGGCAACTGTTTAAAAAACTTTTATATATATTCTATATTATTACATAACTTTTTCTGAATAGCAGAATACAAGTATGGATTAAAAAATGAATATAAACATAAACAGGTCTGAAATTTGAGGGAGGCTTCAGCCCCCTAGCCCCCCTCCTAATGGATCCGCGCATGACATGAGTCTACCACGTTACTCACAGCATTGAGGAATCCCCCCTCCTTTTCTGCAAGGTCGTCTTCTGGTCTTTATGTACATGCAAATGTGTCCAGTTTAGGATTTGTTTTTCAACTTCTGTCGTTTGTTCTAGAAAGCTGCAATGCTCATTTCCTCTTCAGAATGTTACTCTTTTTGCTATATCTGTCACCCGTGCTTGTGTTCTTAGCCATATTTTCTTTCCATTGTAATTGCGGGTTATTTCTAACATGCACCGTTCCATGTTTCTCTGAGGCGTCCTCATTTTCTGCGTACTTTATGTAATCCAAATCCAAATTTCACTTCTGATCAAATATTGTTTTAAATAGAGGTGTCTCATTTCTTGTGATGGAGCTAAGCTCTCCGATCACATGCGTCCTAAGTTTTTTTTTCTACTCATTACCTCTTCTATGTCTCCATCAAGAGTCACAAGCTGTCCTAAGTAAACTTATTCTTGTTCCTGCTCTAAAATTTGATCACCAATCCTAATTGTTTTATCTTCTTCAAAACTACTGGGATTATTTTCGTCTCATCTTTGAAAAGTTAATTTTCAGTCCGACTGGAGACTGACTGGCTTGTGATAATTATATTATCATTAACTGTATAGCTTCTGGATTTGAAGAAAATAATGGTCATTATATATATATATATATATATATATATATATATATATATATATATATATATATATATATATATATCACATTGACGAGATATATATTCGGCGCAAGGAATAATAAACTACAATATATGAATCCGATATTCACGAACAGAACTAGTTTCGGCTTTCGCCATTACAACTGTATAATGAAAGTTAGGTATAACTTGCGACTTGAGTATATAAAGGCGATTCTGGCAGTTGTTAAATGGATTGGGTGGCAGTGTTCGAGATATATTTGTTTTCCATAAAAAATTTTGTATAGAATAGGAGAAAGAGGATTTCCCATGATTAGACCACATCTTTTGCGGAAAACCCTATCTTCAGCGAAACGTCCCTCCTTCCCAGAATCCAATCCCAACTTGTTATCTGGTTTCGATATGTAGACATCAGTGGCGGCTCGTAAGTAAAATTAGTGGGGGTGCTGCATCAGACTTATTTTAGCATTGTTTTAATATTGTGTTAAAAGAAATAAACATATAAAGAGAAAATTTACAGATAAACCTGATAAAATCATAAACATAAAAAAATCAACATTTTTTACTTACTAATAGCCTAAATTGTTACAATTCAAGTTTGATCCATTCATTTAAAAACGAAAACATTCTTCTTGTTTTAATTTGCGTTTAGTCACGAGACGATATCCTATCGGTATGGCCCTTAGATAACGATCTTAGCGAATTTTTCCACAAATTAAACTCATTACACCCATTAAACAAATTCAAGGTAGAATGGGAACAGAACAATTCCCTCCCGTTTCTAGATGTAAAAATCAACCGTTTAATTAATCGGATACAATGCTCAGTCTATCGTAAGCCTACCAATTTAAATGCATGCATACATTTTTTTCTCAGTCCATAACAAATCTGTTAAGATATTCATTCTTTCTTCCTTATTCCTCCGAGCCTGTAGAACATGTGGCCCAATTTTCCTTTAGGATGAAATAAACCACCTTATTTGCAATTTCATTGAGCTCAAATATCCTATTTATTTAATCAAAAAAAATGACATTCTAAGGCCAGAAAGGATACCTTTAAAAACTGTATAATCTTCCAATATGCCCACCTCTAACCCCCTTAAAATCATATGCTAACAAAAACAACATAAATATAACATTCAAATACTCACATGCCATCCAATTGTTTGACTAAACTTTGTCCCACTAACCAAGCCGCAGGGTGTATATTTAATCCCCTGTAAAAATTGTGACGACAAATTCTACATTGTGACTCCTGTCACTTCAGTAAAAGGATTAAAGAATACGGTGAAGATATCAAAAGAGGCTCACTTTCCTCCAGCCTCTTCGTCCACATGCAAAATTATGACTATAGAATCGAATTTAACCAAGCTAAAATTATTTATAAATCTAACATTTATATAAGAAGGAGAATATGCTGAATCAATGATTGTACTCGATTCCGTCGACGTTAATTTGATCTTTTTCCTTCTTAGGATTGGAATAATCTTGAACTTTGTGACATTGGTCTGAATCTTCCAATTTTTTTAAAAGTCATTTATATTTTTATTTCCCGTTTGGTAGTTCTTGCTTGTCATCTTGGGTTCGTGGAGCGTGATGCGATCACCTTGCTGATATCGTCTGCACACTGAATTTCATACAGTCTGGTGAAATCGGAGGCGGAAGGTCTGCTGTAAAGATGGAGTACAGAGTGGGGCTCAGGCACCCCTCCTGTGGGACCCCGTTTGGAGATTAAAGATAGGGCCTTCTAGTCCCTCGATACTTATATATGCCTTCCTGTTGGTTAGATAATCAGCCAGGAGTCTTCCCATCCTGATGCCGAGATTAAGCTGAAGGAGTTTATATTTTAGTCCTTCGACCCATAGCTTGTCAAAGGCCTTCTCGACATATCGGAGGACCACGTTCACATAACCCTTTTCGGCAGTGGCTTGTACTAACTTTTCTGTAATGACTGCTAGAGCCATGGCAGAGTATATTTCTTTCTTGAAAGCATACTGATGCTTATTATATTTATCTATTTCTTCGAGAAAAGTGTCCAGTCTCCTGTTTACTATCTTTTCGAAAACCTTTGCCAGGAAGTTCAGCAGCGAGGTCGGCCTATAGCTCGAGACCAGATTTGATGGTTTCCCTGGTTTTAGCAGAAAAACCATCTTCGCTACTTTGAACTTCTTCTGGAAGGCTCCTATATTTAGATAGGCATTGAATAGGTCTGTTATACAATTAAGTATGTTTCCGGGGGCCTTATCGTAATTGTACTTGATTAGGCCTGTTGACCCGGGGGCCTTATCGTAATTGTACTTGGTTAGGCCTGTTGACCCGGGGGCCTTCTCGTAATTGTACTTGGTTAGGCCTGTTGACCCGGGTGCCTTTTGTTTGAAGGTGTTTATGGCTCTTTTAATTTCCTCCGTCGTTATGGTCGTTCCCAGTCCTAGATGTTCTTCTAATCTGTTATATACTCTTTCTTCTAGTGTAAGTCTGTGAATATTGGTTTTTATGAATTCGGTGACTCTTCTCTCTGTCTTCCTATCGAATCTTTCATTATCTGCCTCTTCTAATGAGTAAATTTTGCTCCAGTGGTCTCTTAATTTTATTTCTATTTCTTCATTACCCCTCAGATATTCGTTATTATTATCGGTGATTTTAATTGGTTTCCATGGTGGTTTGCCTTTGATTATCTTTATTAGCCTCCATGCCTCATTTGCATCTTTAGTTGTTTCCGTTTTCCTTACCATTTCTTTCCACATTTCTTCTTGTTGTTCTTCAATTAGAAAAAAAACATTTCACCTTTGATTTGTTAGTTCTTTACTTCTCTGCTGATTCGTGCCATAGTCTCTTATTTCTTGGTATCTCTCGCTGATTTTTTTTTTGCTTTCCTTTTCATTTCCGTTGTCCACTTTGGGTGTGGCAAGGTTTTGAATTTGGTTTTCGGTACGGCCTGTTCGTCGGCCTCTATTAATTTTCTAATCAGACTGTCTGTCATATCGTCTAGTTCTTCCCGGTTTTTGCCGTGCGGATTCGATTGGGAGTATTCTTCCAGTATTGATGCGTATTTTGACCAGTCCGCTCTCTTATACGACTTCCTGGGACTTATGGGAACCATTATTAGATTCTGGTTAATGGTTACCAGAATTCCAATGTGGTCACTACAAGAGATGGGGACTGGTTCCATATAAATATTATATGGAAAGTTTAGTGACGTCATTACTATGCTCGAGCGGGTGGAGGCTGGCCCAGTTATATAGGTCGGGAAGTCAGGGCCTACTCTTTTGAGTATATTCCTGTCCATTAAGAGTTCCAGGTTGCGGCCGGCGTTGTTTTTAGTGAGATAGCCTGATTCTTGCAAACGTGCATTCAGGTCGCCCAGTAGGATGGTAGGATTATTTTTGTTAAATATCTCCATCACTCAGTGGACCGGAATGTACGAGCGGCGGGGAGGTTGGTAGGCCGCCGCAACCGTGATTGGAGTAAACTCCATCTCCAAAGTCGCGGCAATGTAAACCTCGTCCACTTCGCGTTCTTGAGTGCATCTAATGTTCTTCTTTATTGCGATAGCTGTGCCATCATATCTTTTTTCCAGTAAGGTTCTTTATATGACGTCATAATTGGTGATTTTCATGTGTTAGATGTCCTTAATAACGTGTTCTGAGATACAAATTATATCTGCGTCCAGATTCCTGAATATATTGCCATACTGGATGGCCTTATTCATCCTCCCGTCGGTGTTCAGATGTAGGATTTTTTTTTAGTTTACTGTTTGTGTTATCCATTGCATTAGTTTTGTTTCTTAACTTTTTCCTTTGTGTTTTTAAATCTGACGTTAACGAGTTTGTCAAAAGTTTTTTTTTATGAATTTGATATCATTGGGATAGAACCTGATCCGGTCTTCACATATCAGTTTTTTAATTAAGCTTTCTTCGTTTTTCGGTTACGTCGGTCCATTTATATGTTCCCTTTTCCAGTCCTTTCCTTATGCCGGCTGGTCTGGCCCCTTTTGGCAGGGGGTAGGTTTCATGTACAAAGATACGTAATTTGAAATCTTTAGCTTCGTATCTGCAACCTTCTTCGTTTTCTGCTTCTGATGATGTTTCTGAATCGGTAATTTCTTATTCGTTTGTCTTTTATTTGCTTTTTGAGGTCCTCCTTTTCTTTCTTTTTTCTCTTTCTTTGTCGCAGCTGTCTGTTTCTTTCTCTTCTTCTGTTGTTTGTTCGGTCTCTTCTGTTTTTTCTTCTAATGTGGCGCCTACTTCCAGCATGTCCTTCACTTGGAGGGTTTTGCCGGCCGTGACTCCGTATATCAGTGCCGATGGGGAGTTGGGCGGAAACCACATTTTCCTTCTCCCGTTCTTTTCGAGGAGCAGATTCAGGGTGTCTGCGAGTGTTCCTGGCTGCGCTATGTTGTGTATATATGCAAACATTATACACGCCCTCAGATATCCAGGCTGGTTCCTTCATTGACATTTATATTTATTTTTTTCTGTTTTTTTTTAGTTCCTTTACTGCTGCTTTAGCAACACTTGCGTAAGTTTGATTCGTCTTCCTCTCATATTCTTGCGTCTCTTCTTGTTCTTTCTTATTATTTTTTCTCGTCTTTTGGGGCAATTGACGCCCATAGTCCTTTGTGGATCTTGGCAGTTTAGGCACCTTTTAGTTGTTTCCGTGCATTCTCGGAAGTAGTGGCCATCTTCCCCGCATTCGGAACACATTTTTCTGTCTTTGTGGGGACAGTTTTTAGTCACATGTTGTTCTAGTGCATAGCACTGGAAATATATCTGTACGTTTGTGAATTTTTCTATAGTTATGTTCTCCGGTGAGATTCTCATTCCGAATGCCAGAAGGCCGTTCTGCAACACCCTGTTGGCCATATCTGTTGATGAGCACACTACTTTAAAGACATGAGTGTGGTGGCCGAATTTTATTATTTCCGTTATGTTTAAGTGCGGGTTTTCTCTTTGCAGTTCCATCTTGAGTTCCTCTTTGGTGTGAGACCCCACGTACAGGTCTACATTTCTGCATATGAATGATCGATTTGCCAGCAGTTGAGATGGTAGTTTTGGTGCTAGTTCGATGTTCCCTAGAATTCTAGCGCCTTCCGGAGCTACTAACCGTTCTACATCATCTTCTTGTTTATGACATAATGCTATTTACCCGTTCGGTACATAGATTAGCTTTGTAATGGCTATTTCTATCTCTGTGTACAAAGCTCTTATCAAAACCCCTCTCTCGGGTTTTGGCTTCCCGGGCTCGGTTCTCAACGGGAGTCTTCGATATTCCATGGTTAGTATGTATGCACTTTGTCTGCCTCCCACCCCGACCCGCGGGCCAAGTCCCCGCTGATTTGGCTATCAATGATGAGGATGATAATGAATGAGTGAATGGACCCGGGTAGGCTCCTCTCAAGGGGTGAAAAGTGACGGAATTTTTGCCGGGGGTGCCGTCTCCTCGAGGGAATTAAAAACCACGGTTGCTTCCTACCGTATACTGAGACGGTTATATGTCCCTCAGTGGTCTTGTGGGCCCCCCATAGGTGGAGTGGTTAGACTCCCCTGAAGAGGTTGCAACCCGGCCCATTGTCCAGGGGCTCCTCTGGTATGGGTATCTGGCAGTGGGCTAATCCTCAAACCTCCCTCCTCCCGTATCCCCAATGATACAAATGCTACTGCTTTGCATAGTTGGGACGAGGTTGTGGTGACAGCTTCCATCAGCGGGGGCGCTAGGCCACGGGGTGGGATGGGAAGTGAGGGTAAATTAGCCAGTCATGATGGATTGACTAACTGTGGGTAATAACGTATTTCTCTCTTTTTAAGAACCTCCCAAAGGGAAGGATTTTGGTTGGGGGAGAGGAAGAGGTGGAGGAGACTATAGATGAAAATGAAAAGAAATGATGAAATTGAGGTGATGGGAGTCTTCTTTTTCAGATTATCTTGAGCGGGCGAACTGTTGTTTATTTTCTTCCAAATTGAAGGGATAAAGATTGTACGGGAATATGGTTGCCGTACTATTCCTTCCGCGTTCCAGGGTGTAAAATATCTTCGTCAGGTAAACGTAGAATAAGTACCGGGCGTTTGCTTTGCCAAGCTTAATGAGAACGATCTGTTAGCTGTCCAAGCGGCGAAATCTAAAAGTTGACTCCCGAACAATACACATATTTGTATCTTTCACTATATTTCCATTGTTTTCATTTTGTTTAGTCTGATTTTCCGCCTTTATACACCGGAGTCGCAAATCATCCTCACCGAAAAGCTAGCCCGCTGCAAAGCTGAAGGGAGGTACGTAGATGTGGTGTTGCGTGACGTACAAAAGGCCTTCGACAAGGTTTGGCTGAGAGGTCTACAATACAAGATCTTAGGCCTCCAGCTAAACCCGGTCCTTGAAAGGGTCCTCTGTGATTACATCATGGAGAGAACAGCTCGTATCTCAATCGAGGGCAACAGAGGACCCAAATTTGAACTAGAGGCAGGGGTTCCACAAGGTAGCTGTCTGAGTCCGCTGCTGTACCTTGTGTACACGTTGGACTTACCTGCTCCAGTTGGGGAGGATGTGATGTATCTGCAGTTTGCAGACGACATCACTCAAATCATCCCCGGTTCCTATAGGAACGCTGGAGTTCAAGCAAGGGAGACAGCTACCGAAATCGAAAACATCAACTGATTTGAAAGAATGTGGAAGATAAAAACAAACCGCCGTAAGTTCCAAATCCTCCCTATGAACCGCCGGAAAAGAGACGACGTCATCATCAGAGACGAGCTTTACCCGTACTCAAACGAGGGTAAAGTACTGGGTCTGCGCCTTACCTCAACGGGGTACAAGGCGCACATTAACAGCCGTGTCTCCCTAGCCAAAAGAGAACTTGGGAAACTTTACAGGTTCAAAGATCTCAGTTCTAAAAACATCAGCAAACTCTACAACACTCTGGTACGACCAGTGCTGGTGTACCCCGCGGTGGTTATGCAGGCGGCCAGTTCAACCTCTCTCAAACACATGCAGAGAGTTCAGAACAAGGCTACCCTGCTTATAACCGGCGCGAGGAGACTGGACCGTATTCGGCAGACGGAACTGCACGCAAGAGCAGGACTTGAGCCATTGAATATAGTCCTTCAAAGGCTAGGGAGAAAGACCTGGGAAAAGGTTGAAAGCGAGATCCTCCCGCAAATAGATGCGGGCCTCGAGATACCGCAGCAAGCAATTGGACAGGCTACGAGGAGAGCACTATTCCCCAGTGGAAGAACGTGCTCCCGTGAAAACCAAGTAGCCCTGTTCAGATAGCGAGCAAATCTTCTCATTCAGGACGCAAAAAATCAGTCCACAAGACCCCCGTTCTTACTACTCAACAAACTCCACTCAAGACTAGAATTACCAAACCAAAGAATAAAAGAAAAAGAGGCGAAGTGCCCAACCAACTATTAATACTACTTATTAAGACTCCGTAAATCCAAATTGACAAAAAAGAAGCGAAGTGCCCAAACCCCCCAAGAAAGAATCAAAAAATTAAATAAAAGAGGCGTAGTGCCCAAAAAATGTTACAAAGATAAATCAAACAATAATAAACAAAAGAGGCGTAGTGCCCAAACAATAAGTAACAAGAATAAAACAAAGCAAGAAGAATAAATGGGGAGTAATCCCCCCATTGGCGATAATTCTATATCACCAAATAAAGCAAAATGAATAAAGGATATTAAGGCTACGAGTTAGCACAAAGTATAATTGAAAGGCTTGAATGCCCACTTCAAATGACGGAGGAAAAATTTTATAAAGAGACAGATTATTTATACAGATTTATATATAAAATGTAAGATAAATTAAAAAAAAAAAGGAAAAGTAGCTTAACGCTACAGGAAGGTCAGCTGATGCTGTTCCAACCAAATGGAGGAAACCATTGAAAACCAAAAAAGAGTAGTATGCCTGTGATGCCCTCTGCTCCAGGGCAAACTTATAATCTACTTCAACACTATCATTAACTACTACACCTTTCATCTCTTTCTACATCAAGTTCAAGTTCAAGTACCTTTCATTGAATTCACCACTTGGATCGCCTTCTTGCTGAATCACTCCCGCTAGGTAAAGCAATCACCGAAAGCATCTCCACCCTTTCCTTTGAAGATATATAATTTTCGCCGACGAGGTTGGAAGTTTAAATACAAAGGAAGCTACGAAGAACTACATTTGTAAATCTGGAAGAAAATTCACACTCGTTAAAAGAAGATTTTAAGATAGAAGAACATCTCAACCTCACCCCCATCCTCTTTCTCATTTTAATTTCATATATTGTCTCCTACACCTTTTTCTCTACCACACCACAAATCCTCCATTCAGAGGCACTAAAAAAGAGAGAATTAATAATTTTCATTAGGCGCATCACACTCATCATGACTGCCTAATTCCCCACCTCCAACCTGGGCGCTATGCCTTGACTAGTGAAAGCTGTCATTTCAACCTCATCTCAACTATGCAGTGAACTTGCAATTGCATAATTTGGGATACGGGAGGAGGGAGGTCTGAGAAATAGCCCGAGGCCAGATACCCCGTATCAGAGGAGCCCCCGGATAATGGGCCGGGTTGCAACCTTCGTAGGGGATCTTAATCACTCCGCCTATGAGGGGCCATCGGAATCGCTGAGGTACATACAACCGTTTCAGCGTATGTCGGATGCAACCGAGGTTTTTAACTCCATCGAGGAGGCGGCACCCCCGGTTAGCTCTGGTTGATTCCACGCTAACCAACAAAAAGTCCGTCACATTTCACTCTTCGAGAGGAGCTCACCCGGGTCCACCATTTAATCCATCATCATCTCATTCTTGACAGTCAAACTAGTGAAGGCGGGGCCAAAAGGAAGGGGGAGGGTCCAAAACACCACACCAACATAGATAACAATATGGAGTATAGAAGACTCCCACTGAGAACCGAACCAGGAGCACAAAAACCGGAAACCCGAAAGAGGAGTATTAATAAGGACTCTTTTCACTGAAGTAAAGATTGCCCTTACTAAATTAATAAAGGTCCCCAACGGCTACGTTGCCCTATGTCATAAACAGAATGAAATAGAACGCCTTGTGGCGCCCGAAAGACTAAAGGCTCTAAGGAAGATCGGACTTGCCCCCAAACTGCCACCACAACTCCTGGCAAACCGCTCCTTCGTCTGTCGAAAGGTAGACCTCTATGTGGGATCCCACACAAAAGAGTAACTGAAAAGAGGAGATCGAAAGGAAAAACCAATATCTGAAGATCGCAGAAATCATCAATTTGGACACCAAACACACGTGTTCAAAGTCATTTGCGCCTCGGCGGAGATGGCCGGCAAATAAGGCAGCCAACAAAGGGCTCCTCCTTGCCTTCGGAATGAGGATAGCCCCTGAAAATGTGGAAAAGGAAAAATTTGTAAACGTACAAACCTTCTTCCAATGCTATGCAAATGAGGAGTACGTGGCAAAGAACTGCCTAAATAAGGACAAAAAAGTATGCTCAGAATGCGGAGGTAACAATCACACATTCATTGAATGCACATAGACTACAAAGAGATGCGTTAACTGCCAAAGTCCACATAGGACAATGGCAATGAACTGTCCAAAGAGAAGAGAAATAATAAACAAGAAAGAACAAGAGCAGAAGAAAGAAAAAGAATGATCAGACATACGCCAGCGTAGCAAAAGCTACGGTAAAAGAAATTAGGGAAACACAAGAGCCCAAAATCAATATCAGTGTTAATGAAGGAACAGGGCTGGATATTCTAGCATGTATTATGTACGCATACGTACAAAACATTGTCCAACCAGGGACCTTCTCAGACACGCTCAATCTTCTCTTAGAGAAAAACGGAGTAAGGAACATGTGCCCCCCCCCCCACCTCGGCTCTCGTATACGGGGAAACGGCGGGAAAAACTCTTCAACTAAAAGGTATGCTGGACATAGGAGCAAAGATGGAAGAAAACGAAGAAACAATCGAAACTGACGAACCCAATGAAGAGGAAAAAGAAACGGAAACTTCAGAGAATGAACAAAAGGAGGGAAATAAGAGCCAAAAGAAAACAAGAAAACACCCAACTAAAGAGAACCAAACCGAATGGGATACACAAACTAACACGGAAAGCGAAACGGAAAGAGAGGAAAGCTGTCGTTATGAAGCAAAAGACTTTAAACTTAAGATCTTCGTAAACGAGGCCTATTCCCTACCCAAAGGTACTAAATTGAAGGATATAAATAAAGGTATCGAAAAAGGTGCCTGTAAATGGAACTACATGACAGACCATGATGAAAGGATCATCCAAAAACTACTAGAAGAAAACAAAATAAGGATCTTCCCCAACGACGTCAGAATTATCAAGAAGGATATCAAACGGCAAATGAAAAAATCCCAAATCAAAGAATTAAAAAGAACAAGATTAATAAGACGTAAAGGATAACGAGACAACTAAACTGAAAATTCTTCATTTAAACACTGACGGGAGGAAATCAAAAGAAGAAACCAATCAGGAGACCAAAAGAGATCTAGAAATAGAGAACAAAAAACTCTTCCCCAGCAGTAGGCTCCGCCTGCCACGTGAGGAAGACCCAATAATAACAAAATAAGCCAAACAAGCAAAACCCATCAAAATAGCACGAACGCTTGAAAACAAAGAAAGGTAACTATACAAAACAATGGAATTCCGAACAACCCAACCTAAACATATAAAGTAAATAAATACAGTATAAAAACCGAATATGAATTAGAAGAACATTACCGCAAGGTACCCCCAAGCAAAATTACCAATACGATATAGGAAATAAAAAGGAAAACGAATAAAAATTTAGAATCAACTTGTACAACACAAATCCGTATGTAATTAGAAGAGCAGAAGATAGAAGAACGTCAGGAGAAAGAGATCAGCCAGTAACCTGGCAATTATTAAACTACACACAAACACACATTTCACCCCACCCCCCATCCCGAAAAAGCTCTCATGCTATCTACTCCTATTATCCTCACACTTTTCTCACCTTATATACCTTTCATTATACAGTTGATAATGGCGAAAGCCGAAACTTGTTCTGTTCGTGAATAAATCGGATTCATATATTGTAGTTTATTATTTCTTCCCTTATATATGTTTCCATCTTCTTTTTGTAACTCGATCTTCTTCTTCCCAGTCGATCCTTTGAGATTTCTGATCTTTTTCCAAAAATCTTTGCGAGTTGCTTCGTGATCGAGGCTATCGATCGCATCATCCCATCATCTCCATTGCTGTTCGAGGATCAACTGGTTGAGATCTTCTTTGATTTCTTTACTTCGTTTGGATTGAGTGAACTGATGCATTCCTGATGTTGATTTCATACAATAATTTCAGTTCACGGTATAAATCCTTCATGTATTCGGTCCACCTGTAGGTAGAGATGGTCATATACTCGGATTTAGGGATACAAGCCCTATCTGCGTTGATGAGATGGTTATTGAGGTTGTCGATGCCTCGTCGATCTCCTCGAGAATTGCCTCGTCCAAGTTGGGCGGATCGTAGGCCTCGAGAAGGCGCGTATACCGTGTCCAGTCTGCTCTTCTGTAGTTCTTTCTGACTACAGAAGGAACTTGTATATTGTTCGTGTTGATAGTAAGTAAGATCCTTATACGGTACCTGGACTGGTTCCATGTAGTAATTGAACGTCAGCTGACGATTCGCCAGATAGATTTCTGGTTTTGTGGCACTTCCTGCTCTGACAAAGGTGGGGAAGTCGGGGCCTATTCGCTGGGCAATATTTCTGTCTAGGAATAGGTCCAGACTTCTTCCTATACCGTTGAAGGTACGAGGGGCAGTCAATAAGTTTTGCGAATCGGTAGGGAAAAACAGAGGAAGGGGGATGTCTGTTTGTGGGGGTGTTAGGACAAGTTATGACAATTCAGGACCTGCAGCAGCACGCTCCTGCCTCGTCTATTTAAGAAGCAGTAACTGATCGCAGATTGTCAGTCACAAATTTTTCAACAATGGATAAGGTTGAGCACCGCGCAGTGATCAAATTTTTCACCAAGGAAGGCAAGAATGCAAAAGAGATCCATTAACGCATGGTTGCGGTGTACACCGACACCGCCCTTTCCTATGCAACCATTGCTCGCTGGAATAGGGAGTTCCGCCATGGTCGTGAGGCCCTTGAAGATGACCCCCGTTCAGGGTGCCCGTCAGGCGTGACCAACAAGAACAATGTGGCCCGTGTGGAGAGGATGATCCTCGAAAATCGACGGGTAAAAGTCGAAGAAATCGAACGAGAACTTGGAATATCGCATGGAAGTGTTATGAACATCATCCCCGACAATTTGGCCATGACCAAGGTCTCTGCCCGTTGGGTCCCTAGAAACCTCACGCCCCATGATCGACTTCAACGTCGTCAAAGTCCACAAGGCCAGAGTTGCACAAGCTGCCCTGGGCGAGTGCGGATTCGAGGAGCTCGACCATCCTCCCTACAGTCCAGATCTGGCCCCTATCGACTACTTTTTATTCCACCAGCTCAAGGGTGCACTGCGTTGATGCCGGTTGGGGGACGATGAAGATGTCCAGCTCACCGTCCAGGAGTGGATTGAACAGCAGTCGAGAGATTTCTGGTTGTCGGGAATTCGAAGCCTCAGGGACAAGTGGCGCAAGTGCATTGACGTCGAAGGTAGTTATATTGAAAAATAATAAAACACTTTTCCTCATATCTTGTTTCCTTATAACCAAATTGCAAAACTTATTGACCGCCCCTCGTATATTTATTTATAGGAAAGAGTACAAGACATTAATATAAAATAATTCATACAATGTTATAGTTATAGTGTTGAAAGAGTAAAAATTATCGCTGAGAAGGGGAAGGATTTAGTCGGAGGCAAAGGTACATAAAGTGGGTCCTCCTGGAGCAGGATTACGCAGGAGTTCAGCTTTTTGTTAATTTACAAAATTTTTAACCTATTTTTACCCACTAAAAGGGTTTTGTATTTAAATTATTATCCGAGTTTGTTATGATCATTTTTGGTTGATTTGTTTGTTCACTATTTCGCACTTTAGATTAAGTTTCGTATGTTGTTTTTAATTATTTCTATCTAATTACACTTTTAGTTATTGCTGCTTATTTACCTCTTATTTCTCTATTCTTATTTACTTAGCTATTGTTCACTTGTTTTTACTATTATAATATTACACTTTACACGATTTTACTTCATTTGTTTTTTTACTAGTATCTTCTAATATCTTATATTTATCACTGTTACCTTTATTTTGTTCTTATACCTCTATTCTTATTAATTAGCTATTATTCACTTACTTATACTATTGCTACTAATTAGTTGTTATTCACTGGTTTTTACTATTACTATTATTCACATTAATATAACTTTTTATTATTTATGTATTTATATTTGTTTTTCCGAATTTCACTTTTAATTTTAATTGTTTGTCACTTTTTTACGACTAGTTTATTTCCGATGTCCTCATTCCGCACTTTATACTCGTGTAAGTTGTCCCATTCACTGTGGATAAACTCGATTCCGGAATATACATACGAGGGGCGGTCAATAAGTTTTGCGAATCGGTAGGACAAAACAGAGGAAGGGGGATGGCTATTTGTGGGGGTGTTAGGACAAGTTAACACAAGTCAGGACCTGCAGCCGCACGCTCCTGTCTCGTATATTTAAGAAGCAGTAGCTGATAGCAGATCGTCAGTCACAAATTTTTCAACGATGGAGAAGGTTGAGCACCGCGCAGTGATAAAATATTTTACGAGCGTGAAGGCAAGAATGCAAAAGAGATCCATGACCTTTTGGTTCCAGTGTACATCGACACTGCCCTTTCCTATGCAACCATTGCTCACTGGAATAGGGAGTTCCGCCATGGTCGTGAGTCCCTCGAAGATGATACCCGTCCAGGACGCCCGTCAGATGTGACCAATGACGACAATGTGGCCCGTGTGGAGAGGATGATCATTGAAAATCGACGGGTGAAGGTCGAAGAAATCGAACGAGAACTTGGAATATCACATGGAAGTGTTATGAACATCATCCACGACAATTTGGCGATGACCAAGGTCTCTGCCTGTTGGGTCCCTAGAAACCTCACGCCCCATGATCGACTTCAACGTCGTCAAAGTCCACAAAGCTATAGTTGCACAAGCCTCTTTGCGCGAGAGCGGATTCGAGGAGCTCAACCATCCCCCTTACAGTCCAGATTTGGCCCCTAGCGACTACTTTTTATTCCACCAGCTCAAGGCTGCACTGCGTGGACGCCGGTTTGGGGACGATGAAGATGTCCAGCTCGCCATCCAGGAGTGGATTGAACAGCACTTGGGAGATTTCTGGTTGTTGGGAATTCGAAGTCTCAGGGACAAGTGGCGCAAGTGCATTGAAGTCGAGGGTAGTTATATTGAAAAATAATAAAACACTTTTCCTCATATATCGTTTCCTTATATCCGAATTGCAAAACATATTGACCGCCCCTCGTAGTTCCACTGCACAAGAGGCTTTCGACTTCCTTTGGGGACCACGGCCCCTCAAAGGTCCACTTAAATTCCCCGTTTCTAATTCCTTGTATTAACTTTACCTGGTTGTTCTTCTCTGGTCGACGCCCAATACTTCTGAAGATTTTTAGGTTCACCTCTTCCCCGTCGAAAAAGTGTCCCTTTTCCAGGACTCGATTTTATCGGTAAGGGGCACTCCTGGGTAGCTATCGTCATCCTCCGAGAAGTCGTCTGATTAAGCTTGTTTTTCCTTTTCCTCTAGTTTCGCTGTTGCTCTGGTGTTCCTTTTCTTTTTGTTTTGTTTTTCCTTCGGGCTTTTTTTTTGCGGTTGCTGGGTTTTCTTTTCTATCTTCTCTTTCTTCTTTTTGCATTACCTGGCTTACGTCTTCTTTGGTGCTGTCTGGTTGGTATTGTTGTTCTGCGTTTGGAGTTGTTGTTTTCTTGGCGGTCTCAGTCGGAGTTTCAACAAATTTGATGTTTAGCAAATCCTGAGATGCTGTGTTCGGCGGAAACCACAGCTTCTTTTTAACTCCATTGTGTTGGAGCATATTGTTTAGCTCCTCCGAGAAGCTGCTGGAGCGCGCAAGGTTCGTCAAGTGGGTGACGATGACCATGGTCATTATTTCCTTGCACTCAACGGGCATGATGAGTTTTGGACTAGCTCTTTCCGCTGTTGCCGTGGTTGTTGGTGCTGATACCGCCCTGGCGTAGGATCCTGCGTTGGTCTTTGCCTCCTTTTCCTTTGTAAGTTTTTCTCTTTTTGCTCGTATCATTTCTTTGGCCAGAGGCCGATGTTTCCCTCCGCAATTCGTGCATTTCTCTCTTTCTTCTCTGCATTCTCTCCAACCGTGGCCGGTTCGAGAGCATGCTGCACAAGTTTGCTCTTTCTTTGGGCAGTCTTTAGTTGCGTGGCTTTCAAGCGCGAGGCAGTTTTTGCAGTTTTCTAGATAAATATACTCTTCTGCCTCAATCTGCTCTGAAGTTACCCGTAAGTGGAACCCCAGAAGGCCGTCCCTCATCGCTCTTTGTGCCATTTCGCTGCTGCTGAATATGATTTTGATGAGTGACTTTCCGATTTTTTCCACTTTGTCTATCTTGGCCTATGGCTGCTTGGAGATCAGCTCAGTCTTGATATCCTGGGTGGAGTTGTCCAGGAAAAAGGGGTCAACCTTTCTTAAGATGACAGTGCGCCTCACGAGTAATTCGTGGGAGGCAATCGCTTTTAGCCCTATCTGGCATAGGGGATCTCTCGCCTTCTCCGAAACAAGGACCTCCACATCCTTGTTTTTCCAGCAAACAGCTTCCCACCCATTTGGTGTCTCGAGGAGACAGGTTAGCTTGATATTTATTTTTCCGAATATTGTCTCGATCACGATTTCTCTTCCAGGTTTTCGGTGCCCCGCTATTAAACGAAGGGGATCCGTTTGGTGTCCTGGGGGGCTGAGGGACCCATGTCCCCCTGCGGGCAGTGCCGCCCTTTCCCCTTTTGGGCCTCTCTTGTGTCTCGGGGAGGTGGAGGACTTCACTCCATAGCTGACGAAAATGTGATTTGCCCGGTAATGGCGTTTTGGAAGTCCTTGCCCTAACCGTTACCTCCTTTGCTAGAACCAGATGACTCGGGACACTGCACAACACCTCTACTCTACTTACCGTTGAAGGTCATTGGACATTGGACATAATAGGTAGTGAAATTTAGGTAGAGTTAGAGAGGAAATAGTAAGAGAGTAAAGTGGTTAAAGGGTGAATTTAAAGAAAAGATGATGTGTGGGAGACAGAATAAAAAAGTCCCTGGTGAAAGGTTAGCTCTGTTGATTTGTGTAAGTTTTTGTTTTTTGGTTTTTATTTATTCAATAAACTATAAATTTATAGTTTATTTAATTAAATTAACATAGTTAATTAAATTATAATTATTATTTTCGATCTTAATGATCTTTAGGCATTCAAGCCTTTATTTTAGGCGGGGTTTTCATTCCCGCTGTGGGTTTTTGAAAAAGTTTATTATCACTTTAATATAAATGAATTTAAATTTAATTGAAATAGTGAATTTGGATTTTAGTTTAAGTTTTGAAAAAATAGTGTTTAATTTGGGATTTATTTTACTAAAGGAACCTGCGCATTACATTGGTTGTTTTCTGTTTTTTGTAGGTTTTGTCAGGTGTATTTCGGAGTCACGTCACCGTCAGACTGTAGTTTACTACTCTTGAATGGTCTTACTTGTCGGTCTACTTCAATTTCTAAGTGTGCACGTGAGAATTCAGGGGTCAAGCGGGCGCCAATGGCTTGCCATATCCTCTTAGCTCTCTCGTGGAGTGCCCCGTTGATCGGAGATAATCCAACCGAGTCGTGGAGCTCCCTCTGTCTTTTTCGTTCTCTTATTCGGGTGTTTGTAATGAGTAGCACCGCTTTGTTCTGGATGACTTGTAGTTTCGCAATGTGGGTCTTGGCGCTCGCGTCCAACGGCACCGGTGGGTACAAGAGTCTCGAGCGAATGCACGCATTGAATATCTTGAGTTTATTTGAGCGATTTAGGTCACGGAACCTATAAAAATCCCTTAAATCTCTCTTGCTATTCGCGACTGTTCGTTCGATATGACTCTGGTAGCCCCCTGTGGTGATTTTGAGCCCCAGAACCGTCCCTTCCAGGCAGTAGGAGATTTGCTCCCCTTCTACCCGTATGTCATTGAAGGTCTTGCGAAACATGGGAATTATTTTGAATTTTTGGGCATTGGTTGATATCTTCCATTTCATCTCGAAAGAGTTGATGTTAGAAATCTCCCTAGCCGTATTTCTCGCCATAAATTCCCTGTGAACGTCAGCGGCTGTACAAATTTGTGATGTGTCGTCAGCAAACTGAACGTATATCGTGCCTTCGAAGAGAGGTTGTGGTAAGTCACGTGTATAAATGTTGTATGAAAGGGGACTGAGACAGCCCCCTTGTGGGACTCCTGATTTGAGCTCAAATTCGGGGCCTTTGTGTTCTCTGATATGAATGTATGCTCTCCTCTCCATTATGTAATCGCATAGAATCCTCTCGAGAATGGAGTTGAGGCCTAATTGAAGGATCTTAAATTGTAGTCCTCTCTTCCAAACCTTATCAAAAGCTTTTTTGACATCGTGGAGCACCAGGTCGGCCAGCCTTTTGTCTGCCTTGATCTTAGCAAGCTTTTCCGTGCTAACGGCAAGTGCCGTCTCAGTCCCTCTTTTTTTCTGAAGCCGTGTTGCTGCTCGTTATGCAAGTTGGCTTCATCGAGAAAAGAGTTGACCCTATTTGCCAATATCCTCTCGAAGACTTTGCCAGGAAATTCTAGGAGAGATATCGGCCGAAAGCTGGCAGGGCAGTCTGGGGGCTTTCCCGATTTGGGAATGAAAATCATCTTGGCCACTTTCCACTGATGTTAAGCAACCCATTCAGAACGTTAGGCGGGTCCTTGATGAAATTCTCCCTGGTCAGCCCCGTGGTAACTGGTGCTCTTTGACGAAAGGATTTTAGAGCAACGGAAAGCTCTTGGGCAGTTATTTTACTCCCAAAGCCCTCCATCACTCTTTCCTGCGGCACACAATGATGAGGGGAAGTTTTGTGTATTTGTGTGTTTAGCTGTTGGATTATGTCATTTTTGAAATCGATGTCATAATTGTCATTTTCTTCGGGGGTAATTTCGAAGATTGAAGATCAGAAAATCCTCAAAATTTCCTCAATCTCTTTAGTTTCGTCAATTTCTTTACCGTCGTGTATGAGTGTAATTTATTTTCTGTGGAGGTTGTCCTTTTAAACGTTTAAATGTCTGCCAGAATGTGTGTGAGTCTCTTTTTATGTCGAGTCCTTCTATCAGTCTGTCCCATATCAGTATTTGTTGGTTCGTAATTAGTGTCTGGAGTTCGTCTTTGATCTGTTTTATTCTTCTGTGGGCATTGTGGTTGGGGCCTATCAGCGCTACTACATTGGACTGGTCCCTATGTTCTTGGGCCAGGGCTTTCATGGGAGGGGTCCAAATGGGAGCTGGAAGGGTTTATATTTGATATGGGGAATACTATTTTCATTTTCTTTAATTAGGAAGTCGGTGATTCTATCCAGCTCTTTATCTATCTCTTCTAAATTGGCATCGAATAAAGGGTCTGGGATATAATTTAGAAGGTAATTTCTGTAGCTTTCCAAGTTCGCCTGCTTATAGATTTTGCGTACTTGGATTGCTATTTGAATGGATTTACTCCTACTGTAATTTTGGTAGCCTGGTGGTCACTCGGAATGATAGGGCCCGGTTCAATGTAGTATTTGTATGTAAACCTGATACTGGATTAGACAATATCAGGTTTCGTTTCTGCTTTTCTCGTAATGTATGTCGGGAATTCTGGTCCGATTCTTGTCACGTATTTTCTGTCAAGTAATACTTCGATGTTTCTGCCTGCATTGTTGTAGGAGGTATACCCCGCCGCTGCACACCTTGCATTCAGATCTCCAGCAAAGAGTACATTTTTCTTATGGCTGAAAATCTGTAGAAGGTTGTGCATGGGCACATAGCCGCGTCTTGGGGGTTGGTACCCCGTAGCCACGACCATCTCCCCTAGGGTAGTGCCTACCTCAATGGCAAGGTATGATTCATCTAAGTCGGGTAATTTTTTGTATTTAAGTCCCTTTTTGAAGTCTATGGCTAATGACGTCGTATTGAAGTATTTTTAATTCTGTTTGCGCGGTAAGTCCGTGTTCGTTGATAAGTACAATGTCAGGGTCACTTTGTCGCAAAATATTGCCATCAATGGAACCTTTTCCGTCCCACCCATCGACATTCATTTGTACAATGGTAAGTCTAATGGTCATTTTATGTAATGTTAGTTCTTTAGTGTGTGGGATTAAAGTAGATGCTTATTCGCGATCTACTTTAGCCCCATGGAGTGTACTGGGCGGGGTGCGCTCCCTGCCGTTTCTTTTCTTTCTGAATTCCGTATCAGTGATCGTGTGGAAGCAGTCTGTAGTCAGTTTGATCTTGTTTTGTGCGAGGGCCTCCTCTACATGCCGCTCCGGAACCGCGTCTGAGCATTCTCACTTGTATCGTCCGGTCCTAAGACCCTCCGATACTTTGCGGGAATCAATTTTAGTTGGGAACGAAGCCAATTCGGGGGCATATAGTTTCAGGTTGAAGCCTCTCGCGTGGTATTTTAATTGGTGCTCCCTACCCCGTAATGAGGAGGTAGACCTTGGGCCACGATTTTTGGAGATTTTTCTCGACCGAGGAGACCTGGTCTCCTTGGGTCGCACTGCTTCCTTGGTTGGTGTGGGCGTGTGTGTGTGCGTTTGTTTTTACTTTGGTGTCTTTCTTTGGTGTGAGTGGCGCCTGTTTTTCTGTATGTTGTTCTTTAGGTTTGTTCAGTCGGGGGTCACGTGAGATGACTGTGTTTTGTGGTGTTGGCCTTTTTGGCACTTGTCTTGGCACTGAGGAACTACTGTTATACGCATAACCTCCTTTGAAGGAGGGTTGTCAGGGAACCACATCTCCTGCAGCCCGTTCTTTATGAGCATGCGGTTGACTTCTGTGGCAAAGGTACCAGGGCGAGTTATGTTTGCAATGTGTGCATAATAAATGCAACACATTATTTTCGTGGAGTGCTCGTTTTCTATATGAAGGTAGGTTTTCTGGTTGTTTGACTCTGCGATGGTGGATTTTGCAACTTTTGCCAAGGTCTAATTTGCTTTCATCTCCTCTGTTTCACGTTTGAGTTTGCTTTGTTTGCTTATCTCCTGCTTTTTGACTGGACATGAAATGGACATGGTCCGGTGCGGGCCTTCGCAATTTAAGCATTTCGTGGTAGTGTTCTTGCAGTCACGCCAAAAATGTTCGCGACCGGCACAGATGGAGCATAGCTTTAGGTCTTTATTCTCAGAACAGTTAGAAGTGGTATGTTTACCGTACTTGTAGCACCGAAAGCACATTTGCAAGTAGACCTACTCCTCACGTTCCATCTGCTCTGGGCAGACTCTCACGTTAAAGAGCAGTAGTCCGTTATCTTTAGCCTTTTGAGCCATAGCCGTGTCTTCAAATACAACATTGAATACGTGCGTGTATTGCTTGAATTTTAGTACCTCGGCTACCTTTGCCCATTCGTGGTTCTTTTCGATTTCCTCCTTGATTTCATCCGTCGAGTGGCTCCCAACCCAAGGGTCTAGGCGTCTGCATATCAAGCTGCGGTGAGTCCTTATTTCTGGCGGTGTGGTCGGTTTTAAGTTGATCGTCTTAAGGCATTCAACAGCTTTTCCCGAGGTCAAGGCTTCACAATCGGCCTCTTTCGCGCAAATAGCTGAGTATCCATTATTCAAGTCAATCAGTCTTACCAAGGCAATGCGTAGGGTTCCATAAACTTTTTCAAACACCTTTTCGCGATCCGGTTTCGGGCCCTCCGAGAGGACCCGAAGAGTGATACGGAAAGTTTCCCTCATCTCTCCTGCATCATATGATGCGTTAGGGGATGTATGTGTAAGTGTATTTGTGTGTGTACACTTAAAGGTGTTTTATAGAAGGAGAGGGCGAGAGAGAAATAGGAGCCAATGTCCAAATACTTTTATGTTACTTCACCTTATTAACTTCCTTCAGGCTCGCGTGTGGGCCAGGTGAGGCTTCGGTCCCCGTCTCCACGAAGGAGTGAAGATTCTTCCTTCACCTTCCTAGATCGCAAGCCAGTGGTCCACTTTCCGAAGCGTATCCTGCTTTTTCACTTTCCCCATTTTTTTCACTACTCGAAACGAGTATCGCAATTCACTTTCTCCAATATTGCTTTTCACAATTCCGAAATTGTCACAGCGGTACAGAGACTAACTCAGACAACCAGAGCAGTTAACCGTTGAAGGTCTTTGGACTTTGGACTTTGGACATAATAAGTGATGAAATATAGGTAGAGTTAGTAGCGCTTAGTTTGCCCTTAAAAACAATTCTCGCACCATGATTGGCCAATTTTTGTAATACTTATGTTCACATAGAAAGCCTATATATAGGGTAGCAATTTGGGGTGGGGCATGAGGTGGGGAGGACCCGAAGTGTGAGTGTGAGTATGAGTGGATATGTCAGTCAGGTTAGTTAGTGGCTGTTCTTTCTCCTTAGTGTGATCGACTTTGCTGATACTTCTATTTATTTGGACGTGGTTATCTACAGTTACTTCTAATGCTTTATCCGTTTATTCTTGGTTTCATTTGGGGTACCTGTATAGGTATCGTTGCTTTAAATTCCTTGTCTTTTTTCATTTTTTTATCTCCTGTCGTTTGATTCCTTCAGGCAACATTCATGCCTTTGTCTTAATTTTTTATTACCTGGTTTATTTGTTATTTTCCTTTATTGATATTTTTATGGTTTCTGTTTGTTTGATCATGTATAGATTTTCTTTCATCTCGCTGCAGGCAAAGCCTACTACTTTTCTTCCTCTTCTCTTTGTATTAGTTATAATATATGCTGCCTTGTTTTGCACTCTTTGCAGCCTTTTTTATTCGATTTCGTTAATGTATGCGTTGGGATTTGTGGGTATGTTAATACCGATTCGATAAATGCTGTGTAGATTGTCTTTTTTCTTTTCTGATCGTTTTTTTTTTAAATGATATAGTAATCTTATCCCCATCTTGGCTTTTGTTATTCTCTCTTTTATGTGCGCATGGTAGCACATGGTATTGGTGGTGGAAGATCGGCTGTATATATTGAGTATAGGGTGGGACTCAGACATGCCCCCTGTGGGATCCCTGTCTGTAGCTGGAATACAGGCCCTTCGAGGTCTTCTATGCTGATGTAGGCCTTTCTGTTAGTTATATAATCAGCCAGGATTCTCTCCATCTGGATGCCTAGATCGAGTTGTAGGAGTTTATGTTTTAGTCCTTCAACCTATACCTTGTCGAAGGCCTTCTCGACAGCACGGAGTACCAAGTCCACATATCATCTCTCAGATTTGGCTTGCGCGATTTTTTCGGTAATTATTGCGTAAGCCATTGTCGAGTCTCGTTCTTTTCTGAACCCGTATTGATGTTTGTTTCATTTTCCTGCTTCTTGTAGGTGTTAGGTCAGATTTTTGTTTAGTATTTTTTTCAAATGTCTTTCCCAAAAAGTTCAGTAGCGATATTGGTCTGTAACTTGAGACCAGGTTCGACGGTTTTCCTGGTTTTGGCAGAAAAATCATCTTCTCTACCTTGAAAATTTTCGGGAAAGCTCCTATATTCAGGTATGCATTGAAGATATATATATATATATATATATATATATATATATATATATATATATATATATATATATATATATATATATATATGTATATATGTAATACTTTTTATTATGTCTTCGGGAGCTTTTTCATAATTGCGCTTTGTTTTCCCGTCTTTCGGGGGGGGGTTTTTTATGTGAAGGATCGGATGATAGCGCTTTTTACTTCGTCCAAAGCGATCGTCGTTCAGAGTCCTGCATGTTCGTATGTGCATTTGTTGACTCTATTCTCCAGTGTTAGTCTTTCTCTGTTTATTCTTATACTTTCGTTTACCGTTATTTTTTTTCTCTATCGTATATCCTTAATTGTCTCTTTCTTCTATAATGTATATCTTGCTCCATTGTTTCCTGAATTTTTCTTCTATTGCTGCTTCGCTTCTTAAGAACTCGTTTTCTTCGTCTGTTATTTTTATCGGCTTTCTTGATACCCGACCTTGTATTATTTTTAGCATTTTCCATGCTTCGTTTGGATCTTTGGTGTTTTTTATCTTCTTAATGAATTGATTCCATTTTTCTTCCTCTTGTTCTGTAATTAGGAAGATCATTTCTTTTTTCAGTCTCGTTAGCTCTTTGTTTTTTTATCTATTTGTTCCAGACTGACTGATTTCTGAGTATTTCTCTTTTATTTTTCTAGCTTTCCTTTTCATCTCTTCCGTCCATTTTGGATACGGGTATACTTTTTTCATCTGCTTTCTTTATGTGCTCGATTAGTGTTTCGGTTATGTTTTCCAATTCTTCGTAGCTTTTTACATCTAGGTCTGGTTGGTTGTATTCTTCTAGTATTTGTGTATATCTTTCCCAATTTGCCAGTCTGTATGCCTTTCTAGGTTTTATTGGGGCCTGTATTGGATTCAGGTTGATGGTCACCAAAATTCCAATATGGTCGCTGCAAGGTATAGGAACAGGTTGCATATACACATTGTATGGAAAGTTATTGTCTGCCAACACTAAATCCGGTTTGGATGAGCATCTTGTAGTAATGTAGGTTGGGAATTCCGGCCCTACTCTTTTGAATATGTTTCTTTCCATTAAGAACTCTAGATTCTTTCCTGCGTTGTTTTTTGTCCAGTAGCCCGATTCGGGTATTCTGGCATTCAGGTTTTCCCGTAGCATCGTGGGATTATTCTTATTGAATAACTCCATTACTGAGTGAACCGGAATGTACGAGCGTCGAGGCGGTTGGTAGGCCAACGCTAGCGTGATTGCAGAGTACTCCATTTCCAGTGTTACGGCAACATAGGCCTCGTCCAACTCACCCTCCTGTGTGTATCGAAAGTATCGTTTTATTGCGATGTCCGTACCATCGTACCTTTCCACGGTGGGATTCTTTTTTATTAAATGATAGTTGAAGATTTTCATTGTTTCTTCATTTTTTATTCAATGTTCCGAAATTGTGATTATGTCAGGATCTACTTCCTAAAAATATTTCCATATTGTATGCTTTTGTTTTTCCATCCGTCGGTGTTAATGTGAAGGGTCTTTAGCTTTTTTTTTTATCGTGTAATCCATATTTATTTATTTCTTCTTTTGCAACTACTTGCTTTTTATTTTGGGGTTCTTACATTTTCCGTTTTCGAACCTTTCGAACGGGTCCTTTTTTATTACTTTCGTGTCCTGGGGGTAGATTCTAATTCGGGTTTCTTCAATCAGTTGCTGTATTGCTTTTTCGCCTTGATCGGTGACATAATTCCACTTACATGTTCCTCTTTCTATTCCTCTTTTTTTATATCCTTTAGTTCTGCTCCTTTTGGCAAGGGGTACGCTTCGTGTACGAAAATCTTTAACTTGAACTCTTTAGCTTCATAACGACATACTTCTTCATTTTCTGTTCCTGATTGTGTATCCGTTTCGGTGTGCACTTTTTTGGTTTGACTTTTCGTCTTTTGGGGGTTCCTCTTTTTTTTATTTCCTTCTCGCACTTTTTCAGATTTGTAAGTTTCTTTTTCTTCTTCAATGGATCCGTCAGTATCTTCTGCTTCTCCCTCAGCGAGTGTGGCCCCCACCTCTAACCTATATTTTACCTGTAGCGTTTTTCGGGCTGTTACGCCGTATATTATTGCTATAGGAGGGTTAGGAGGCAACCACATATTCCAGATTCCGTTCTTTTCTAAAACTAGGTTCAGTCATGGCTTGGTGACAGACAGCAAAGAGTTAGTATAGATGGAGTTAAATCTGAGTGGGGGTGTGTTAGCAGTGGAGTTCCGCAAGGATCTGTTTTGGATCCCTTGCTATTCTTAATTTATATTAATGATCTTGGCATAGATATGAGTAGTGACCTGAGTAAATTTGCTGATGATACTAAGCTAGGTAGGGCCATTAGGGCTGATTCTGATGCTGTTGTAATGCAGGAGGAATTGACCATTCTGTCCAATTGGGCCGAGAAATGGCAAATGAAGTTTAACAAAGACAAATGTAGTGTACTTAGTATAGGTAGAAATAATCCATTGAATAGTTATAAATTAAATGGGAGAATTTTAGGGAGGACCGATTGTGAGAGGGACTTGGGTATTTTGGTAAGTTCAGACCTTCGTCCTAGAAAGCAATGCCTAAATGCTAAGAATAAAGCTAATAGGATATTGGGATTCATTAGGAGGAGTGTAAGCAATAAGAGTGCTGAAGTCATTCTAAAACTGTATCTGGCGCTAGTTAGGCCTCATCTAGACTATGCAGTACAATTTTGGTTACCATATTATAGGAAGGATATTGATTTGCTTGAGTCTGTGCAGAGAAGGATGACAAAGATGATTGGTGTGCTAAGGAACTTACCTTATGGTGAAAGGCTCAGAAAACTAAATCTACATACATTGGAAAGGAGAAGAGTCAGAGGGGAATTGATTGAAGTCTTCAAATGGGTAAAAGGATATAATGGTTCTTATACTTAGTGAACATGACAGGACACGTAGCAATGGGTTTAAGCTTGATAAGTATAGGTTTAGGAAGGAGATTAGGAGGAATTGGTTTACAAATCGTGTGGTAGATGAATGGAATAGGCTCACTAGACATGTGATAGAAACCTCCTCTGGGTAGTTTTAAGAATAGATTAGATAAATATATGGATGAAGCTGCGAGATGGGACTGACTTTTTTTTATGTATATATTTTTCTAAGGAGTGGGGAGATTATATTTTGCGGTTGCATGAATGGACATAATCCTCTGGATGCATTTTATGAATATTGTAGATTAGATCTGACAAACTCCTTAAAGGGTGCCAATGTTGATGACTTTTCTCTGGTAAGAAATCTTTTGTGTGTTGACTGGAACATGAGCTGCCAAGTGTAGGCCATGAATGGTCTTTTGCAGTCTCCTTCTTCTCTTAATGTTCCCGGTTGTGCTATGTTATGCACGTGGGCAAACATTATACAAGCCAGTATGTCGAAGCCGGTTCCTTCATTCACGTTGATGTTAATTTTTTGCTCCTGCGTTTCTATTATTTCTTTTACTGTGGCTTTTGCTATGCTGGCGTATGTTTGGTTTGCTCTCTTTCGTGTTTCTTCTTTTTCCACTTCTTTCTTGTTTATTATGGCCTTTCTTTTCGAACAGTTAATGGCCATAGTTCTATGCTGGCCCTGGCAGTTGATACATTTTTTTATTTGTTCATTGCATTCGCGAAAAGTATGGCTAATTGTGCTGCACTCTGAGCAGATCTTAATGTCTTTTGGGGAGCAGTTCCTTGTGATGTGCTCTTCGATAGCATAGCATTGGAAACAGCTATGTACATTTATGGATTTTTCTATTTCGATGTTTTCTGGTGGTATCCGCAGAATGCCAGTATTCCGTTGTTCGTAGCTTTGTTGGCCATCTCTAATTAGATACACACTACCTTGAAAACGTTAGTATGGTGGCCGAATTTGATGATTTCTGAAATTTAGAGGTACTGGTTTTCCCTTTCTAATTCTTCTTGAAGTTCTTCTTTTGTGTGCGAGCCAACATAAAGGTCTACTTTACGGCACACAAATGAGCGGTTCGCCATTAATTGAGGTGGCAGTTTTGGTGTTAAGCCGATTTTGCTTAGAGCTTTCAGCCCATCGGTTGCCACCAGCCTTTCAATGTCTTCTTGTTCAACGTATCCTTTGGTACTTCTATCAGCTTCGTGAGCGCGATTTTTAAGTCAGTGTATAGGGTCCTGATGAGAAGTCCTCTTTCTGGTTTAGCTTTCCCTGCTTTGGTCCTTAGTGGCGCTCTTCTATACTCCAAGTTCATGTCTGTGATATGGGGGTTCATCCCCCCCAATTATCCTGTAGGACTGCCCTTGCTAAAATGTCTGATATGATGTAGTGATGAATGAATGAATGGATAGACCAGGATGGGCTCCTCTCGAGGGGTGAAAAGTGACGGACTTTTTGTTTGCTAGCGCGGAATCAACCATCGCTAGCCGGGGGTGCCACCTCCTCGAGGGAATTAAAAACCGCGGTTGCTTCCTGCCATATACTGAGATGGTTGTATGTCTCTCAGTGGTTTTGGGAACCTCTCACAGGGAGAGTAGTTAAACTTCCCTGTAAAGGTTGCAACCCGGCCCATTGTCCGGGAGCTCCTCTTGTACGGGTATCTGGCAGTGGGCTAATCCTCAAACCTTCCTCTTCCCATACCCCCAATTATGCATATGCTAGTGTTCTGCACAGTTGGGACGAGGTCGAATATCGGCGGTGGGTGGGAGGTGGGGGATGGGAGATTTAGGCAGTGAAATTATATGACGGGCCTAAAAATGTTATTTTTTCTTTTTAGTACCCTTCTGTATGGGAGGATTTGGGGTGTGGGAGAGGAAAAGGTGATGTAGACGATAGATGAAAATGAAAATGAGGTTAAAAATTATGAAAATGAGGGGAGCTTCAGCTTCCTTCTGGATCTCGTATGCGAGTAAATATACTCGTGTCGATTCTTTCCGAGAGTAATACACAAAAATCTTCTTCGATCGAGAATGAGCTGAATTTTTGCTGTGAGTTTGCTTTACCAAGCTTAACGAGAGTGGTCTATCAGCAGTCTAAGCGGCGAATTCGACAAATAGTCATGACATTGAACATTAGACATAACAAGTTAGGAAGTATAGATTAGTAGAGCAAAAGTAAGAGAGTATAGTGGTGAAAGGGTTTTGAAAAAGATAGTAAAGGTAAGTTTAGTATAAGTTTGAAGGGGGTATTTTTCCCTGGTGGAAGGATATCTCCAGCAAAAGTAGAAAATATAGTAAAAATAGTATGCGAGAACAGAGATGTATAGATCCCTGGTCAAAGGGTAGCTCTGGCAATCTTAGTCTCGTGTTGTGTTGTTTTGGGGTCGAAATTGGTTGGTATTTAAACCTTTGTAGTAACTAGTAAAACTCGTTACTACAATAGGTCAAATTTCGGTGAAAAGTTGTCGTAAATTGGGTTGTCATAATCGATAAGAGTGTTCATGTTTGGGTTGATGTTACTGTTTGGGTAAGGTCTTCTTCAATTTTTGGCTAGCTTTTGATACTACGCTCGCAGTGTAGCTTAGTTGGTATGGCGAGGAGTGTTTTATTCTCGATCCACTTTTGCTCCTTGTGAGGAAGGACAGAGGAGTGTTCCCCTTGCCGGATCTCTTCTTATGGAACTCTGCGTCGTAGAAGACAAGGTCGTAGAAGAGAGCCTGCTTTACCAAATCTTCAGGTATGTCAGCCTTGTAGTTTCATTTGTATTGTCCGAACCTAAGGACATCGTCAATATCTTCTGGGCCTGCGTCGTCAGGAAACTGGTTCCCTTCGTCAGCATATACTCTGAGGTTAAACATCTTCGAGTAGTACATGTACCTGGGAGCCCGATTCTTTGAAGACGAAGACCTACTCGGTCGGCGTGACTGCGAGGCCTTTTGGGGGCGAAGCGAATGCTCCACCTTCTTAGGCCTCACAACAGCAGGTTCCTTCCGCTCGACTTGTGTTTGTGTTGGGGTAGTTGGGTGTGTCTGTGAGGCCGTTTGTGCCTTCTGCCGGGCAGCCATAGCTTGCACTCGAGGATCCCGTGAAAGGGCATTACTCGTGTCCAGAGCTTTTTGGCCGCTCTTCTCGGTCTGCAATTGGAGATTCACTCGAAGAACCTCGTTTGACGGAGTGTTTTCCGGGAACCACATTTTTTCCATGCCGTTATTCATGAGCATAATGTTCAGTTTCTTCGCAAAGGTGCCTGGCTTGGTCAAGTTAGCAATGTGTGCATAATATATGCAACATATTATCTTTGTCGATTTTTCTTTTTCGATTTGCAGGTACGTAGGTGCAGTGGCAACTCTACTGTCTGCGACCGTTGCCTTGGCAACCTTTGCGTAGGTGGCGTTAGCCTTTTTTCCCTCCTCTTTTCTGCCTTTGTCATTTGTTTTCTGTATCTTCTCCTTCTTTATTGGATAGGTCATTGCCATGGTTTTGTGTGGGCCACCACAATTGAGGCATTTCAGGAACGAACCTTTACATTCGCGCCAGGAATGGTCTTGGCCGGTGCACACAGAACAAACTGTGAGTGTAGAGTTGGGGAAAGTGGCGGTGGTGTGTTCGTTGTACCTGTAGCACCTGTAGCACATTTGCAGGTCAACGAACTCCTCACGCTCAATCTGATCGGGGCAGATGCGGGCATTAAAGAGGAGAAGGCCGTTTTCCTTTGCCTTAATCGCCATTGTGGTTTCGGTGAAGACAACTTTAAAAACGGGGCTGTAGTCTTTGAATTGGATTAATTTGGTTACTTTTGCCAATTGATGATTCCGAAGAATCTCGTCCGTGATTTGTTCAATCGAGTGTCGTCTAACCCAGGGGTCGAGGCGTCGGCAGATCACACTTTCATGTATGCGTATTTGTGGCGGTGTCTGAGGCATGAGATCAATTTTGCGAAGGGTGTCTGAGGCACGCGGGGAGGAAAGGGCTTCGATATCCGCCTCCCTCGCATAGATAGCCGCGTAGCCATTTGGCAAATCAATTAGCCGTACGAGGGCAATATTGAGCTCGCCGTAAATTCTCTCGAAGAACTTGCTCCTGTCCGGTTTTTGCCGGCCTGGCAGGGTCCTCAGGGCAATACGCCGCGTCTCCCTCCTCTCTCCGTCATTTCACCCAAGGGCGTAATTTGAGAGGGAATCTGGGGGAACCCGAGTCTGTGAGTGAGTGTTACTGGGTGTGTATGTAGTTTTAGAGATCCGTTATGAAAATAAGGAAGAGTGGTATGTGGAGAAGGTGGAAAATATCCAATGAACAAAAGGCCACTTTACCTTCAGGCAGTGCAGAGGAGTCCTTCCTTTCCCTCAACTAGCCTCCAACAAGGCCAGTCAAGGAGAAAATAAGCACTTCCGAACGTATCACTGCTGGTGGAATATCCGGTCACGCAAACAAAGCGGTATTCAATCAACCTCATTTAAATGAAATCCAGTCCAAATTTTAAAATAAATTGACCGTACCGATACACGAGTATGCAAGAGAACAATCCAAGCGACAAATGCAGTCGACAAATAGTCAGACATTGGACATAATAAGTGGTGAAAAGAAAATATATACACGCATATATCAATGCAAATGCGTTCACATATACACACATATATATAATAGTAGAAGATGAAGATAGATATAGATATCCCTGTGAAAGGGTTATCGAAGGGTAGAAGTACCTGGTGAAGGGGAATCCGAGGCGTTTATGTGAGATTGGTGTTCTTCTCATTGTTGTTCATTTATCATCTTTATCTTTTCCAAGCTTTTGCGTACTCTGTAGTTGTTGTTGTTGTTCATTTGTTTTTGCTATTTTGTTGTTCTTGGTTTGTGATGTTAGTGCATGTTTGTTTGCGTGTTTCCTTGTTTTCTTCTGGCATTCAAGCCTTTGTAGGTGTTTTATGTGTTTCTCTCGTTTTCTGTTTATGTACTTTTGTGTTTCTTCTTATTGTTCGATCTTTGTGGAGTGGATTGTTTTTCGTTCTCTTAAGCATTGTCTTAGGTGTAAATTGGTTTTACTTGTCCTTCAGTTTGTTCTTTACTGCTAGTAAAGTTCCGCGTCATTATGTATCTGTCTCTCAACGGAATGTCAATGTGTCTTTGTCTGAGCTCGTTCGTCATGTGTCCTTCAATTTTCTCCCAGATTTTGCGGGCTCTTGACTGAAGCTCGATGTTAATCGGGGGCAGTTGTAGCTCATCATGTAGGTTCCTCATCCTCCTTCTTTCTCTCCTCCTTACGTTAGTGATTAGGAGTACTGCCTTGTGTTGATAGGGACTCGTGTTGATAGGTATCGGTGGGTACAGCAGTTTTGATCTTATGAGAGCATTGTAATTTTTGTTCTTATTTGGCATGTTCAGGTTTTTAAACCTGAACAGCTTGCTGAGCTCTGCCTTCGCTCGCCCTGCTGTATGAGCAACGTGGCTGCCATACCTATCCTTAGTCCCCAAACTGTTTTCTCTAAGCTGTACGGAATGTGGGAGTCTTCGGTTTCTATGTGACCCTGCCTCCTCCGGAAGAGTGGAATCACCTTAAACTTCTGTGTATTTGTGGTGATTTTCACCTTTTCTCAAACCTGGTGACTTGGTCGATTTCTCTGGCCGATATTTCTCCTAGGAGTTTGCTGTGAGTCGGGTGGCTTCCCGGTTTTTGGAATGGATATAATTTGGGCGATCTTAAATTCGTCTGGAAAATAGCCAGCGTTTAGGCATGCATTCATTATATTGACAAGTCCCTCAATGCTATTGTGGGGTGCGTTGGAGAAGTTAAGTTTTGTCAACTGTTTTGCCTGGTGCTCTCTGCCTGAAGGTTAACAGGGTCGCTGTTAGTTCTTATGTAGTGATCTTTCTACCATAACCCGTCATCTCTCTGTTGGCAGATGCGTCATTGAAGGGGTAAGTTCTGTTAAGCACTTGTCCTAATTGGTCATGGCTATGGTCTTCCAAGTCAAGGTAAAATTGTTCCTTTTCTTCTTGTGAGATGGTAGACGTTCTTCCAGAAGTTTCTGAACTCTTATTCCTTTTCTTCGTCATTTAGTTTTGTCCCGTCTTCTCTTCTGAGGTAGATGTCTTTGTCGGGAGGTTTTCCCTTTAACCTCGATACCGTATTCCAGAAGGTTCAAGGGTCTATCCTCGTCGAGTTTGTATATAATGTCATTCCATGAGGTCGTTTGTAGCTCCCTTATGAGTGCTGTCATTTCCGTCCTTAGTGTTCTTAGTCGCCTGCTCCTTTGTCTGTCGGTACAAGTAGTCTGATTTCTTCATACAGTCTTTTTTACTCGTCTGATAGGTTACGTAAGTCTTGAGTCCATACTGGTGCTGGTAAAGTCTTGTAGGTCGATTTGGGCACTGTTGCCCGGTCCGCTTCCACCCTTTTCTCTGTTAGTGTTGCCAGTTCCTGGTCGATTTCTTTCAGTGTAGCTTCTTCAAAGGGTTGAGGGACGTATTCATTAAGGAGAGTTCGCTACTCCCTAGTTTGTTCGGGAGAAGCATTTCCTCTCCTTAACGGGAATTTGGATTGGACTGGAGGGTATTTTGATCATTGTGGCGATGTGGTCGCTTGGTATCAAGGGGCCGGGTTGAATGAAATAGTTATAGGGAAACTGCGGGCTGGTTAGAATATGTTTTTCTTGCGTATCGCTCATTTATGAAAGTGGAGAAGTCGAGTCCCGCGCGAACTACAATGTTCCTATTTAAAAGGGTCTTCAGATTCTTTCCTTTGCTATTCATTCGTCCGGTATATCGGGCTTCCTGGCATCTGACGTTGAGGTCCCCCCCAAACAAGACTATTTTTCCATGTGCACAGAGTTGAAGAAAGTTGTGCATCGGGATGTAATCTCGTCTTAGGGGTTGGTATCCTGTGGACGCCACTAGGGGTCCCACGGTTGTTTGGATCTCGATAACCAGATATGATTCAGGGTAGGAAGTTCTTTGAATCGAATACCCCTTTTGACTGCCATGACAGCGACATCGAATAGCTCTGAGCTGTGGTTTTTGGAGATGACATTGTAGTTGAAGATCTTTATTTGTTTTTGTGCGGTATTAACTCCATGTTCGGAGATTAGTACAATGTCAGAGTCGCATTGTCTAATTATTTGCCGTGTGTTGTTTGTTTGTTGTCCCATCCGTCAGCGTTCATCTGTGGAATTGTTAAATCTTTTGTTAGTCTGTCCATGTTGTCTATCGTTTAGTTGTTCCTTTTGGCGTGCTTCTTTGGGGTGGAGGGGCTAGGTGGTGAGGATCTAGTTTTTCCGGATCTTTTTTTGTTGAATTCAGCGGTTGTGATCGTGGTGAAGGCTTCTTGGTTCAATCGGACCATCCCAAGGAGGAGGGCTTCTTCAACCACCTTCTCTGGGATGCCTTCACTGATAGTTTTGTCTATTATGATGTTGGGGAATGGGTGTTGAGCCGTGGTATAGATCTTGAGGTTTATCTTCCTGCCGTGGTATTTATGCTTATGATCCCTTGATGTTGAGGTAGATCTTACCCTTTGTCGGTTGGGGGATCTTTTACTGCGGGCTCCTTTTTGGGAGGATTGGTTTGTTGCTGGAGTTGGTGTGATTTTTTCAACTATTGGCTGGGGTGACTATTGCTGGATGTTTAACTGCAGTCTGCTGTTTTTTTTATACTACTGGGGGGAGGGGGGAACTGTCTCCATTTCTACAGGGGTTGTTCTGCGAGGTTGTATTTAGATTCTCAGCACGTTCTCTAAAGCGGGGTTCTCAGGGAACCACATCAATTTCATGCCGTTCTTGACGAGCATCTGGTTCAGCTCTTTGCTGAAGGTTCCCGGATTTGTAAGATTCGAAATGTGCGTATAGTAGATGCAGCACATGATCTTTGTTGATTGTTTACTTTCCACCTTAAAGTAGGTCTGCTGGGTTGAGGTTTCATTGATTGCTGCTTTTGCAACCATGGCGTAAGTCCTGTTAGACTTTGCTTCCTCTTCCTCTTTCTTTTGTTGTTGCACCTTTTTTATGGTTTCCTTTTTAACTAGGCATGACATCGCCATGTCCCCGTGTTCACCGTTACAGTTTGCACATCTACGTGTACTACTCTTTCAGTCCCTCCATATGTGGCCAGATTGATCACATATCGAGCATAGGTCGTGGGTTTGCGGACATGTTCTAGATGTGTGCTGGCTGTACTTGTAGCATTTGAAGCACGTTTGCACCTCTGTGAACTCGTCCCTCTCTATTTGGTCCAGACACACCCTGACATGGAAGAGCAGGAGGCCAAGTTCTTGTCTTTTGGGCCATGGCTGTGTCCTGGAAGATGATTTTGAATACATGTGTGTACTCTTTGAATTTGATCACTTCCGTTACCTTTGCCCATTGATGGTTACGCTCGATCTCCTCTTTGATCTCATTGGACGCGTGGTGACCCACCCAGGAGTCAAACCTTCTAAATACAATGCTCATGTGCACTTAGATTTGGGAAGATTTGGGGGGTCAAATTGATTGTATTGAATATCTGGGTGGCTTTGGATGAGGCTAGGAGTTCCGCGTCCGCTTCTATTTGGCATATTGCTGTGTAGCCAAACGGTGTATCTATTAGCTTGACGAGCGCGACGTCCAAATGCCCGTACACTTTACCAAAGTCCTTCCCACGGTCAGGTTTAGGCTTTTAGGGGAGAGTCCTAAGACTATTTCGTAGGATGTCGTTCGTCATATCGTCATTATCGGTCCTTAGTCTGTCGGTTTATTGCCACTTTACCTTATTTTCAGAATTAAAAATTTGGGACGTCTATTCACTTACCGTAATCCGTGGTTATGGTGCCACTGGCACTTTGGGTGGTATTTTCTTTTATGAACTTTACTTTAAATTATTTTTTACACTTGTAGGAACTTTTACTTGAAAAGTTTACGCGAAAAAATCTTCGGGATACGTTTAACATTTACCGCTTGACTTTACCTCCTTTTGCAAAAATAATGTACGAGAGAGAAATAACACTGGTCCGCGTCAAAAATGTACCTTAGGTTTTCTTAATAAAATTGACCTCCTAAATCCGAATCTGGCATCCGTCTTTCTCTATGAGGTCCAGTTTTTGCAATACAGAGGGTGATAATAATTTTATAGTTTATACATGTCCTATATTACATCAAAATTTCAATAGTTTTTGCACTACTGTATTCGCAGTAAATTTTGTGTACATTTTAAGTAATTATGTTAATAAGTTTATATTTTGCAGGTTAGAAATTACTTAGCATTATAATAAAAAGAATAATAATAATAATAGTGGTTGAGTTTAAAAATGAACAGAGAATGTAAGAATAGCTCCGAGAGATTTTGCTATGCTTGCGGCAAAGTGACTTTTTCAGAGCAGCAATGTACAATCTCTCCTGTAATTAAATTTTTGTATCATGCATATTTTGGAATAAGGCGAGGAATAAGTCTCTCTCTTTTGGTGTTCCCATGGTGTAGAGAGAGGGCAAGGACCACACTACAGACTGCTATTTTTGCATGACAAATCTTAAAGGTGAGCATTATATCAAGTATTTTAGCTTTCTGTATTATACTGGCTCCTGAAAATGTCATTATTATGCATAGACTTAGCATAAAATTAAAAGCTAACATAGTTCACTTCAGCATGAACATATCTTTTACTAAACATTTATGTACTATCTACAACTCTAAATCAATTCCTTTATGTAATATGCAATTATATTTTCCACAGGTATAAATAAGAAGAATAAACATAGTGTGGCATATCCGGATGTTCCTTCTGCCATCAAACCCCTGCCTCATGGTCCAGGAATTCCTATACCTTCTCCCCCTGAACTTATAGAGGTCCATGAAGAGATTAATATGGAAGTTGATCAAGATTATGACACATCTAAGTCTTATCAGGTTTCCACACATGATAAGGTCGCAAGACCATTCACTCAAGTTCATTTAAATGACCTGACCAGGGATCTGGGGCTTTCAAAGTAGGATGCATAACTTCTTGGCTCAAGACTTCGTGAAAGTAATCTTCTCGCTAAAGAAAAAGTTTTTTGGTACAGAAATAGAGAACAAGAGTTTCGAAGCTATTTTTTACAGCATTCTTCCAGCTCTTTAGTATACTGCGCCAATATTAAAGGTCTTGTTGAGGCCCTTGTAATTCCATACAACCCATTAGAATGGAGACTTTTCATAGATTACTCCAGTAGAAGTTTTAAAGCTGTGTTATTGAAGATTGGTAACAAGATTGCTACCGTTCATATAGGCCATTCAATCCAACTTACTGAAAGTTATGAAAATATGAAAAAATTGCTGGATGCAATAAATTACTCTACCCACAATTGAAGGATATGTGGTGACTTAAAGTAAGATCATTTTACAGATGGCAAACCTAAGTCCTTTGATATTGACATTTTCAATTGTTAATACTTGTATACACCTTTTGGTCAACTTACATTTTATAAGATGCAAATCTGGAAATCATGAGTCATTTTTTAGTTATATTTTTTTGTTGAAGTTTCTCCCTATAGGTTAATGCATCCTTTTGGGTTAATGGGGAACTTATCTTAATTGATAAGGTATACAACATAACTCAATATTATTTATTTTATTATTTGTTCCAATACAATGATTTAATGCATCGGCATACAGGATTTTTCAGTACATATTCATATTCTTATTGTTTTAAGAAATATTACTTTGAATTTGTTTTTAGAAATATTACACTTTGAATTTACATACCCTGCTAAATTTATTTTCAGGTACTGTCTCTTATACTTGGGATGCAAACAAGCTACACGAAGCATCCCTGTTTCCTATGTTTATGGGACAGTCGTGCAGATAGTATGCACTATGAGAAGAAGGTTTGGCCTCCACGAGAAGTATTTAGAATTGGATCAAATAATGTGATAGCTGAACCTTTAGTGCCTCCTCACAAAATACTGCTTCCTCCACTGCATATACAGATTGGCATAATGAAAACCTATGTTAAAACCCTTAATAAAGAAGACCAAACTTTTAAATTTCTTTTTCAAATATTTCTACAAATCAGTGACGCGAAGTTCCATGCGGGAATTTTTGATGGACCTCAGATCAGGAACTTGATGAAAGATCAGCAGTTTGAGGCATCACTGACGGACATAGAAAAAAAAATGCCTGGAAATCTTTCAAAGCTCTAATTAACAATTTTCTAGGCAATAAAAGAAACCCAGAATATGTTGCCCTGGTTATTCAGCTCCTAACAAGTCTCAAACATTTGGGAACTCGAATGTCTATAAAGATGCACTTTTTACCGTCCCATTTGGATTATTTTCCTGACAACTGCGGGGATTACAGTGAAGAACAGGGAAAAAGATTCCACTAGGACATAAAAACAATGGAATCCAGGTACCAGGGTAAATCGGACGTAAACATGCTTGCTAACTACTGTTGGTGTTTGAAGCGTGATGCACCAGATGAGAGGCATAAACGAAAATCGTCAAGGGCCTCTTTTCTGGAAATTAGAATTATTTTCTTTATTATGTTGCATTCTTTATTTTTTTGTTTTATTAAAAGGATTATAGTTTACATACGTTTATTCCTGTTTCTCTGATATAACAATAATAATGTATTATTAGATAGAGAAAGGTTTTTAGATTTTTTTTCAGGAAAAATGAGGTAATCTCAATGAAAATGGTGTATGCTGTACTGAGAAAATCTGACCTGATTGAACAAAAATACTTCATTTTTGAGCTCAGAAGGTTTGATTCATTAAGAAACCACAAAGAAATCCTGAGGAACCTAAAAAATATTTTCAAGAGCAGTCCTGTGAAATCATAACAAAGAAATCTTAGCAGTCATAGTCAAAAAAGATGATATACTTAATCTTAGAAGATGTTGAGATAGTGGAAGATATAGTGGGTGAATAATTAAAGCGGGGAGGGGTATTTTGCCCTAGTAGGGAACGCAAAAGTAAAAATAAGTAAATAAAAGGAAAGCCTTTTATTTATTTTTACTTTTGCTTTTATTATCTGTTTGAACTATTGTCTTATGTTTTGTATTTTCATGTGTTTTAGTATTCTTCTTATTGTATGTTTTTTAATTGTTTGATGTACTTATTTTTGATGTAATAATTCAGCATTCAAGCCTTTGTTAGCTTTATTGCCAACACTTTAACTCGTGTTAAAAGTTTAATGTAACGTTGTTATTTACTCATTGATTCTTAATATGTTGTATTAGTTGTATTGTTTGCTGTGTTTCATTTATGGATATATTGGTGAAATGTTGTTGCTTGTACTCATTGAATCTTCTATGTTGTATTGATTTTTGTCTATGTATATATTGGTGTAATGTCTTCTTGTGAGCATATTTTGGTGCTCGGGAACTGACGTCGGTGTGAGACTTTTGCCCGCAGCCTCGCAGGTATTTTAAGCCTGCCGCCTGTTCCATGTAGCTCCGGAGTAACACCTTCTGTTAAGGTGGACCAGACCTTTCTTCCCAGTTTTTGGGTGGCGACATTGATGGGTTCTGATCGTTTTCTTCTGTGTAAATCCTTTTGCCGAAGGTGATTACGCCTCTTGACTTTATTAATAAGTAGGGAAGCAGTGTTCTGGACACGTTGAAGTCTTCTCATTGAAGATTGGCAGGCCGCTTGAGTCACCACTGCGGGTTAGATGAGCTTAGCCAGGACGTATTTCAGATATATTTATCTGATGTTGGCCGAGCTAAGATCTCTAAACCTGTATAGCTTGGAAATTTCTTTCCTTGCTAGGTTTCACCTCTCCGTGTGGTATCTCGTTTATCTATGATCGGTGGTCTTTAGGCTCAGGACGGTCCCTTCGGCGGAGTAGCCGTATCTCCTCCCTTCTATGATGATGGGCCATGTCAGCTCGTGGTTCAGCGGGACGATCTTGAATTTATCCCTGTGGGTCATGATCTTACATCGTTTCTCGTACTGGTTGATGTTGTTGATTTACACTATCGTGCGAACTGCCTGTGCCCTTGCTTTCCTCTCCGAGCATAAGACAATTTGTGTGATGTCATCTGCGAATTGCAGATGCATCGTGTCCCCGTGTACCGGAGTTGGGAGTTTCTCCGGGGAATGCCCGCCTTAAGTTCGAATTCAGGACGTCTGTATCCCTCAATCATGAGATATGCACTTCTATCCATGACGAAGTCAGGTGATCCTTTCCAGGATTGCGTCTAGGTGAAGGTTCAGGCTCTTGTATTGAAGTCCTTCCAACCAGACCTTATCGAAGGCCTTTTGAACGTCCCTCAGCACAATGTCTACATAACACCCATTCGCTTGGGAATATGCTACTTTATCTGTTAGGAGCGCCAGGGCCATAACTCTGCCCCTTTTCCTGCGGAACCCGTATTGTTAGGGGTTATGCGCTCCTAACTCGCTCAATTGAGCTTGTAGCCTGTGTGCTATAATCTTCTCGAAGATTTTTCCTTGCATCTCAAGAAGAGAGAACGGGCAATAGTTAGCCACTTGGTCTGGGGGATTGTTTCCCTTCGGGATAAAGATGATTTTGACCATCTTGTACCCTTCAAGGGTGTAGCCTGTATTTAGGGCAGCGTTCATTGTGTTCGCCAAACCCTGAATAATTTGTTTTAGGGCATTTACGAGGTTGTTCTTCATAATTCCAGACCAGCCTGGCGCCCTCTGCTTGAAGGACCTTATGGTGTTCAAGGTCTCTTCGAGAGTTATCGGGCATCCGTGGTTAACCATTGCTCTTTCCTGAGATACTTGCGGGTGTGGCTGTGTTCTGTGTATCACTGTGCCGAGGTCATCAAACAATTAGTCTTCGAAATCTTGGTCGAACTCGTCGTTCTCCTCAGGGGATATAGCGAAAATCTCTTTCCAGTGGGTTCAAAAATTTCCTCTCGAGAGACTGTGGGTTCTCAATCATGTCTCCATCTTTGATTTGGGTTCCAGGTCTGGGAGGCAATCTCCTAAGTCTTCAGATGTTGCTCGAAAACCTTACAGGATTGTCCTCCCTGTCCAGCCTCCCAATGATGTCATTCCAGATTGCTCTTTGCTTTTTAATTATTACGTTTTTTTAGTTCATTTCCTAGTTTCCTCATTCTGTGTCCTTTCCCAAATGGTGCGTGTCCTGCCGAACTCATCATAGATTTCTCTATGTTCCCGGGCGATTTCTATCATCTCGTTCTTCCAACTAGGTTGTGGGAGCAGTTTATAGGAGATTCTGGAGATGCATCTCTCGTCTGCTTGTATGAGGAGATTGATGATCTTATTTATCTCCTCGTCAATCTCTTCGAGATTAGCGTCCCCCAGATCAGCTGGTTGATATGTACTGAGTATCTCTCTATATAGCTCAGAGTTAGCTAGTCATAGTCAGACTTTTGAATGATGTAACTGTAGGGACAGATAGCTGAAAATAAACAAGTGTTGAAAAGAGAAAGAAGTGTGGTAGGGCGCAAAGAGATGCTAAGCGCCTGGTGATTAGGCCTATCGCTTTTAATTTTTTTTGTTTTGTGGTTCCTTTTTTGTCTTTGAGATAGTTTATATTAATATGACGTTCAAGCTATTTGTCTTAAAAAAAATAATGTTCTTGGATATGCTATGCGCATGTGCTGCTGTAGTAATAAATTACTTTAATTACTTAAGTATTGTGCTTAGTGTCTTCGTTTTTTTTGTATATCTTGTAGTGAGTGTTAATCGTGTCTTTTGTTTTTTCTTGGATGTCTTCTTCGGTAAATTGGGGTCTTCATCGGTGAATTCTTGTAGAAATCGTGAGATTTCATAATTAATTAATCTTTTTCTTGGTTAGTTTGGGTAAAAACATTTTTATTTTCATACGTAGAACGGCACATCTGCTCCGCCAGCTAAAAGCCCATCGGAACTCGGGAATCTGGCGTGACTTATTCCTCTTCTGTTCTGGTTAATCGTTTGGATGATATCATCGTTCCTGCATATTCCTTGTCCGTTCTTCTATGACAACGTTAATGGGACTTATCCCCCCCTCCCGGTGCAGCTATTCTTGGCATCTTCTTTCTCCCCTGTATGTACCTGTAATTAGGTACATACATTTACTCGGCGCCACTTGTAGTTTCCTCTTTTGTGTCTTCGAGAGACACGAGAGGGCAGAAGCAGGGTATAGCAGCGTCGATCTTACAAGTGCATTGTATATCTTTTTTTGTATTGCTTTCACGAAGATTTCTGAACATGTATAGAGTTTTGACTGGAGCAATGGCCTTGGTGATTCTTTCTTGGACGTGTTTCTTGTACTCGGTTGAAGTAATCTTCATTCCGAGTACATTGAACTCGTGATGTAGGGATAGCATCTATCCCCCACCTTGACATCGTAAAGTAGTCTCCTGCCTACCTGCCTATGGGGACTACTTTGAACTTTTCCAGGTTCGTGCGGATCTTCCACCGGGCTTCGAAGGTGTTAAGGTTTTCAATTTCTGCTGTTGTCATACGAGCTTGCCAATGCGTATTCTTCCATGGACAAGTGATTATCTGGGTGAAATCATCGGCGAATTGAATGTTTAGGCAAGTGGAGCTTACAGGGGCTGGGACATCAGCTTTTAATAAATCATCATTAATTTTATCCAACTCCTCGTCAATCTCTTCTAGAGTACCCCCAAGGTTGTAATTTTAGAGCAGTCGTTTATTAGTATCCCAGTTGGCTCGAGCGTAGCTTTTGCGTTCTGGGATAGGGACTTGAATGGGGGAGTTGAAGATTTTAATAAGGAGAGCTTGGTGGTTGCTGGGGATAGGAGGGCCCGGTTTAATGAAGTAGTTGTAGGGAAACATAGTGCTAGTAAGCACTATGTCTGGTTTCGTGGCTGCTCTATGTGTAATGTATGTGGGGAAGTTTGGTTCAATTCTTGCCATAATTTGCCTTTCAATAAGTGTCTCAAAATTCCTGCCTGCTGGGTTGGTCGACGTGTAATCTGAAGCAGCACTCTTCGCATTGAGGTCACCGGCAAAAAGAACGGTTCGGCCGGGACCACAAAGTTGCAGGAAGTTGTGACGGGGCGAGTACCCTTTCCTTGGGGGCGGGTACCCTGTTGCCAGGACCAGTGGCCCACTGCCGTACTGACCTCAACAGCGAGGTATGACTCATCGAATTCTCTTATTGATCTGAAGTCAAGACCTTTTCACAGCTATCGCGCATCCGTCGAATCGTTCTCCGCTGATTTTTTGTTAAAACTTGTTAGGGGAAAATTTTTATCCTGTCTGTGTCATTCATCCCATGTTCTGAGATAAATATTACGTCTGGGACACATTGTCGTATTGCGTTACCGCATAGCATTTTTTTGTTCATCCAACCGTCTGAGTTAAAATGTAATATTTTTAATGTCTCCATTGTCTTGTTCACTAAAGATTCTTGTGTATGGTCGTGTTGTTTTTTGGACTTATTCTCTTACGAGCTTAGGTCCTTGTGAAATGTTTGCTTGCGTGATTGTTTTTCCTGTACGTTTCTTTTCTGAATTCGCTGTCCGTTAGAATAATAAAGGTTTTGGGTGTCAGTTTGATTAAGCCTTGGAGTAAAACCTCCTCGATTTGTTTTTCGCTGCAGTCATCCGAGGAGAATTCCCATTTGTATCTTCCGGATATTACTCCTTCTGATACATCAAAGACGTCCATCTCCTTAGGGAAAGGGGACCTTTCGGCAGCAAATACCTTCAAGTTAATTTTTATCGAATGGTAAACGTGCCTAGATTCCCTCTTACAAGAAGAGGACGATCTCGGACGTCTCTGAGGGCTGTGAGGTTTTCAGTGAGCGGGGCGAGCGTGCCCCCCCCTTCTCAGGTCTCACTGTCTCAATCATCGTAACCTCATTATCCTTCTGTGTGTGTGTGTGATTGAGTTTGTTTGTTGTGTAGTTTTTGCGTTGTTCTGCTTCTCAGTGCGGGTTTTTGCCTCCCTTGTTGCCTGAGCCCGGATCCTAGGATCCCTGGAGAGAGCTGAGGGGCTGCTGGAGATGGGGAGCTTCTGGCAACTAGTTTCGACTGGGTTTAAGAGTAACCTTAAGAACCTTCTCCGAACGTGGGTCTTGGGAAAACCACATCTCCATTCCGTTATGCGTCAGTATTCTATTTAGTTCATCCGCAAAGCACCCCGGGGAGGAGAGATTTACGATGTGAGCATAATAGATGCAACACACAAGTTTTATCGAGTTTTCGTTCTCTATGTGGAGGTATGTTGGATTTCCCCGAGGCTCACAGTCGCCAGATGAGCTCTTAAAAAAAATCCCCGAGGCTCAGCAACAGCAGCTTTAGCAACCTTGGCGTAGGTACTGTTCACCTTGTTTTCTTCTTCCTGTTTCTTTTGACTAGCTTTTTTCTTCAAAAGTTCTTTTTTGACCGGGCAACCCATGGAGAGCGTCTTATGTTCTCCTGCACAGTTCAGGCACTTTATAGAGGTGCTATTACAGCTTCTCCAAAAATGTTCATCTGACAAGCAAATATAGCAGAAAAGAACGTTCTCCCTGGGGCAGGTGGCCGTGGTGTGCTCCTCGTAGTTATAGTACTTGAAACACATCTGGAGGTCGATAAACTCCTCACGTCTGATCTGCTCAGGGCAGACACGGACGTTAAAGAGGAGCATACATTCCTCTGTAGCCTTGACCACCATTGCCGTATCACAAAATACTATTTTGAATACGTGTGTGTACTCTTTAAATTTTATAATTTAAGCTACCTTCGCCCAGGTGTGTTTTTTTTTCACCTCCGCATGAATCTCTTCAATGGTGTGCCTCCCAACCCATGGATCGAGGCGGCGAAGGATAATGCTTCTGTGTGTCTTAATTTGCGGTGGTGTGTGAGGTTTTAGGTTAAGTGTCTTTAGGCATTCTGCTGATTTAGGAGAGGTGAGTGCTTCGCAATCACTCTCCTTTGAGCAAATAGCCGCGTATCCATTATGAGTATCGATTAGTCTCACGAGCGCAATTCCTAGATCACCATAAATTTGAGCGAAAACCCTTCCCCGATCAGGCTTGGGGTCATCGGAGAGGGTCTTCACTGGTATCCGCCGGGTCTCCCTCATTTATCCTTCCATATCCTCATATGTGAGGATTGGAAAAAATAAGCTTCAACGGAAATTCTCCACAGAGTAATTGTGTGTGTTTGTATGTGTGCGTGTGTGTAGTTTGAGAGAGACTTTATCACCAGGTTTTAGAGAAAAGAGAGTTTCCAAGAAAGGTGTCCCAGTCCCCCCAAAATATAGCTTTTCAAATGGCACTTTACCTTACGTGTAAAGCGCTTTTCGAATGCCTACAGGTTGTTGTCCGACCAAGGAGACTCGATGAAGAGCTGGGAGGGGGAGGGGGGAAACAAGTTCACTCCTCGCCACGGGCGAACGAAAGCGAGTGAAAAATTTCACAATTTTAAATGCAAAAAATTCGTAAGTGAATTTCTTAAGAGCACTGCCAAAACTTATCCAAAAGGATTCACCAAACGCGCGGTACTAACGTACAAATCTCAGTGCAATAAAAATTTAGGCACTAACACAATCTTCACGAGAGCAATGGGAATTTGACGAGCTAAGGCACCAAAGCAGTCCTCATAGTCAGACAATGGACATTGGATATAATAAGTTGTGAAAGGAAAATATATACACACATATAAGATCGCAATTGCACTCATATATATATATATATATATATATATATATATATATATATATATATATATATATATATATATATATAAAATAGTAGGACATGGATAGATAGGGATAGATTTCCCTGGTGAAAGGAAGATCGAAGGGTAGAAAATCTCTGGAAATAGGAAATCGCAGGCGTTTATCTGAGATTCGTGTTCTTCTCATTGTTTTTGGTCTTATATTCATGTTCTTTTGCGTACTTTTTTTCTATTTTTTGTTTGGGTTGTTCTTGGTTTGTGATTGTATTGTATGTTTGTTTGTGTTGTTCCTGGTTTGTGATGGTACTGCTTGTTTCTTTCTGTATTTTCATTTTGTTTCATGTAGATTATGGTAGTTTCTTGTGGCGTTCAAGCCTTTGTAGGTGTTTTCTGCATTTTTTGTGTAAACAGTTTTGAGGAGATGAAAGCCCCTTTCACTCTCTTTGTGTAGTTTATTACTGGTCTAATGCAGCCTTAATAGCGATTTTGAGCAGGTGTATATGTACGAGGGTTTTTCAATATAGAGTTTGCTAATTGCTTTTTTTTTATAATGCTATTGAAACTGAATCCAGGTTTACTTAGAAGCTTTTCATAGTCTACGAATACCATGTAGAGATGATCATGGGTGCTTCCGAAATCTCCCTCTCTCGGTGGTTGATTTCACCCTAACGTTAGCCAAAGAGTCCGCGAGGACTCTGCGACCGGACCAGCGTTTCGCTCTTCCTCACACCGACTACATTGCAGGAATACGGGCAGCTCTTCGGACTGCTTGGCAAAGAAGATGGGAGACGGTCGAAGGGAACTTAAAGTTGCGTGCCATTGCGCCGCGACTGTTCCCATGGACCTATCCCCCAATGCCGCGACGGCTTCAGGTCACTTTTTGTCGTCTCCGAATCGGACACACTCGTGTGACGCATCGCTATTTGATGGAGCGCTCGCCTGCGCCCTATTGCGACGACTGCGTCGTCCCCCAGACTGTTCGGCACATTCTTGTCGAATGTCCCAGTCTGGGTGATCTTCGCGCACGTTACCTGTCCCGGTACTGGGATGGGCGGGGTCGCTACCGCCTGTCCCTTGTACTCGGGACGAGTGCGTGCACATTGACAGGTGGACTTGTTGACTTTTGGGGAAAGGCCGGCCTTCTCCCTATTATTTAAGCAGGGTTTGTTTTTTTGTTTTGTTTTTGTTTTTTTGCTTTTATTTGTTTTTCCCTTTAGGTTGAACGCTCCTGCGCCGGGGAGACCTTCCCCTGACGCAGGAGCTTGCTTCCTTTTTTCTTTTTTTGGGTGTTTTTCGTTTCTTTAATTTTATTTTAAAGTAGCCTAGAACTAGGCCAGTTTTAATACGGCGACTAATGCCCAAGTAGGCAGTCGCCAGATGAGCTCTTAAAAAAAACCCCCCAAACCCCCTAACGTTAGCGTGAGTCTGTTCCATATGATTTTTGTTGCTGATATGAAACTGGCCCTCACTTTTTGAACTCCTCCCTATCGCCTTAAAAAGAAAAGTACAACCGAAGCATCGGACCAAGCCTACTTTCCCTTAAAAAATTGTAAACAAACTACGAGTAACTGGTAGTTCAGCCATAGTCGAGCAAGACTTTCCTCTCCGGCCTTCATTAGGTCGAGTGTAACACCATCTTACCCAGGCGTTTTTTAATATTTTCTGCTCTTAAGTAGGTGCAAAGTTTCGTCCTACTGGTGGTACTTCCTCTTCATTTATTGAGAGGGTGACATCAGGTGTATGGTAACCATGGTTATTATATACCTAGTTCCTGATAAAATTCTTCTACTATTTCAATGGCTTTTGTAGCCATGACTAACAGCATATAGTTCCTGAAAAAATGGTCTTACTCGTTAAATGATGCTTTTCTCTGTTTATTGATTTTGTTTTCACGTTTATCATTTGATGTTGTTTTTTTGTTGTAGGTTGGATTAATGTTTTAATGATTTGTTGATTTTTATAGTTCTCTTACTCCCGTGATGTTTTTTTTTAGTATAATATATCCTTTCTCTAAATGTTCGATCCAATCTTTTCGTAGCCATAATCATTTTTGTTATATGACCTTCCCTCATTGACATCTTGCAAAGCGGTACAGTGTAAAAAAGATTTTGTTATAGTATTGTTGCACTTTTCTAATGAGGATTTTGTGACATGATCATGAATGACATTAACCTTGTTTGCTAGTGTAATTTGAATGGTAATTATTTTACTTTGGGTATCAAATTTTGCTGGGTTTGTCGTCTTTGTTTTAAATCATTTTTTATCTTGCTCATGAGTAATTTGTGGTCGCCTGTGATGACGTAGATAGCTGATATGTCCTGATGAAATTATTTCTTTTGAAGCATATGCATTCGATTTCAGTTCTTTTTTTCCATTTGTTCTCATCCATGTCTATCTTCTATTTTGTTTCTATCAGAAGTAGGAGCACAGTTTCAAGGTTTGTTCCTTCTGCAAATTAAACTAATCTATTTCTACGTGCATTTGCATAGTCTATGGTGAATTTTCCTACGGATCGACTATTGTCTTTTTTCCCATATCTTGCAAAGAAATTCGCCATAATCATCATAAACCGATGCTTTTATCTCGTATAAGCATTCATGACTACTGCTTATAAGTCATCACCTCTTCATCACTCTTCATTTGGAATATTGTGTTCCCTCCCGGCTGGAAGGTCTGCAGGAGGAACTGCTGTTATATGTGTTCCACATATTTTCACTTTTCCTATTTTCATTACTTTCTTTACTGATTCTTCCTTACAAACCTTCTGGATGAGAGGCCCTCCTTGGTATTGCGCTTTTAAATTCGAGGAAACTCTTTGTACTTATCTGATGCCAATGATTTTCCATTCTATTCTCTTAAGTTCTTCCACCAGTTCGTGGAGCTTAATGTCATTTGAGGGGCCGAATATTGTTCGTAGCAAGGGTCGCCAACCATTAGCTTGTTAGCACCCTCTGTTCCGACTTTACTTTCGTCTACTCGACATTTTTAAACTGAAAATGTCGAATAGACGAAAGTACTAACTCCAATCCGCCTTTTATTCAGTTTCCTTCCGTGGTACATGTCGTAGAATGCCCCCCTCCTTTTGTTCTATTCTAAGAGTGCTAAGAGTGTCTAATATATATATAGATATCTGAATATCTTAACGAACAGATCCGTTCCGAAACACGTAAGGATATATAAGAAAACCGCAAAATACTCCCAAAATAAACTCATATTTTAACTTCATTAATTGAATACACAACGTTTAAACATTAACTACGGCAATACTCGGAATATTATTATATACAAGAATGAATTAAATTAGTTTACCCACAAAAATTGGTTAATTTCTCTACACACAACAATAATATAAGAATTAGGCTTACGGACTCATGTGGAGTTTAAAGGCCTCAGAAATGTTATTGACTCACGACGCGTGCCGTCTGTCCAGATGTAGATGGGCGAAATTACACGGTCGTTTTGGCGAGGGTAGCAGCTGAGGGGGCCACACGTTCTTCCGGGGGGGGGGGGGTCTTCAAGGACGAGAACAAATACGGTGCTTTATGCAACACCTAGGCAGTCGTGGTCTCTCTGGCGAGAGTGAGTCGAACTTGCTTCTTAAATCAAGTGAACTTGGAGTGCGGTGTGACCACCGAGTAACGAGCTCGAGGGGGAGCTTTTCTCCTTCGTTACTTATTTCCTTATGGACGAGGACTGAACTCGGGGAGGGTCTTCTTCAAGGGCAACGATCGATGAGGGGGGTTTCTCTGACGAGAATAAGTTACTTAAAGTTCGGTTTGGTAACTGGGAACTAGCTCGAGGATGAGCTTTTTCTTAGTTCAAGTCTTCCTCAAGGGCGAGTATAACGGAGGGGGATTTCTCTGACGAGAATAAGTTTAATTTGGTTCCTTACCAAGTTAACTTAGGAGTACGGTGTGGCCACCGAGTAACGGGCTCGAAGGGGAGCCTTTTCCTTCTTCTTTTCTTAATTCCTCAAGGACGAGGAATGCCCCTGGTGTTTAAGGTGCACCAGGATATGAGGAGTCTCTCTGGCGAGAGTAAGTTGAACTTACCGAAGTTAACTTATCGTTTGGTTTGATAACCCGGGACTAGCTCGAGGATGAGCTTCTTCTTAGCCCCTTAAGGTAGGTAGCCCTGCCTCTCTTGCAGGGTACTTCTTGGTCTGTCGAGCCAAGTACACTACCTCTCCAGTCTCGGTAGTTCGGTTTGATCCGAAGACTTCGTCACCTAGAGACTGACGTATACTACCACGATTTTCCTCAGAGTTCCTCATTTATACCTCGTCACCCCACTGGGGGAGTGGTAAGGGGGAAAGGGGCTTGAGGACGGCCCCAGGAGAGTTCTTTTTCCAAACGGTTTTTCCCACGAAGTCAAACATCGGCTCCTCGTTAGCCTTCGAGATTGGGCGAAACACGTCTCCAATTTCTTATTTGACGTGAAACTGGATCTCACTCTCCTGGGTGAGATCTTACATTTTGACCTTTAGGGTCTTTCATGGCACCGAGTTGTGCCACGCTGCGGTTACGCTTTTGACTTGCCGATGCCTGGGCCGGATGTCTTTGTGGAAACCGCCTTGAGACTGCCCCGCGAGTGAACGGGGGGGAGGGGACTATTCCCCTACAGTACATATTCATATTTATAGTTATCACGCCCTAACTTTCCTGATATTTCCCATATATATATATATATATATATATATATATATATATATATATATATATATATGTATATATATATGTATATATATATATATATATATATATATATATATATATATATATATATATATATATATATATATATATATATATATGGATTGCTGCTAACCAGACTAATCTTCAAGTTTACGAGGAAGATAAGAATACAAAGGACGCTCTGGTACATGCGATTTATTAGGGAAAGAAAAACAATGGTTCGGCCGATCGCTCTTCAGTTTTTAAAATCATAAAACAATGGAAAGAAATGTATTAAGATACGATTAAATTTAAACATTGAATATATTATTGAATTAGACAGCAAAAATAAACTTACTTTCTTAGACGTTATTATAGAAAACCCCGAAAAATTAACTACCTATATACAGAGACACTACCTTTAGTGGTCTTGGAATAAATTCTATTCAGCCATTATAACATGTCATACAAACTTAGCGCAGTAAAACCTTAATATATAGATGTTTCCATCTCTCTTCTACTTATATTTTAATGCATAAAGAATTCCAAACTATGAAGTCTTATTTTTAAAATAATTGCCATCCCTTTATTTCTGAACAAAGTTTACTCTCCATCTTTTCTGTCATATGATGTTCCTAAATATCAAAAATTCTTTACAGTAACTGAAATAGAACCTTGCAGTAAATTATTCACTAGACACTGCAAAAAGTTACACAAAAAATATTTTTCCCCACTAACTTTAAAATCACATTTGTCACCCCATTTCCTTAAGCTGTTTATTTACGACAAAAGACAAAATTCCTATTGAGATGAGCAGGCATATTGTTTATTCATTTATTTATCCTTATTTTCTGCAAGAAATCTACATATATTGGGAGTACGGTTCGTTCAAGGAAAGAGATGTTGTTCTCATATGGGAATCAGCCACCGCACAGGAAGAAATTTATCTAGGAACGAGACTTCTGTTATTACAAACCATGCAACGCAATGTAAGACAGAATGTTCTATTGATAATTTTAAAATAGTTGGCCGCAATAATGATGAATATAGTCTAAGCCCGGGTTGTCCAACCATTTTTCCTAATGGGACAAATAAGAAATTTAAGTATATTGAACGGGTCACAATGGTATTAAAATACAAAGTTTTAAAAGTTTAAAATGTAGTGAATAACAATTTTTAATATCAAATTTATATGGATAATTGCAAACAAAATACTGTACCTTTGACAGTAAAAAAAATATATTATACTTACAAAAATTGAAATAAAATCAATGTGATTTTTGACATTACCTTCCTTTTTATTTTATTCTCAATATCTGCTTTTATTGTACGAGTGTTTATTCTAAGAATGTTAGTTAAATGTCAATCACTCAACCTATTTCTTTCAGCAGTTTCTATGTTTTTCATACACACAAAACAATTGTGCCCAGCATTTTGTACTATCCCACATACATAATAGTTTTCTAGATAAATTGTCATTTGATCAAATTCATTGAAAGAATGCACTTGTTTGTAAAATTTAAGGGGGGGGGGAATGTTCTATATGATAAATTTTCAGAGATTTTCTACTTTGAAGGTCAATGACTTCTAGCTGGAATTTGGATGCTTCCACATAATTAAATGAAATCATGCAATGATAGTTTAGTATATCATGATCAACCGACTCTTTGAATAGAGTTATAAATTTTATTTCTATCAACATTGAAATTTTCTAATGATAAATTAACATTCTCAATTATGTAACTGCCTTTTGTTATACCGTTCATACAAGATAAGTTAAGATGTCTTCAATGATATAAATTTGACATCAATTCCTCTGATAAAAATATCCAATTATAGAGCGCTGCTTTAATTAGAACTTTCGTCCAAGGCTAATGAACGCATTTAGATAATTAAGTCTGTTCTGTACCCAAAACACTGTCAGATATGTCATTAATTCTTCTACCAATTGTCTCGTTTCATTGAATAAATTCACTTTATAGGGACAATATTCATTAAAAGCAATTACATTCGATCCCCCATATTCGCTGAGGATAGGGACCACGAACCCCCGCGAATATTGAAAAACCGGGGATAGTTGACGCTACCACCAAAACAACCCCAACCCTTCCCAAACATCGTAATACGCTCCCCATATTAATTCAAGAAGTTATGTTTTGTCATGTTCATGAACACATACAGTACGAAATAAAGTATTAGAACACATGAAATTATTTTATTGTATAATGTTTACTCACCTGGAGATAGTTTTGTTTTGATTGAAGAATGATGATTGATGACTGATGATTGTAGATGATGTTGCCTGTGCAGTTCAATGATGACGATGACAATGATGATGATATAACTGCACAGGAAACCTGAGGAGATTCTAATTATCCTCAGACTCCTGCTCAGTAAACACCGGAGGAGAAGGAGGGAGGAGAAAAGTTTCTCCAGAGGTGGAGGGCCTAGTTTCGGGTGTGGTTAGGGGTTCAAGCTTTTTACTTGGGGTGAAGAACACTGTAATGGGCAATTGAGATCTTTGCCTTTTCATGTTCTTTAGAATGTCCCAGTAAAGACCCATAGCAAGATTGAGGCTATTTTGTGCCTTCATGGAACGAACCATGTGAGCCATGATTCCAAATCTGCCTGAACACTTTTAATTCTTCTCTGAAGATCGGCCAGCCTCTCTAACGTAGGCCCAATTTCAGCTTGAACTTCCTCATCTTCTTCTTCTTTGTCAGATTCTTCCGTATTTATCCTGGTTAATTCAACCAACTCATCATCGTTTGATGGGGCAGAGTGTTTCTCTATGAGGGTTTCAAACTCATCCTCTGTTACATCATCGAAACCTTCGCCACCAAGGAACTTAGCCAATTTAACAGAGGTGGTAACTGCCGCAGTTCTGATCTCTTCAGGAGATATACTGTACATATACTGTACATACTGTAGTCGAGCGAGTGAGATCTGAACGCTGATTGGCTGGAATCGTCCTGTCTCAGCTAACCAACACTTACGTTTTGCGACTATGTACGTAGGTTTCCGCGGATGTCTGGAAATGGCGCAAATTTTTAATTTTAAGGCCCCCAATCCCCCAATTTTCCGCCGATAGTTGAAGGCACGGATGACAAACCACGAATAGCTGAGGGTCGACTGTACAATATATTCTTTTATTAATTCACCATCTATCAGTGGCTTACCCTTATGAGCCAATTTATTAGCTATAAAATAACTAATATTTGTACATGTATCAGTTTTAAATATTTTTAAGATTGTTTTGTTTTGAACTAAACTTATTCAATTCATATATATATATATTCATTTTTCTTCATTCTTCGTCTAATTTATTATATTATGACTCATGTTTCGCAGCATAGTGACGATTAATATTATATTCTTTTCATATCGCAACTTTATCATTACATTTGAGCCAGATAATATTATTCTCCTGTTATTTTTCTCTTTTTAGTATTACTGTAGATGCCATGACCAAATACAATAAATTCAAAATATAAATTTAAGGTTGTTTAAATCTAAAATTATTACGTAAGCAAAATAATATATATATATATATATATATATATATATATATATATATATATATATATATATATATATATATATATATATATATATAGGCTTATGTCTCTATTAATATACCTGAAATTAAAAGCAAATAAAGAATAAATTAGCCCCTTCCGCATGGAGCAACAGCATAGACCTAGACCTAGCTTAGAATCACTGAAAATGTCTGACACTTCCTTCTATCTGCTTCATAAATCAACAGGTTCACATTTTTTATCACTAACAGCATCACTGATGCTACTGCAAATCTAATTCTAAATCAGTCTGCATAGCTTCGAAGTCACTAACTTCACTACCAATAAAGTCACTAGCACTTGGCAGTGATTTTTTTAGGAAATAAAACAATCAATATTCATCCGACTGCAAAAGGTTTGAAACTGAAACAATGAAAATGATGCTTGGGAATGTGTTTTTAGAAAAACGCCGCCCACAAAATTTTCAGTGGTTAGTTCAAAATTACGTCACCGTGAGAGCAGTTAATCTAATGACACGCTCCGAGTCTGTCCGAGAATAATTTTATCATCATACGTTATCAAAGTAAATGAAAATATACCACGTTATCAAAGTAAATGAAAATATACCTAAAAAATACCCTATAAAATTTAGAATTTGAGTATGCAGTGGATCGCATGAAAATATTAAGTGGGCCGTAATGTGGCCCGCGGGCCGCGGGTTGGACATCCCTGATCTAAGTATTTTGGAATCCTTATTCATAAAGACCAAATCCCCTATACTTAACCTTGATAACACCGCTGTTCCCGTTCTCATTTTTTAATTATGCTTACCTTTGTCAAAAGCCGAACAACTTGATAATATACACCAACCAACCTATACAAAACTTTCTTTTTTCAAAAGCTATCCCGTTATAATTCCTTTACTTCCTAATTTCATCTTAATTTTACCAGTAAACTACATTATACTTTAATAATTTAGGGATTCTTTTGTGTTTCTTTAGTATTTTCAACATGATAAATACTTTGAATATTTTTTTCCGTTTCATACTCTTTGGACATTTTATCCATGAGTTTAGCTTATAATTCTTTCATTTCTCTTCATTTTCTTTTAACTGTGGTATTTTTTAATATTGCACATTTAAAGTTATTGGTATTTTTTAACTTTTTTGTAATACAGGTTGTCATTTTTACTTTTTAGATCTTTTACTTTTGCATAAATAGTGTTTATTTGTTCAAAATTTTTAATTATGATTACTTTTTAAATATTTCTCGTTTTATAAAATTTTGTGTAAGAGGCCTGAAGTCTTTAGAATTCGCGCTCTAAGGACAAACAAGGAAATTTCAGACTTCCTTAACGGCTGCAGAAGCATGTATTAAAGATCAGAAATAAATTAGAAGATTCAAGATTCGACTACGAGGCGACAGCAGAAAGTATAACCCATGGTCAATAATCTGACGCTATAAGAACGCCAGAATTCGAAGTTGAAATCCAGGAGATTATCAACAGGCCGATGCGCGTCATTGCAAGGGAGAAATATGTGAATGAAAAGCTTATTAGGATGCTGGTGCATAAGGACACTCGCTACCTTTCATACAAGATAAGGGAGGGACCATTTATGTCCAAGGTGATGCAAGAAAAGCGACTCGAGCTGATCAACACGATGAAACACCTGCTGAAGTCAGCAATGATATGGTTCTTCTCTGACGAAGATAATTTCTACCAATGCCAGAAGATTAACTCTCAGAACAACAGGTTCTCGATTTCGAACCCCAAGGACGTGTCCAGTGCCATGCAGATGAAATTTATAGCAACAATCATGCTCTTCGGTGTCGTCTGCAGCAAACATGACGTCATGCCACTACACTTTTTGCCTGATGGCCTCATGCTGAACACTGGCGACTACATACGTCTTCTGAGCGAGGTAGTGAAGCCCTGGATGGATCGACCGGGTAGTTGCAGGGAGGACTTACGTGTGGCAGCAAGACTCTGCGCTCTGCCAGATCAGCTGGAAGAAACAAGCCTGGGTGTCGGATATTTTTTTCGATCACACAACATCTGACATTTGGTCTTCCAACTCGCCTGACTGCAAACTCTTCGACTTCTTTGTATGGGCGCGGTGGAACGAGAGACCAACAAATCCAGCTGCAGCACAAAGGACGAGCTGAGGGCCAGGATTACCAAGGCTTTCAGTGTGTTAAACGGGAAATAATGTCGAAGGCCTGTAGCCCGTTGTGTGGTCGCCTTGAGACTTTTATCAAGGCCAGATGGGTTCAGCGATTGAGATGACGAGAACATGTCATGAAGACAAACTGAGCCAAATTTGACGAATATAGCTCAAAAAATAAAAAGTTTGATGTTGTCGCGAAACAGTCACCATGCGAACGAATGCCACCCCAACCAACCCCCATATATATATATATATATATATATATATATATATATATATATATATATATATATATATATATATATATATATATATATATATATGAAATGAATAACTCACAAAGTAGCACGTGAGGTTCGCAATGAATGCAATGTCCCGCAAGAAAAATGAAAAGGTGCTTGCAAGTACTTTCGAACTTTATTCAGTTCATTCTAAAAGATAACTACAAGATAAAATAATATAATAAGGGTATACATAAGCTAGTAAAAGATAAAGGACGGCCTCTAAGACAA
>OZ018337.1:26008610-26053610 GCA_963969495.1 Ceratothoa steindachneri
GTTGCGATACACAATTAAGTTTAATCCTTTAAGTAAGGGAAAATTTAAAAGGGATAGGAATTAGAATGAGTAGGGTTACGGTTCACAGTAAATGATGGTTGATCGTTAATTTTTAAGATTTTTACTTCAAGAAAAGGTAAATAATTGTCTTTTTCCCATCCAACTTTAAATTTTATCGTGGCTTGGAGGTGTTATGCAGGTTAAAAAATATCAAACGAGTGTAAGTGGTTTAATTGCCATTTTGAAATTACATCACCTACACACTTATACCAAACGATATTAGTGTTTGGTTTAATAGGGGTAAAGTAGGGTGGCTTCAATGTCTCATGAACAGGTTACAAAGAATATGCGATAACGGGTTGCTCATACTAAGGCCATACTATTTCACTGGTGAATACATTACACTCTACAACAATGAAAAAATCCCTAAATAAGAATAAACTATAAGGTTATAAACTATAGCGTTATGGATAAGAAGAGCGAAAGGAGAAAAAAAAGAGATAAATACAAAATTGGATAATTTATGCTGGGTAAATCCAAATATCAAAAGACTGCCAAGAGGGTTGAAAATAACAAAAAAAAAAAAAAAAATTAGGGAGGAAGCTAAGATCAGAAGGGGAGATTAATATCGTAAGTCAGGAGCAACAAATATAAGGCCAGATAAGCTTTAATAAAACATACACAAACACACACACACATATATATATATATATATATATATATATATATATATATATATATATATATATATATATATATACAGGGGTTGGACAAAATAATGGAAACATTAACTAATGCACCCATTCACACCAAAAAAGATTTTAAAACTTGTTTAAAATGCCTGAAAATGACGTTGAATACATATTGGTTTCCAAAATTCACAGATCTTGTCATAATCAAGTATTTGTGTGTCAATTGGAGCAAAAACTAGGGGATATATTTCCGCTAAAAAGCGTCTACGAAGGAGTTAGAGCAGGTTTCACCCGAAAACAGTTAAATTCGTATAGATACAGGGAATCGATTCTTCTCTCTTTTTTTGTAGCAAAAATATTTGTCCCTTTTTCATAGAAATTAAAAGTAGGACCTTGCTCGAATTTGTTAAGTCTTTCCTTTTCAATGGATATTAAAGCAAGTGACAAAAGTCTTTAATTTGTCGTTCTGTCCGAATTTAGTTCTTAATTCTTTTGAAAGCAGAAAACGACCTCTCCACTGAAACATTTGTAGCAGGAATTGTCAAAATTAATTTCATCAACTTCACAGCTTCAGGGAACGTTTGGGTCAGTTCATTTTCAAATATAAAATCAAGCAAAGTTTTTACGGATTTATCTCGAAACACTTGTGCATTGTAAATTCCAGCTAAATTATGATGTCGAAAAAGTTTCCATAGTTCTTTTCTAAACTTTCAAATGCATCCTTATCAACTTAGCAAACAAGATTTTGAAATTTATATCCATGAACTAATGAAATGAACTTTAAGTTTCTAAATCAGCAAATCTTGCTTTCATGTTCTTCAGTATGTCATCCAAAATAACACCAAATATTCTCATTCTTTCTTCTTCAACTGAACCTTTCGTACGAAGTTTTGATTCAGTTAAGTTATTCACTCTGCAACATTATTCATACTTTACATACAAATCCTTGAAATTTTTGTGCAGATTCTTAAGCAAATTTATTTTTCTATTAATACTCTCAATGCAGTATGGAATATCTATTATTTTGGTTTGTAAGACATTGAAAAATTGAAAAGAGTGTCAGTTTTAATGAAAATTTCCTTATAAACCATCAGGTAAAAGTATGATAGGTCTTTTATTAGCCTTATCGCACAACATAAGGATAATTGTTCATACTGTTGAAGAGTTTGGAAAGGTCACCATGGTATTGTAAAATACTCTGGATTAGTTTGGAATTCGAACTCCCTCTCGTGGGGGCTGCCTTTGGGATGCGTTTTCTCACGACTTCATCAAGAAATTGCGTTTGTTTTGTAGACGGATGGACAAATGAAGCGAGTGCCTCACTTGTCTTGAAAAGGTTTGCACATTCAGGTATGAATTTTGCTGACTGAGATAGAAGAAGATTTAACTTATGAGCATAGCAATGAGTAAATAAAGCTGCTGGTGCCTTTTCTCTTACTCTAACTTGAACACTATTAAAATAGGATGCCATCACCATTCCCCCATCGTATGTATGTGCTACAGGTTTCTCAACACAGCCATATTTATCCAAATTATTAAATATCCACTCTGTTACACCTCCAACAGTTCTGTCCTTAAGAATGTCAAATCCTATAAAGATTTCTTTGATTTCAGAGTCTAACACGTACCACAATACCTTAGAACACTAAGCTATACATGAAATAGCTGTCGTTTCATCCATCACCATCTATAATAATGAATGGGGCTTGTGTGATTACTTCTTTAATATTATTTTCTACAATCGTGCCTAGTGCTTTAATCATCATTTTTTATCTTATTAAAAAGGCCAGAAAAAAACATGAATTCTGTGAATGTTATGCCAATTTTTCATCAAATTTTGGAGTATAGTTCAGTAACTCAACATAGTTTCCACGATTTAACGATGATTTCTGATCATTATCTCCGCGAAAAGCAAGTTCTTTTTTAATTAGGAAACAAATAGCACAAATGATTTTTTTTAATATAGTTCTGTTTTCTTTAACTTTGTTTATTGGAAATTTCAATGCAGACAGAATTCTGTTTATCTCAAAGCAAGTTGACTCGTGTAGATCCAAATGTTTTCAATGTTATTTGGCTTTCATAATGTGCTGCTGATCGTTCGTGTTTACTTAAAGCATTGGGCAGATTATTTAAATCACAAAATCTTGATTTTACCCACACACTTTTACTAGATAAAGAAAATAGCAAACATGGGAAAAAAAGAGCCTTTTTGTATTACTACAGCCGCACAACCACTCTTTCTTGCTGTACCAGGCAGTTTGAAATGTTCTAATAATTTTTTGTCCTTTTCTGTTGTTTTAGTTCCTTAAATTCTAGTTTTGGTAAACCATTTTTGATAAGATTTGAAAATGTCTTAAGATATTCACTATCCATTGCTGGAAAGGGAAAAAATGTAAATAGATGGAAATGAGCGAAAACTGAAGAAAAAGCACACAAGAAAATAAGGGAAACAGACGCACAACAATACCGCACTGAAGATGCCAAGCGACTGAGATGAAGGCAGATAAACTTCTGCCTTTATAGCACGTAAAGAAAACGGTGTTGAAGTAGTGTATGCAGCACGTGGACTACACCACTATGCGTAGCTTACATACTGAGATTGAAAGGCAGGGCCGAATTATGCCTATTGCTACCTAATCTGCAAAAAAATAAAATATTTTCATTTTATGAATAATAATCAGAGAAACCTTCATAATATGTTGGATTAGGTGCATATTTTGCTACATAAAAAAAATGTAGCTACTGATTTACTTTATTCAGGGTGTACACTGCCTACCTTACACGATTTCAAGTTCGAGATTTGAGTTCGCTTGAGGGTGTTAACCAAATAAATTCGTATTTGGACTTACGAACGAGTTGATAAAATAACATTATTTTTAATAAGATGAATAGATGTAATTAGCGAGCCTAGATCCCCTTTTTGGTGGAAGTAGTAAATGCTTGTGAGTAATTTGTAGTTGTTTTACATGTGTGGAAAAGGCGGGCGTGACCAATGGGGTTTCTGGGGAGGAGCTTTGTTTGTAGTCAATGTTTGTTCGAGAGAGAGAGAGAGAGAGAGAGAGAGAGAGAGAGAGAGCAGAAATGTCTATCAAATGAATTTAATTGATATATGGTGAGAAAAGGAATTTATAGTAAGAAAGCGAAAAGAAAGTTTGGGAAACAGAATTTCCGTAATTAATAACTGTACTGCACTAGAACTTTCATTGAGAGTAGGTTTGTAATGTTTTATATATAATTTTTCAAGGGTTCTTGGGCATTGAAGGTTGTTATTAGAAGCTAGTACTTTAAAATTAACACTAGAAATATTGGTCTTACAATTTATAGCGTTTTCCCTAATAGAAGAATTCTCATTTCTACTCAATATTTTGCCTGTGCGTTAACTAATTTCCATATGAGGAGAGAACCTAGCTCCAAGAGACCTAACCGTGCTACCAATGGAAGAGGTGCAAGTACAACTAGGACATTTAAATAAATAAACTTTATCACTGCAGAACTCCAAAGTGATAGGATCTTTAGTGGTGAAGAAACTTCCTATTGCTAATTTGTTTCTAAAAACTATTTGGGAATTATTTTTTTTTAAATACATGAGTTTTCTTTAAAAACTATCGTTTAAAATCCCAATCTCTGAAATTGGAAACATTTATGGATAGTTGAGGGGGGTCAATGAGTTTTTCAAGCAACTTTTTTAAAACTCTATCATATAAGTCCGAAGGAAATAAATTCTTTATAAAATATTATTTAAGAAAATAAATGAATTATGAATGATAAGGGAAAGTTAGAGAGAAACTTCTATGTAGTAAGGATATTATTGTGGATATTTTGTACTTAAAATCACAGAAGGAGCGTTCTATGTTTCTTCGTGCACGTCGCCTGGTTAGTCTTGAATTCTTTGAGACTGAAATTTCTACATTTTTTTAAATAGGACACAATCGTTGTTATCCTCAACTTTTTTTGATGTTTTGAGTTAGCTAAAAAAGTCTTTTTGCCGTTTCACACCTCGCCGTCCTTTTAATAACAAAAATACTCTCGTACTTTTTTTTAATCCAACGTTTGATACTCTCCATGTTTTAAAATCATTAGGCATCTCCGTTGTATTTAACTATAAAAAATAATATTTATAAACATTTAGTGCAGAATGCTTCTTGCACCATTCGCAATGTATACTGCGTAAAATATATAGATTGTTCTAAATATTAGTTGGGGCAATCTGGTAAAAATGTTTGCCAAAAACAATATTCCAACACAAATATAATGTCCGACGTGAAGAAGAGAGCAATTCATTTTATATACATATGTCGCAACTTAACCATAATAAGATCCATTAGAACTCGGTTAAAATCATTTGTCAGGTTAAAGATACAATTGCCATAATGTTATTAAATGGACATTCATCAGTACAGCCCTGACTTGAATAAACTCGAAGGTTATACTATAAATTGCACTTACACAACATTATCCCAACTTTTACTGGGTAATTATTTATATATATTTGTATTTTTTCTTCTTTATTCTTTCGTTATTGCTATATATATATTTAATTAGGTAAGAGGCCATGTTGTATACATGCACTGTTGAATTTCACAGCAGTGATAGCGTTATTGATTTTAACTTGTATTCTCTTTATTTTTCTTTCAAGTTTTTTTTGTCTGGGTCTTTTGAGGCGAGAAAAAAACATTCGCAAAAAGACATATTTTATTCCAAGACGTCTTTCGACCGTGGTCGGTCATCTTCAGGGAATGAACAGAAATGGAATGATGATGATGTACTCAATATTAAAAGAAGGTTTGGATATCGTAATGAAAGAGGGGGGAAAATTTAAGAGAGAGAGGGAATCGCTTTCCTTTATTTATTTTTACGTTTGCTTTTGGTTTTATTCTTCGATTAAATGTTTTTCTCCTATGTTTTTTGCATTTTCATGTGCCTTAGCGTTCTTCTTATGGTTTGTGTTAATGATTTGGTGTACTTATTTTTGGTATAAATTTTAGCATTCCAGCCCTTATTAGCTTCTTTGTCCAACAATTTACTTTGTGTTCATCGTTTAGTGTAATGTTGTTTGTACTCATTTGATTCTTGTATGTTGTATTTGATTACTGTGTATCATCTATGTAAAAATATTGGTAAAATATCTTCTTGTGAGCATAGTTTGGTGCTCGGGAACTAAGGTCGGCGTGAGACCTTTACCTATATTCTTTCAGGTATGTTAAACCAGCCGCCAGTTCCCTGTAGCTCCAGAATGACACCATTCGCTAGGGTAGACCAGACCTTTCTTCCCAGTTTTTGAGTGGCGACATTGATGTGTTCTAATCGTTTTCTTTTGTGTAGATCCCTTTGCCGAAGGTGATTACGCCTTCTGACTTTATTAATAAGTAGGGAAGCAGTGTTCTGGACACGTTGAAGTCTTCTCATTGAAGATTTTCTGGCCGCTTGAGTCACCACTGCGGGGTAGATGAGCTTAGCCCGGACGTACATCAGATATATTTTCCTGATGTTGGCCGAGCTAAGATCTTTAAACCTGTATAGCTGGGAGATTTCTTTCTTTCTTAGGTTACGCCCCTCCGTGTGGTGTCTCGCGTATCCATGATCGGAGATCTTTAGGCCCAGGACGGTGCTTTTGGCGAAGTAGCCGTATCTCCTCCCTTATATGATGGTGGGCCATGTCAACTTGCAGCTCAGCGGGACGATCTTGAATTTGTCCCTGTCGGTCCTGATCTTTTATCCTCTCTTACTGGTTGATTTATTCATTTCCGCTATCGTGCGAACTGCTTGTGTCCTTGCTTTCCTCTCCAAACACGGGACCATTTGCGTGATGCCATCTGCAAATTGCAGATATATCATGTCCCTGTGCACCAGAGTTGGGAGGTCGATGGTGAAGACCAGGTTAAGAAGTGGGCTCAGGCAGCTTTCCTGGGGAATGCCCGCCTTTAGTTCGAATTCAGGTCCTCTGTAGCCCTCAATCATGAGACATTCCCTTCTGTCCATAACAGAGTCACAGAGAATCCTTTTCAGGATTAGGTCTAGCTGGAGGTTCAGGATCTTGTATTGAAGTCCTTCCAGCCAGACTTTATCGAAGGCTTTCTGCACGTCCCCTTTTATATATAGCACCCGTTAGCTTGGGAATATGCTACTTTCTCTGTTAGGAGCACCAGGGCCTTATCGGTACCCCTTTTTCTACGGAACTCACGTTGTTGGGGGTTGTGCGCTTCCAACTCGCTCAGTTGAGCTTGTAGCCAGTCTGCTATAATCTTTTCAAAGATCATTCCCTGCATCTCAAGAAGAGAGATCGGGCGATAGTTAGCCACCTGGTCTGTGGGCTTGTTTCTCTTCGGGGTGAATATGATTTTGGCCATCTTGTACCCCTCAGGGAAGTAGCCTGTATTCAGAGCAGCGTTCATTGTGTTCGTCAAACCCTAAATAATTTGCTTTGGGGCATTTACGAGGTTGTTTTTCGTAATTTCAGACCAGTCTGGTGCCCTCTGCTTGAAGGACCTTACGGTGTTCAAAGTCTCTTCGAGAGTTACTGGGCATCCGTGGCTAACCATCTCTCTTTCTTGAGATACTTGCGGGTGTAGGTGGGTTCTATGTATCACTCTGCCGAGGTCATCAAGCAATCGGTCATCGAAGTCCTGATCGAACTCGTCGTTCTCCTCAGGGGATATAGCAAAAATCTCTTGCTAGTGCGTTCTAAATTTTTTTTCGAGAGACTCTCGGTCGTCAATGGTGTCTTTTCCATCCTTGATTTGAGTTCTGAGTTTGGCAGGCAATCCTCTAAGTCTTCGGATGTTGTTCCAAAATCTTACAGGATTGCCCTCCCTGTCCAGCCTTCCAATGATGTGACTCCAGATTGCTCTTTGCTTTTCATTTAGTATGTTATTTAGTTCCTATCCTAATTGTCCAATTCTAGCTGTCCTTTTCCGATGGATGTTTGTCCTGCCGATGTCTACATAGATTTCTTTATGTTCATGGGCGATTTCTCTCATCTCGTTCGTCCACCTAGGTTGTGGAAGCAGTTTATAGGATATTCTGGGGACGCATCTCTCGTCGGCTTGTATGAGGAGATTGGTGATCTTATTTTTCTCCTCATCAATCTCTTCGTGATTAGCGTCTCCCAGGTCAGCTGGTTGGTATTCCCTGAGTATCACTCTATATAGCTCCCAGTTAGCTTTAGCGTAACTTTTCCTAAGTAGGACGGGCTTGAGTAGTGGGGCAATCGAGGTTGGGATGATAATCGCTCGGTAAAACTGGTTCGGGCTCATTGCTAATATTGAAGGGGAAGATTTTGCTTGTTAACACCACATCCGGTTTAGTTGTCGAAAGATCTGTTAAGAAGGTCAGGAAATCTGACCCGACTCCCTGTAAGCTGTCTCTTTCGAGTAGTAACTCTAGGTTTCTTCCCCCTTTGGTCGGTGCTTCCGTAGTCTGACGCTCTGCATCTGGCATTTAGATCACTAGGGGTAATAGGCAGGTATTTGCGACATGGTGGTTGATAGGCAGCTGCCATGGTCAGGTTTGCCAACAGGGTTGGTATTTCAACAGCCACAAATGACTCTTCTAGGTTTTGAAGTGTTCTGTATGTAATGTTTTATCGGATCGCGATTGCTGCGCCGTCGTAACGATGCTGTGTCTGTTTTTTATTTCTAACGGTGTAATTTGGTATCTTTATTCTGTTTGTATTCGCGTCAACACCGTGTTCATTGATGAGGATCGGGTCGAGATCCACTGTACGGAATATGTTTCCTTAGAGAATGTGTTTATACTCCTATCCATTAATTTTAATTGTAAGTATATTAATGTGTTATTTGTGTTTTCCATGTTTGTCTTGTCTATTGCGTGTGTCTTTTATGTGTGTGTCTTCTTCTACTGCTTTTTAATGCGTCTCTTTTTTCCATTTATTATTTTTAAAATTCTTCTTCACTTATGGTGAGGCAGGAGTCCCTGTGTATTTTTATTTCTGCCGTCATGAGCGCTTCTTGGATTGGCGCATCGTATGTCTATTTCAATAAGCCTGCTTTGATTCCTTTGATGATCTCCCCGATGTTGAGATCGTCTGGGAAATGAGTTTATCCTTCCTGTAAAATCGGATTTTAATCTCTTCTCCATCGTACTTTTCGATTTGACAAGAACTCTTCCCTTTACTTTTGCTCCTTGATCTCTCATGGGCTTTTAGGGGCTGGAAGTACTCTTGTTCTTCTTCAGAGGAGGAGAGCAGAGCCTGAGAGGTTGCCCTCAGCCTGTTTGATCCTTCTGGCTGCTCTTTTTTCACTCTTTTTCCCGTTGCATTCTGGCTTTAATTCTGGGGTCCCTGTTTGCGGACTTTGAGGAGCTGGGTGGGTTCCGAGATCGTACTCTTTTGCGTTTTTTTATTCTTCTATTGGGAAGGCAGTCGCTGGTGCCTCTTCCTCAGCCTGGAACTCCAGCTGCAGGACTTCTTCTGATGGGGTTTTTCCGGGAACCACATTTCTGATAAACCATTATTCTTGAACATAGTATTTAGCTCTTTAGCAAAACAGCCTGGGTTCGTCAGATTCCTCGCGTTGGCATATAGTATGCACGTGAGGATTTTTGTCGAGGTTTCGTTGCCGATCTAAAGATAGGGGTTTTTTTTGTCACATTCTCGACATTTCCAGCGGGGGCGGGTTTTGCCGCTTGAGCGTAGGAGGTGTTCGCCCTCCTGATTCTTTCTGCTTTTTTTTATTCCGCCTTTCTTTTCAGGATCTCTTTCTCTCTGGGGCAGGACATCGACATTGCCCTGTATTTTGTCCACAGTTCGGGCATTTTTCTTTTGCTGCTGGGCATTCGCGCCAGTCGTGTCCTTTTTGGTTTCATGTGGAACGGGGAGATTCCTGCTCCTGGCAATCCTTCGTGGTATGGTGCTCGAGTCTAAAGCATCTAAAGTAAATCTGCACCGGGGTGAATTCTTCCTGTTCGATTTGCTTACCGCATATTTTTGCATTGAAGAGAAGATGACCTCTCTTCCGCCTTTGTCGCTATCTACATATCTGAAAAAATTATTTTAAACACGTGATGATATTCCGTGTTGTCTCTTCTGTTTATAAATTTGATTATTTCAACAATCCTTGCCCATTGCTGGTTCCTTTCTATTTCCTCTTTGATTTCTTATTTAGTGTGCTGGCCGATCCAGAAATCCAGCCTTTTGCATACCACGCTTCTGTGTGCTTGGGTCTGAAGAGGGGTGCTTGGCTGTAGATTTATTTCCTTAATGGCTTTTACATCTTCCTCCTTTGTGAGTGTCTTTATGTCTTCCTCCTTTTTGCATATTGCGACAAATCCTGTCGGCGTGTCTAGTAGTCGAAGGATTTCGATGTTTAATTTGCCGAATATGGTTTCAAACACCTTTCCCTTTTCCGGTTTTTCCAGGCCGGTTAGGGATCTCAATGGGCCCCTCACGGCATTTTGGGTCACCATTCTGTTGGTAAGCACCCATTGAAAAGGGAAGCGCACCTTGTTCTAGCCTTGGTCTTTTTCTGGTATACAGGGACTCACTAGTGTGTATGTTTAAGAGTTTTTCGGTTGTTTCTTAAAATGTTTTTGTTTTTAATTTGCCTTTGGGAGAAGACGGTCCCCCTCGCTAAACCACCGCCTGGATGAAAAGGAAAATTGACTTTGAGATGAATGATAACGATGAATGAGATGAATCCGGGCGGGGGGGGGGGTCCTCTCGGGGTGTGATTGTATGGCGAACTTATTGACAATGCCCCCCACCGAGGGTGTTTTAATCGTGACCGCATCCCAACATACCATAGAGACAGTTGTATGTCCCTCTCTGGTCTGGGAAGGGGCCCCTGCTGGGGTGAACAGCGGAGGTCACAGTCCGTCCCTTGTCCGGAATGGTTTCTGACATTGTTATCGGCTGTAGGCTACTCCTCAAACCAGCTTCCTCCAATGGCATCAATTATGCCTTAGCAACTGCCTGGCATAGTTGGAACGAATCATGAATGACAATACCCTCTCATCAGGCAGTAGTTCACGTAGGGGGCAGAGCCGTGAACTTAAGCAGTCATCTGCCTTAAGTGGGGCCGCTAAAAAGAAAGATGAAGATTAGTAGTGATGATGAATGGTGATACGAGTACAACGTATAGCTCTCTTTCGTAATAGTGGTTTCTATGAATAGAGATCAATTCTTGAGGGGCGTCTTTCAAACCTCCCAAAACGTTACCTCCTTTATCGAATTTGTGAAGTAAATTGCTGAAATACTTCAAACAAGAATTCTACGCAGTCAAATAGAGAATGACGGTTTCACGGTTTATTAAGAATGAATTAAAAAGAGAATGAATGAATGATGTATATAGAAAGAACAGAGAGGGATCACTGTGTGACACGGGAGATAAGGTAGTCGTAGAGGAAAAGGGTACGAAATAACTTGAAAGAGGATAGGAAGAGTTGATAGATCGGTGGCTAGACACCGATGCGTGGTGCAGTTGGGTGTGTCTCGATGGGGGTTCGTGACTGCACGACGGTTAGGGGTGGTCAGGAAAAAGACCGTGTCTGCATAGTCTAAAACGCGTTATTCATGATGCTCTTAACTTATGCGTAGAACGGTATGGGTTGCGGGTGGTCATGGGCTACGGGGTATCGCAGTGTGTTGAGTAGTGCTAATTTATTGTTTTTATGTAGTGTGAACATCCTCGCGTACATGGGAGAGCGGCAAGCGCGATTCAGAGCAGAGCTCTGAATCGGCGAGTTGGCGAGTTTCCAACGGAGTCCCTCGTCTCACACCTTATCAAAGGCCTTCTCCACGTCCTTGCTGATGGAGAGTGTCTTTTGTCGTACCTGGCGTTTTTTTTTTGTATTCTGTCGTAGCCCCTCCTGAACCCATATTGGTAGGAGGAGAACCAGTCCCTCTCTTTCAGGTAGTCCTGTAGGCGGCAGTTGATCATACATTCTAGTATTTTTCCTAGGTGCTCTAATAGAACAATAGGCCTGTAATTGTTTGGGTGTTCGGGGTCTTTGTTCGTTTTGTGTAGACGTATGTTGTGATAGACTTTGAATATTTTGGGGAAGTGACCTGAGGCTAGTGAGGCATTGAATAGGTGTGTAAGTGTAGGGTATATGTTTGCGGGGAGGTTGTGTATTAATGCGGCTGGTAGTCCAGAGGGGCCGGGTGCGCGTTTTGGTGTTGTTTTAGTGTAGTATTTTGTTTCCTCGACGGTGATGCGAGTGATCAGTGTAGATGTGTAGTCGAGCAGCTCCATTCGTATCATGGGGCGGGCCTTAGCTCATGAGCGTGGGCCCGACACCACTCCTGGACTTCCTGAAAATGCTCTTGCGCGTGTGGCTTGGGTGGGTTGTGTGTGTTTACTGTGTCCCAGTGGGACCTAATGTGTCGAACATGACGTTGGTGTCTGTGAGTGTTTGGTTATTTACTTGGAGGTTGATGGGTTTGGGTGGATCGGTGCCTAACATCCTTTTTACGCGCCACCAGAAGAAGTACGGATCACTGCAACGAGTGTCGTCCGCCATGCGGACGAGCTCTCGCCACTGTTGGTTCCTATTTAGGTGCACGCACTGTAGGATGCGGGCAGGTAGGTGAGTTATGTTGTGTTGTCGTGGGCCTCTGGTGTAGTGATTGTTGTACTTTGTGATGAGTCTCTGAGTGTGTATGAAATATGCGAAGTGTTTTATACATGTGCAGGTTTTGTGTGGTGTGTGTAGTTTGCGTGTTGCGGTTATAGTGTTTAAGATTGACCACCAGTGGTCGCCTAACAGATCTGGATTGGTGTGGTCCAGGTCGAGCTTTTGTAGCGTGTTTTCTGTTATTTGTCTCTTAAACTGGTCCCAGTTCGTGTTTTTGAAGTCGAAGAGAGGTGGTTTGGGTATGAGTATGGGAGATGTGGATATGATAAGGCATATCGGTATGTGGTCAGAGAGTACGTAAGGATCCGGTGAGATGTGAGTGTAGTAGCGTGTAGCGTGGTCGTTGCGGAAGACCACGTTCGGGGATGTGGTTCCTCCGCGAGTACCGAAGAATGTGGGAGAGGCCAGGCTGATGTGCTCGCAGCGATAACGGGCAAGGCACCGGCCAGGTACCTTCCTGCATCATTCGTGGTATTAAAAGGAGTGTTGGGTGGAAAGCGTTGAGGTCCCCCGCAAAGAAGATAGGTAGGTTGTGGTTTAATAGAGCCCGGAGTGGGACTTCTATGTTTAATTGTAGGCTTGGTGGTCTGTAGTGCGTGGTCACTAGGATGGGGCCGGAGCTTGTCTGTACCTTGCAGGCTAGAAAAGAGTCATCGCGTGTTTGAATGAGGGAGTGGAGTATAGAGCGCTTTATTAGGATCACTGATCCTAGGTGCAGCGCTTGTGGAGTTAAATATATGTGGTAGCCTGCAATGCGGAGTCTGTTATTGGGAGAGTGTAGACTGATCGAGTTCAAGAGTATTATGTCAGGTCTTTGTGTTCGTGCCCACCGGGGTGAGGAGGAGGCGGGTCTCCTGTGTGTATGCTCGTCGATTAGAGCGAACACCTTCTCGGAGAAGGTGATCTGTTCTAGACCGTGTGAGGCGAGCAGTGTCTTTAGTATGTTTGCGTATAGTCGGGCATCACCCCTTGACATGTCCTTTGCCACCGCTGAAAGCAAGGGGGCCAAGTGTAGCTTTGGGTGTGTGGTGTAGGTAAGGGTGGGTGTCGGGAGTAGTGGGGGTCTTTGGGTGTGGGGTGTTTGGGTGAAGGCTGGTGGCGGAACATGTGGGTGAATCTGGGTTGTTGCTGGGGTAGGGTGTGTCTGAAGTAGGACAGGGGGCGGTGTGGATAGCGTTGCGCCAGCAGCAGCAGCAGCAGCGAATGTTTGTGGGGTTGGAACCTAGTAAACATTCGTTTGAAAATTTTAAACGGTTCACACATTGAACCTTATAAATAGGAAGATAAACTTCCCGCCTTTTAGTATTTCTCTTTCGTAAATAAGAAGATAAACTTGCCGCTTTGTAGTATTTCTCTTTCGTAAATAGGAAGTTAAACTCCCGCGTATGCAGTACTATATCATGGGTCGGCTATACGTGGCTCCATACAAAATAGATCTTGTTCTTGAAGTCCCCGTGGGGAAAAGGTAAAAATCGATGGCGTTTTCTGGAGGTACCACTCCCTCGCTTTTTTCTCCTTTGCTGGCTGTGAACTTTTCGGTGAGCTTAATTTTCTTGTAGATTTCTTCCAAGTCTAAAAATTCGGAAAATGGATTTCAGCCGAGTTTATGTGCAAACGGACATTGGACATAAAAAAGTGGTAACATTTAGGTAGGGTTAGAGAGAAAGATAGTAAGAGAGGAAAGTGGTTAAAAGGGTGAATTTAAAGAATACAGAATGTGTGGGAGACAGAATAAAAAGATCCCTGGTGAAAGGGTAGCTCTGTTGTTTTGTTTTCTTAATGTATTTTGTTATTTTTATTTAATAAACTATAAAATTATAGTTTATTTAATTAAATTAATCGAGTTAATTTAATTTTTAGTTTGTGGGGATCTTAATGATCTTTTGGCATTCAAGCCTTTATTTAAAAGGGGGTTTTTATTCCCGCTGTGGGTATTTGAACAAATTTTATTATAGTTTTATTTGAGTTTGAATTTTTAGCAAAGTTCGAATTTGAATTTTTGGGGGAATTAATTTTCACTAAAGAAAAAACTTGCGCATTACAGTAGTCATTTCCTGTCTATTGTCGATTTTGTCATGTGTATTTGGGAGTCACGTCACCGTTAGACTGTATTTTGCTGCTTTTAAATGGTCTTATTTGTCGGTCGACTTCGATGTCTAGGTCTGTACGAGAGAATTCAGGGGTCAAGCGGGTACCAATGGCTTGCCATATCCTCTTAGCTCTCTCGTGGAGCGCCACGTTGATTGGAGATAATCCAACCTAGTCGTGGAGCTTCCTTTGTCGTTTATGTTCTCTTCTTCGGATGTTTGTAATTAGCAGCACAGCTTTATTCTGGATGACTTGTAGTTTCGCAATGTGGGTCTTGGCGCTCGCGTTCAACGGCACCGGGGGGTACAGGAGTCTCGAGCGAATGCACGCATTGAATATTTTGAGTTTATTTGAGCGATTTAGGTGACGGAACCTATAAAAATCCCTCAAATCTCTCTTTCTATTCGCGACTGAGCCCCAGAACCGTCCCTTCCAGACAGTAGGAGATTCGCTCCCCTTCTACCCGTATGAAATTAAAGGTCTTGCGAAACATGGAAATTATTTTGAACTTTTGGGCATTGGTCGATATCTTCCGTCTCCTCTCGAAAGAGTTGATGTTAGATATTTCTCACCATAAATTCCCTGTCAACATAAGCGACGGTACAAATTTGCGATATATCGTCAGCGAACTGAACGTATATCGTACCCTCCGAGAGAGGTTGTGGTAGGTCGCGTGTATATATGTTGTATAAAAGGGAAAGACCAGAAAATCCTAAACATTTACTCAATCTCTTTAGTTTCGTCAATTTATTTACCGTCGTGTATGAGTGTAATTTTTTTCTGTGGAGGTTGTCCTTTTAAACGTTTAAATGTCTGCCAGAATGTGCGTGAGTCTCTTTCTATGTCGAGTCCTTCTATCAGTCTGTCCCATATAAGTACTTGTTGGTCCGTAATTAGTTTCTGGAGTTCGTCTTTAATCTGTCTTATTCTTCTGTGGGCATTGTGGTTGGGGCCTATCAGCGCTATTACATTGGACAGGTCCTTATATTCTTGGGCCACGGCTTTTATGGGAGGGGTCTAATGGAGAGCTGGAAGGGTTTTATATTTAGGTAGGCTTTAATTAGGTAGTCAGTGATTCTATTTAGCTCTTTATCTATTTCTTCTAAATTGGCATCAAATAAAGTGTCTGGGATATAATTTAGAAGGTAATTTATGTAGCTTTCCCAGTTCGCCTGCTTATAGCTTTTGCGTTCTGGGATTGCTATTTGAATGAGATTTACTCTTACTGTAATTTTGATAGCCTGGTGGTCACTCGGAATGATGGGGCCCGGTTCAATGTAGTAGTTGATTCTTGCTAATGACGTTGTATTGAAATATTTTTAATTGTTTTAGCGCGGTCAGTCCGTGTTCGGAGATAAGTATAATGTCAGGGTCACTTTGTCGCATAATATTGCCATAGATGGAACCTTTTCCGTCCCACCCATCGAGATTCATTTGTATAATCGTAAGTCTGTTGGTCATTTTGTGTAATGTTGTTTTTTTTTTGTGTGTGTGGGATTAAAGTAGACGCTTATTCGCGATCTACTTTAGCCCCATAAGGTGTACTGGGCGGGGTGCGCTCCCTGCCATTTCGTTTTTTTCTGTATTCTGTGTCCGTGATCGTGTGGAAGCAGTCCGTGGTCAATTTTATCATATTTTGGGCGAGAGCCTCCTCAACCTGCTGCTCCGCAACTTCATCTGAGCATTCCCACTTGTACCTTCCGGTCCTAAGACCCTCCGATACTTCGCGGGAATCGATTTCGGTTGGGAAGGGCGCTGATTCGGGGGCATATAGCTTGAGATTGAAACCTCTCGCATGATATTTGAGTTGGTGTTCCCTGCCTCGTGATGAGGAGGTTGACCTTGGGCCACGAGTTTTCGAAGTTTTTCTCGACCCTGAAGACCTGGTCTCTTTTGGTCGCACTGCTTCCTTTTTTGGTGTCTGGGTTTGTGTTTTTGTTGTAAAGGTAGTATCTTTAGGGGTGTAAGTGGCGCTTGTTTTGTTGTTTGTGTTGTTAGTTTGGGTTTGTTCAGACGTGGATCGCGTGTGCTGGCTGTGTTCTGAGGTGCGAGTACCTTTTGGCACGTTTCTTTGCACTGAGGGGCTACGCTTATTCGCATAAACTCCTCTGAAGGAAGGTTGTCCGGGAACCACATCTCCTGCAGGCCGTTCTTTACGAGAATGCGGTTGACCTCGGTGGCACAAGTACTTGGGCGTGTGATGTTGGCTATGTGTGCATAATAAATGCAGCACATTATTTTCTTATGGTGTTTTGTTGTTTGTGTTGTTAGTTTGGGTTTGTTCAGACGTGGATCGCGTGTGATGGCTGTGTTCTGAGGTGCGAGTACCTTTTGGCACGTTTCTTTGCACTGAGGGGCTACGTTTATTCGCATAACCTCCTCTGAAGGAGGGTTGTCCGGGAACCACATCTCCTGCAGGCCGTTCTTTACGAGAATGCGGTTGACCTCGGTGGCACAAGTACTTGGGCGTGTGATGTTGGCTATGTGTGCATAATAAATGCAGCACATTATTTTCGTAGGGTGTTCATTTTCTATGTAAAGGAATGTCTTTTGCTTGTTTGTCTCAGCAATCGCGGCTTTGGCTACTTTTGCATAAGTGGAATTGGCCTTCTCTTCCTTCGTTTCACGTTGTAACTGGGTTTGCTTTTGGATTTCTTGTTTCCTGATCTGGCATGCTATGGACATAGTCCGGTGGGGGCCTTCACAATTTAGGCATTTTGGAGAGGTACTCCGTACAGTCGCGACCGGCACAGATCGAGTATAAGGTAATGTCTTTCTCAGTGCAGCTGGAAGTGGTGTGTTTGTCGTACTTGTAGCACCAAAAGCACATTTTCAAGTCGACAAATTCTTCACGTTTAATCTGCTCTGGGTAGACTCTTACGTTAAAAAGAAGTAAACCATTATCTTTAGCCTTTTGCGCCATTTCCGTGTCCCCGAAAACAACCTTGAAAACGTGCGTGTAGGTTTTGAATTTAATTACCTCCGCTACTTTTGCCCAAGGTTGGTTCCTTTCCATCTTATCCTTAATGTCTTCTGCTGAGTGGCTCCCGACCCAGGAGTCGAGGCGCATGCAGATAACACTATGGTGTGTTTTAATTTGTGGCGGTGTGTAGGGTTTCAGGTTTATCGTCTTCAGGCATTCAACTGCTTTGCTTGAGGTCAAGGCTTCACAGTCGGCCTCCCTCGCACAAATAGCAGAGTATCCATTCTGAATGTCTATTAGTCTGACCAGTACAATTTTTAAGTTCCCGTATATCTGTTCAAATACCTTGCCTCTGTCTGGTTTCGGGCCCTCCGAGAGGACCCGAAGAGTGATGCGGAGAGTCTCCCTCATTTTTCCTGCATCCTATCGTAAGTTAGATGATGAATTTTAATAAATGTAAATAGAACTAAGAGCCAATGTCCAAGTACTTTGATAAAAACTTTACCTTAATATTTCTCTTTGCTTCTGGCTTGCGAGTGGATCAATTGAGGCTTCAGTCCTTCTCTCCACGAATGAGTGAAGATTTGTCCTTCACGCACTTTAATCGAAGAAGGCCAGTGGTTCACTTTTCGAACATATCGAGCTTTTTAGCTTTACCCAGTTTTTATTATCACTACTCAAAACGAGTCACAATTTCACTTTTACTTTCGCAGAAAATTCACTTTTGCAAAAATTTCCGAATAAGGATTTGTCACAGCGGTGAAGCAGTCTTGCATTGACTTTGACTTTGTTTAAGTGGGGGTGCATGTGAGGGGAGACGATAGGGTGTGTGGGGGGACAGAGAAAATAGACAAGTGGAGAAGAGAGAAAGAAGTGTGGTAGAGGTGCAAAGAGATGCCTAAGGTCTGGTGATCAGACTTATCACTTTCATTTATTTTCTTGGTTGTGTGAATTCATTTTGTTGTCTTTGGATTTGGTAACAATTATAAAGTTATAAAATTATAAAATTATAATTATTATGGCGTTCAAGCCATTTGTCTTAGCAACTTTAGTATTTTTATGGTTTATGTTGTGCATTGCCTGTTTTGTATATGTTTTTAAATATATTTAAGTGCGTGCTTGTTGTATTGTTTTATTGTATGTGTATTTTAGTAGTATAATTGTTTCTTCTTTCTTCTTTCTTCTTTTGTAGTGTACTTCTTTCGAAGTTCTCTTCTTAATCGGTGGGTTTTTCAATTCTTGGTAGGGTTGTCTTTATCGGTAACTTGTCGTAGTAAGGTTTCGAGTATCTTCATTGTTTTTGTGATTGATCTTGTATCACAGGTTTCTTCATTCTCATATTACGCATAGAACGGCACTTCGTCTCCGCCAGCCACTCGGTTGGCGGAGCTGGGGAATCTGGGGCGACATTCAGCTCTTCTGTTCTGGTTAATCATCTGGGTGATTTCATCACTCAGTTCACGATTAACCAGATCCTGCATTTTCCGGGTCCGTTCTTCTATGACTTTGTTAATGGGAATTATCGCCGCCTCTCTGTGCAGGTCTTCTTGCCGTCTTCTTTCATGCCTGCGTGTACCCGTTAATAGGTACATGCATTTATTTTGCACTACTTGAAGACGCCTCTTTTGTGTTTTTGAGACACATGAGAGGGTGGAGGCGGGGTAAAGCAACGTAGATCTTACAAGGGCATTGTAGATCTTCTTCTTGTTGCTTTAACGTAGATTTCTGAAGCTGTATAGAGTTCTGACAGCGGACGAGGCTCGAGAAATTCTTTCTTCGACGTGCTTTTTGTACCCGGTAGAGGTGATTTTCATACCGAGTACATTACATTCGTTGGTGTAGGGGTATCGCGTATCCCCCACACGCACGTCTGCCCTTAAGGTGCGTCCGATGGGGACCACCTTGAATTTCTCTTGGTTTGTTCTTATTTTCCACTGAGCCTCGTAGTTGTTAAGGTTCGCGATTTCCATCGCTGTCATGCGAGCTTGCCACGGCGCATGCCTCCATGGAGATACGATTATCTGGCTGAAATCATCGGCGTATTGAATATTGAGGGAATTGGGGTACACAGGGTCTGGGACGTCCGCGGTGTATATCGAGTAAAGGGTGGGGGACAGACACCCCCCCTGCGGGAGGCCCTTGAGCGGAAACTTTGGTCCGTCCGTGCACCCTAGACTGACATACGCCGCTCCCTCCATGACATAGTCACAGAGAGTTCTTTCTAAGTTTTCACTTAGACCCAGCCTTAAGATCTTATACTGTATGCCCCGCTGCCACACCTTATCAAACGCCTTTGACACATCCCGACAAACGATATCCACATAACTCCTGTCCCGTTTGACTTGGGAAAGCTTTTCCGTTATGACATTAATTGCCATTTCCGTACTTCGCTTCTTTCTAAACCCGAATTGGCAAGGGTTGTAGAGGGAGTTTTCTTCCAGGTGAGACACCAGTCTTCCGTTGAGGATCTTCTCAAAGAGTTTCCCGCCAAATTCCAGGAGTGAAATTGGGCGGTAGCTCTCTCTCAACGTAGGGTCCTTTCCATGCTTGGGCAAAAAGATCATTTTTGCCGTTTTGTAAGCATCTGGAAAGTACCCTGTATTCAGACATGCGTTAAAAATTCGTCTCATTCCTTCGATGATGTTGGCTGGTGCCTTTTCGAAGTTAAGCTTCGTAAGCCCCGATTGGCCTGGGGCTTTCTGTCGGAATGAGCGGAGTGCGCCAAGGATCTCTTCTTCTGTGATCTCGGCGTCTCCGTCACGCAGTCTATCCACCTGGTGATGAGGATGCGTTCGATGTATTTCCGTGTTAAGCTCGTCTACGATGTTATTTTCGAACTCTATATCAAAATCTTCGTTTTCACTTTCCGATATGCTGAAGATTTTTTCCCAATAACGCCGGAATATCACTTCGATGATGTTATCTGCAGTTTCAATGGATCCATCTTCTTTTTGGATTTCCATTTTCTTCTTTTTTCCAGATGATCCTCTGAGACTTTTGACTTTCTTCCAAAAGTCCTTGGGGGATGCATCTTGATCGAGGCTCTCGATCGCATCGTCCCATTGTCTCTGTTGTTGTTCGAGGATCAGCTGGTTGAGCTCTTCCTTGATCTCTCTACTTCGTTGTAGCGAGTCAAATGTTGCATTTGTTATATTTAACTCGTACATAACTCTCAATTCTCTATAAAGATTTTTCATATACCCAGTCCACCTGTATGAGGAGATGGTTTTATACTGGGTTTTGGGGATGCAAGCCCTATCTGCAATAGTTAGATGTTCGTTGAGGTCGTCGAGTGCCTCGTCTATCTCCTCGAGAATTGCCTCGTCCAGATCTGGTGGGCGATAGGCCTCGAGGAGACCAGCGTACCGTGCCCAGTCGGCTCTCCTGTAGTCTTTTCTGACTGGAGCTGGGACTTGTATAGGGTTCCTATTGATGGTGAGTGGGATCCCTATATGATCACTACATGGTACCTGGACTGGTTCCATGTAATAATTGAACGGCAGCTGACGATTAGCCAGACAAATGTCTGGTTTTGTGGCACTTCTTCCTCGAGTATAGGTTGGGAAGTCCGGGCCTATTCTATGGACCATATTTCGGTCCATCATAGTATCCAGGCACCTTCCAATTCCTTTGAAGGTCCTGTACCCAGAATCCCGACATCTGGCATTAAGGTCCCCCATTAATATGGTGGGGGTCCTTCTGCCAAATAGGCCAGAGAGAGAATGGATTGGCAAATATTCTCGTCTCGGCGGCTGGTACCCGGTGGCGATGACCAGCTTTCCTATATCGAGTTCGACCTCTATTGCAAGATAGGATTCTTCCAAGTTTCTTATGGGTCTATACTTGATCCCTCTTTTGATGGCGATGGCGGCACCGTCGTACCGCTCTTGAGAGTAATTCGTGATTAACACGTCGTAGTTCCAGATCTTAATTTCAGAACTACGAGTATCAATCCCATGTTCAGAAATCAAGATGACATCTGCATCTATTTCCCTGAACACATTTCCGTAGAGAGTTCTTTTGGTTGTCCAGCCATTGGTGTTTATTTCCATGATTCTTAGTGAGTTCCGCTCCATGGTAAGATGAGTTACCTGTTGTGATAGAACGAGTTGAAGCTGCGTTAATTTCAACTCCTATCCCATATTATTTAAAACCACGATGCTGCCCACGTGCATCTTTCTATTCGAGGCTTGGAGTCTTATCACAGCTACCGGATGTCAATGTTTAAACAAGGAGGTTATCGTTCCCCCGTTCGCCCCCATACGCCGACCTCGCCAGATTGAGTTAGGCTTATGAGCAGATAAGGCATTGTTCTCCGGCCCGGCTGTGCGTTCCCTCCAAGCTTATATGGAAACTTTACCACTAAGATCAGATTGGAGATCCAGATTTTCGTCGCGAAACATCACCACGACCCTCTCTCCCTTTGTGCGCCAAGGGACCTCGACCTCGAGATTCACCATCACTTGTCCAGAAGGAGGACAATATTCCTTGAGTGCCAAAGGTTCGAGCCTTTCCGACGCCAAGTCCCCAAGGCTTCCCCCCCTGTTGTTCAAAGGAGAACAGCATTAGAACAGCCATTGTTCGTTTTGAGCCCTTCGCCAAGAAACGGTTCTCATCCCCCCCCCTGTTGTTCAAAGGAGAACAGCATTAGAACAGCCATTGTTTGTTTTGAGCCCTTCGCCAAGAAACGGTTCTCATCCCCCCCTGTTGTTCAAAGGAGAACAACATTAGAACAGCCATTGTTCTTGAGCCCGTAGACAAGAGACGGTTCTCATCCCCCCTTTGTTCAGAAGAGAACAACCTAGAACAGCCATTGTTCTTCAAGCCGTTCGTCGAGAAACGGTTCTCCTTCCCAAGACGCCACGTCAGGATCCTTTTATCCCCCCCCTTCGGCTGGAACTCGCCAGCGGACCGAAACTCCTTTGCGCCACCTTCCACTGCACCACCAGTGCAAAAGTTACGTAAGCCAAACGTCACCTTTGAGTACTTAACCCTTTTGTCAATTCTATCCTGTGCTTTAAATGGTTTATCGAACCATCCCATCTCTTTAACTCGATATTTGTTTTACCTTTTTAAATCCTTTAAATCCTCGGATTAGCCGAGCCCCCACGACCCTTTTCATTCTCTGTTTATGTCAATATTTTCCGTCTTGTGTTTATTGATAGTTATTATTAATAAAACTCTATTTTATTAATGATAGCAATATTATTATCCTTGAGCTCAGTTCCACTTCTTAAGCATATCGAAGATACATAATATCGGCCGCCAGACAGTAACGCACTCTAAAGATAATTAAGGAAGTTCCCTCAACGAATAGTGATATATGGTATCGTCGGGAGTCATTCTACAACACCTGTGTTTCTTCTTTTTCTTACTCTTGGGGGCCTGTGGGGCGGGTCTGGGGTGCCCAGGCTTTACTTTCTTCGGGGGAGGGCTGGGAGTCTTTGACTGACTCTTTGTTGCCCTAGTGCGAGTGCATGGGCCCTCGTCACTATCCGAAGAAGTGGTTTCATCTTCTTCATTCGCTTCATCTTCTTAGCAGACTTGCTAAGGCAACCAGAGCAGTCATGTGCAAACGGTTTGAGCGTTAGTAACCTTTTAAATCTATCATGGCGCTGATTGGACAATTATTACAGTGCTTATCTCTAAAAGCTGATTGGTCAATTTGTCAACGCTAAGGCTGTTATTCCAAAAATGAACGTAAGAATGAGTATTAAATGTATATCAATCCTGATTGGTTGATTTTTTGTAATGTTATGAGTAAATTAAATAACTATTTATATAAGTGTATTTTTGTATAAAAGATAGGAAGGATCATACGCCATCAAACTGGACCCGAAGGATGGTTTTTACCACGTGAGACTTCATCCGTCGGCTCGCCGAAGCTTCGGGTTCATCGTCAACGGGCGCCGCTACAGGTTTAAGCGCCTCCCCATGGGGTTTTCAGGAGCCCCTTTCCTGATGCAAATGACCCTGTCCACAGTGGTCAACGGTTGGGCCAAAGCAGCTGGGGTTGTGACTCACACCTACCTGGATGATGTCATGGCCGTGGGCTCAAAGAAGGGACTTCGAAGGTTCCTCTCCCTCGCTCATGCAAGCTCCGTCCGTCTCAATCTCCAAAAAGAGCATCCTCGCTCCCACGACTCGGCATTCTGGAACTCCTCTCCCCAAAATCAGTGATTGGTTTCACCAAGCTCCCAACATCTTACGTACATCAGGAGCCGGCGTAACCCATTTGATGACGCTTCACGAACCTTCACAGGAACTTTACATTAGCCATCGGGTCATCTCCTTCCATAAGGACTATATAAGGAGCTGTCCACACCGTGGAGCGCCATTCGCTGGGCGAATTTTTCGTACGCTGTAGCACTGCCTTACTACCTTCTGAAGAGCGTTGTATATTCACGCGTGCTTAAAGAAAGAGAGACTTTTGAGCCTTCGACATCTAAGAACGCGACTGTCCTGGGTGTCTTTAGGAGCCCAGTCGATCTGCAAAGATTTAATATATCTTTTCGCTGCGAAGTAGAGGAAAAATGATGGGCTAAAAACCCTCATTGCTCCCGTCCATCGACCTGCGTGGGAACCTGCTCGGATGACTGCCCTTCATTAATTTCGTCTTAACTATGTCGGCCACTTGGACTGGCATAATTAAGGGCTTGCGTGGAAACTGGTTTGAGGCCTATCCCACAGCAGAAGCACAAGTCAGAAATTCTCTCGAATTTGGGGCAAAACTGCGAGTCCCGGACGGAGGAGAAATCCTCATCGCCCGGGGGACCCGGCCAGAATCATAGAGGGAGTTACACCCGTCTCTATGTAGTTGGATGCAGTTTTGGCGTACGTACCCGTGAGGGGGTGGCACAAACTTAGCGGTCGTTGATTCGGCCACTATGCATTAAGTCCACCAAGCTCAACCCTCTGAGGTCCCCACTCGAGAACCATCCCCCATCCATCACCCCCCTTCATCCCGGCACCATCCGAGCGGGGAAACAACAGGAAACTGGACGGGAGCACTCTTCTCACGTCAGAGTCAAAACTAACCCTTGACTGTACCTCCTTTACCACTTATCACTTTTTTTTCACATACAAAATTTAACATATATTTTCACACATAAAAAAAATTCAAGAAAGAAGAGAGAAGACGTCGGCGACGATGGGGGCCCTCCCTAAGAGGGTCCCCCTACGGACCTTACCCGGTAAAAAGACCCCAGAAAAGAAGACCGTTTGCGAATCCTTATTCGCAAATTTAAGGATCGCTCTCATCAAACTGATAGACATACCAAATGGTTTCATCGCCATGTGCGGTGAAACCAAGGACATCGACCGGCTCCTTTCTGACGAAGGGGCCGAAGTTCTCAAACAAATGGACTTGGAAGCCAAAACCCCACCAGCAATCTCTGCAAATAGGAGCATTATTTGCCGTAAAGTAGAGAGCTGGGTTGGCGAAAACTCCCCCGCAGAAATTAAAACTGAAATTGAGAAAAAACACAATTGGGCGAAAATAAGGGAGGTGATCAAGTTTAGAGATCACACCCATGCTTTCAAGGTGACTTTCAATACGACCGAAATGGCCCACAAGGCGGCAACCGAGGGACACCTCATTTTCAATATGAGGATCCCAGGAGCAAATATAGAGCACGAGAAGTATCATAACATTCAAATGTGCTTCGTGTGCTACTCTTTGGAGCAGCACACCACTGCCAACTGCCCCCCAAAAGGACAAATCTGGTGCAGCGAATGTGCCACACAGGGTCATAGATATGACTCCTGTAAGAGCGATTCAAAATTATGCATGAATTGCAAGGGGCCCCATCGAACGATGGCCTTGAACTGCCCCAAGAGGAAAGAAATAATAAAGAAGATGGAAGAAAATGAAAAAAAGAAAAAAACTGCCACATACGCGAGCACTTTAAAGAAAAGTGAAGGGATGGCCTCAACAATGGCAACTCCCTCACCTATGGTCTTTACAAACGACCTCAGTGCGAAAATACTAATTTGCATTACTCATGTAAACGTGGCAAACGCGGTCAAACCCGGATGTTACAACCGGGTATTGAACGCGCTGCTAAAGGCCAACAGCCTTCCTTCCATCATCGTTCCTGATGATCCAGAATGCTCTAAGGCATTCAAGGATAGTGTCATCAAGAATAATAGCACCGAGGCAAAAGCCACAGGACTAAAAGAAGTCATAGAATCTCCCCCATCGGAAGATTCTGAAGAAGAAGACGAAGCAAATGAAGACGATGAAACCACTTCTTCGGATAGTGACGAGGGCCCATGCACTCGCACTAGAGCGACGAAGAGTCGATCAAAGACTCCCAGTCCTCCCCCGAAGAAGGAAAAGCCTGGGCAACCCAGACCCGCCCCACAGGCCCCCAAGAGTAAGAAGATAAAGAAGAAACATAGGTAACTCATCTTACCATGGAGCGGAACTCACTAAGAATCATGGAAATAAACACCAATGGCTGGACAACCAAAAGAACTTTCTACGGAAATGTGTTCAGGGAAATAGATGCAGATGTCATCTTGATTTCTGAACACGGGATTGACACTCGTAGTTCTGAAATTAAGATCTGGAACTACGACGTGTTAATCACGAATTACTCTCAAGAGCGGTACGACGGTGCCGCCATCGCCATCAAAAGAGGGATCAAGTATAAACCCATAAGAAACTTGGAAGAATCCTATCTTGCAATAGAGGTCGAACTCGATATAGGAAAGCTGGTCATCGCCACCGGGTACCAGCCGCCGAGACGAGAATATTTACCTATTCATTCTCTCTCTGGCCTATTTGGCAGAAGGACCCCCACCATATTAATGGGGGACCTTAATGCCAGATGTCGGGATTCTGGGTACAGGACCTTCAATGGAATTGGAAGGTGCCTGGAAACTATGATGGACCGAAACATGGTCCATAGAATAGGCCCGGACTTCCCAACCTATACTCGAGGAAGAAGTGCCACAAAACCAGACATTTGTCTGGCTAATCGTCAGCTGCCGTTCAATTACTACATGGAACCAGTCCAGGTACCATGTAGTGATCATATAGGGATCCTACTCACCATCAATAGGAACCCTATACAAGTCCCAGCTCCAGTCAGAAAAGACTACAGGAGAGCCGACTGGGCACGGTACGCTGGTCTCCTCGAGGCCTATCGCCCACCAGATCTGGACGAGGCAATTCTCGAGGAGATAGACGAGGCACTCGACGACCTCAACGAACATCTAACTATTGCAGATAGGGCTTGAATCCCCAAAACCCAGTATAAAACCATCTCCTCATACAGGTGGACTGGGTATATGAAAGATCTTTATAGAGAATTGAGAGTTATGTACGAGTTAAATATAACAAATGCAACATTTGACTCGCTACAACGAAGTAGAGAGATCAAGGAAGAGCTCAACCAGTTGATCCTCGAACAACAACAGAGACAATGGGACGATGCGATCGAGAGCCTCGATCAAGATGCATCCCCCAAGGACTTTTGGAAGAAAGTCAAAAGTCTCAGAGGATCATCTGGAAAAAAGAAGAAAATGGAAATCCAAAAAGAAGATGGATCCATTGAAACTGCAGATAACATCATCGAAGTGATATTCCGGCGTTATTGGGAAAAAATCTTCAGCATATCGGAAGATGAAAACGAAGATTTTGATATAGAGTTCGAAAATAACATCGTAGACGAGCTTAACACGGAAATACATCGAACGCATCCTCATCACCAGGTGGATAGACTGCGTGACGGAGACGCCGAGATCACAGAAGAAGAGATCCTTGGCGCACTCCGCTCATTCCGACAGAAAGACCCAGGCCAATCGGGGCTTACGAAGCTTAACTTCGAAAAGGCACCAGCCAACATCATCGAAGGAATGAGACGAATTTTCAACGCATGTCTGAATACAGGGTACTTTCCAGATGCTTACAAAACGGCAAAGATGATCTTTTTGCCCAAGCATGGAAAGGACCATACGTTGAGAGAGAGAGAGCTACCGCCCAATTTCACTCCTGGAATTTGGCGGGAAACTCTTTGAGAAGATCCTCAACGGAAGACTGGTGTCTCACCTGGAAGAAAACTCCCTCTACAACCCTTGCCAATTCAGGTTTAGAAAGAAGCGGAGTACGGAAATGGCAATTAATGTCATAACGAAAAAGCTTTCCCAAGCCAAACGGGACAGGAGTTATGTGGATATCGTTTGTCGGGATGTGTCAAAGGCGTTTGATAAGGTGTGGCAGCGGGGCATGCAGTATAAGATCTTAAGGCTGGGTCTAAGTGAAAACTTAGAAAGAACTCTCTGTGACTATGTCATGGAGAGAGCGGCGTATGTCAGTCTAGGGTGCACGGACGGACCAAAGTTTTCGCTCCCTGCGGGCCTCCCGCAAGGGGGGTGTCTGTCCCTCACCCTTTACTCGATATACACCGCGGACGTCCCAGACCCTGTGTACCCCAATTCCCTCAATATTCAATACGCCGATGATTTCAGCCAGATAATCGTATCTCCATGGAGGCATGCGCCGTGGCAAGCTCGCATGACAGCGATGGAAATCGCGAACCTTAATAACTACGAGGCTCAGTGGAAAATAAGAACACACCAAGAGAAATTCAAGGTGGTCCCCATCGGACGCACCTCAAGGGCAGACGTGCGTGTGGGGGATACGCGATACCCCTACACCAACGAATGCAATGTACTCGGTATGAAAATCACCTCTACCGGGTACAAAAAGCACGTCGAAGAACGAATTTCTCGAGCCTCGTCCGCTGTCAGAACTCTATACAGCTTCAGAAATCTACGTTAAAGCAACAAGAAGAAGATCTACAATGCCCTTGTAAGATCTACGTTGCTTTACCCCGCCTCCACCCTCTCATGTGTCTCAAAAACACAAAAGAGGCGTCTTCAAGTAGTGCAAAATAAATGCATGTACCTAATAACGGGTACACGCAGGCATGAAAGAAGACGGCAAGAAGACCTGCACAGAGAGGCGGGGATAATTCCCATTAACAAAGTCATAGAAGAACGGACCCGGAAAATGCAGGATCTGGTTAATCGTGAACTGAGTGATGAAATCACCCAGATGATTAACCAGAACAGAAGAGCTGAATGTCGCCCCAGATTCCCCAGCTCCGCCAACCGAGTGGCTGGCGGAGACGAAGTGCCGTTCTATGCGTAATATGAGAATGAAGAAACCTGTGAAAATAAGATCAAACACAAGAACAATGAAAAAACTCGAAAACTTACTACGACAAGTTACGGATATAGACAACCCTACCAAGAAATGAAAAAACTCACCGATTACGACGAGAACTTCGAAAGAAGTAATCTACCTAAGAAGAAAGAAGAAACAATAATACTACTAAAATACACACACAATAAAACAATACAACAAGCACGCACTTAAATATATTTAAAAACATATACAAAACAGGCAATGCACAACATAAACCATAAAAATACTAAAGTTGCTAAGACAAATGGCTTGAACGCCATAATAATTATAATTTTATAATTTTATAACTTTATAATTGTTACCAAAACCAAAAACAACAAAAATGAACTCACACAACCAAGAAAACAAATTAAAGTGATAAGTCTGATCACCAGACCCTAGGCATCTCTTTGCACCTCTACCACACTTCTTTCTCTCTTCTCCACTTGTCTATTTTCTCTTTCCCCCCCACACACCCTATCGTCTCCCCTCACATGCACCCCCACTTAAACAAAGTCAAAGTCAAAGTGGAGCGCCATTCGACGTTTAACGCTCGTGCCGGCTTCTCACCGGCCCCTCCCGCCTTTCCATTTCTCCCACCCTCCCTCCCTGTGTCCAGCGTTTTGTTCTCCTCTGCCCGGCATTAAAGCCGGTTCTTGTAATCTCTGCTCGGACCTAAGTTCCGCCTTTTGTCTGCGTTTGGCAAAAGCCAAATAACTTGTAAATTTTGAATAAAGGAAGGGTCCTCCTCCCCAGTTGAAAGAAATAAAAATTGGCATCACAACACTAAGGAAGACGACCATTGAAAGCTTAAGAAAGAAAATGTGAGATATAGAGACGGAGAAAAAAAGTGCATCCATTATATCACGTGTCATGTGATTTAAGTTATTTACAAATCAGGCCCGTGCCCAACTCTCACTAGAACAATTGTCTTGTCTTTCACTGGATAAAGAAAATCTACATTTTGTTATTCAAAAGGCTTCTTGAATCAAAATTTTTCGGGGTTGAGGATGGTGGCTCCGTCGATGAGCGTCGTGGTCACAATAGCGATGTACGCTTGAAGACACAGATTCGAATCCTATTCCTTTATTTATTTTCATATAACGGTTAAAATTAGTTTCCACTATTTTTCTCCGTTTCTATATCTCACATTTTCTTTCTTAAGCTTTCAATGGTCGTCTTCCTTAGTATCGTGATGCCAATTTTCATTTCTTTGGGCCTTTAAATGCATCCATTATATCACGTGTCATATGATTTAAGTTATATATATATATATATATATATATATATATATATATATATATATATATATATATATATATATATATATATATATATATATATATATTCATCCCATAAGGAAGCGGTTGATCACTTAACCCAGCCTACGAAACAAACAAGAGAGAGAGACAATACTTTACTCAGACCCTATATGTTCTTGTGAGGGGCGGAGGGGCGGAGGGGCGGAGGGGCGGAGGCGGAGTGTGTTGGTGGTTGGGGACGCCGTATTGCCACTACGGCGTCAGAGCAAGCCTTACTTAGGTAAGAGCATTTGGGGTTAAAGGCGACATGGTCACCGCCACAGTTTGTGCAGAGGGGTGAGGTGGCTATGCAGGTGGCGTAGTGGTGTCCCACTACACTACACCTTGAGCAGACCAGGTCTACTTGGCAGTTTCGTGTCCGGTTTTGTAACACCAGTGGCACTGTGTGAGTTTTATGTTAAGCTGTGGCTCGATATTATGCGGATATGTTAGTGTGCCGCAGACCTTGATGCCTTGGTCTAGCAGCAGTGTTTTATTTTGTTGATCGGATAGTGTAATTACTGTCCATTGTTTTGTATGGTTGTAATGGAAGTCTTTGATGACCTCCTCCCCATACTTCTGTCTTAGTTGTGTGCGGAGGTCATCGGTAGAGAAAGCCAACCATAGGAGGTTGGTCTTGAGGACTCTTATTTGTTGTTTCTTGTGTACACCGTGAGCTAGTTTTGTGTGAAGGTCTTGTGCAGCGAGTGTGTCCGACGTAAGTTAGTGGAACTTGACTGCATCCTCCTGTGAGCGGAAGACGGATTTGTGGCCTGTGTGGGTCTTTATTATGTTTGTGATGGGGGTGTCATGTGTAGCGGCTAGGTTGAGAAGTGTGTGTTCATTGTTGGTAGTGGGTGTTTTTTTCTGTTCTGTGTAGGAGTGTGAGTGTGGATGTATTGTTGTGTGACATTAAGGCTCGGTTTTTTACACTTACTTTCCTTTCTTTAGAGGGGGTCCCTCACCCAGTCGATAACGACCCCGTGAAAATGACTCCGATGTTGTAATGATTAGTGAGTGAGTATGGACCTCGTTGGGCTCCTCAGAAGGTGTGAAAACATGGTGGAGTTAATGATGCCTGAAGCCCGAATCAACTGACTCCAGTCAGAGTGCTGCCCCTCTATTGGGTTTTGGGTATTTCTCAGTTACGTCCGACTTCTCACAGCGACAGTGGTATCTCCCTCGTTGTTCTTGAAAGGTTCTGCAGGGTAGGGTATTAATTCTCCCCGCGTTGGTAACTGAGTCCCAATCCAGGTTTGCTCCTTCCTTTGGGTCCCGCAGCGGGCTAAGCCTCAGACCTCCTTTCCTCAAAGTTTACAATTATGCCCTTTCTAAGTAGAACGGCATAGTTGCAACAGAGCTCTATGTGTAGACTCATATTTACGGAGGCAAGTCTCGGTGGGACAGGGATGGGGAGGGTTTAGCACGTCATATCGCTATGACGAGCCAGTGAAATAAAGGAATTTTTATTCAAGGGGTGGGGGGAGCGGAGGGGGCTTTTCTGACTCTCGTGGATTGCTCTCGAGATGATACCGTCCACGGTATGACTTGCCGAAATCGCACTGTTCGCAGTGAGAAGCGTCGAGGGAAATTTCGTCGGGTCTTGCCTCTTGTATCTAAAAGATAGCAGAAAAACGCTATCTGTATAACGTACAAAGAGAGATTATATAAATGTAAATATATAGCGGACAGTGTGGAAGATAGAATTTAGCAGAAAAGAGATAGTTATAAGTATAAGAAGGAAGATAAAAGGTTCCGGAAATAATTTTTTTAGCTCTATACAATACAAATTTCCCATTTACTCATAAGAGTTAATAGTTTATAGTTATAAAAAAATTACTACTAAACATGTACATATATATTTACGCATCAGATGATGATTTCAATCTAATTTTAAGTCACTTATTTGATTAATTCACAATAGATAATTTGATACTAGATATATTTCGTAAATTAATTAACACTCACTTTATATGCACACTTTTCCAAATCACTGATATTATCGATTATTTTATCATTATTTATTTAATTCACTTTTGGGCTTACCGTTATATTTTATACACTTGTATTTTGCACTTTCACCTTATTTCGGACGTTTTTTGTCCAGTTTTATATCTTTGAATGTTGACATGTTCACGGCGTGCACGTCCGATGGTGGGATGAACACCGTGCCTTTCAACATCAATGCTGCAATTTCGTCCGGTGAAAAAGGTCCCTCGAAGGTCCACTTGAATTCCCCCTTGGAAATGCCAAGTAGGAGAAATTCTGGGTCGTCTCTTGGAGGCGGACACAGGGAAGAGCCAAATACCTTGAGGCCCACGTCCTTGCCGTCGAAGAAGTAACCGTTCTCGAGGAACTCCTTTTTCTCGGTTAGGGGGATATCCGTGTATTCCTCTTCGTGCGCTTCTTCTTCGTCCGACGAATTTTGCTCGGTTGTCTTTTCATCTGTTTTTTTCTTCTTTTTCAACCCTTTTTTCCTTTTCATTTTTGCGCCTTTCTTCGTTTCTCCCTCCCCTTCCGAAGTTTCTTCCGTTATTTTTGGTTCTTCGGTAGGAGACTGCGTCGGCTCCTCATTTGGTTGATATTCCCGTTGGGATTCGTCGGTAAACTGGATATTGAGTTTTTTGGTAACTCTGTTCCTCTCCAGAAGACGGTTAAGTTCTTAGGAAAAGGAGCCGGGGTTAGCCAAGTTGGCCATGTGAGCAAAGATGATCATTGTCATGATATCTTTACCCGCCTCTGGCATCACCAGCTTCGGGGCCGCCGCTTGAGCGTAGTTGGTCTTGGTTCTTGCCTCTATTTCCTTTTTTATATTCACAGTTTTGTAGGGATGGCTTCTTTGCGGATGGGGCACCTCATGGCCAAGGCCCAATGGTCCTCTCCACAGTTGACGCACTTTTGCTTCCTTTCCGTGCAATCTTTCCAACTGTGCCCAGATTTGGCGCAGTTGGAGCCTGAAACTACCATGGCCGTGCAGTCCTTTGTTAAGTGCTTTTGGACTGCATAGCATTTGTAGCAGCAGTCAGTCAATCGGTATGTAGTCTTCTGTTTCGATTTGCTCGGTTGATACCCTTAGGTAAAACCCAAGCAGCCCATCTTTCTTGGCTCTTCTCGCCATCTCGATGCTCTAGAAGATGATCTTCACTATACTGTTTCCTTTGCCGAATTTTTCGACCTTTAAAATGTTGGCCCATGTCTGCTTCGCTGACAGCCCTGCCTTGATTTCTTCACAGGTATTGTCAGTGAATAGTGGGTCCAGCACTAATATTTCTTGTGGGATGTTTGCCTCTAGTCCGATTTTTTGGAGGTGGACCTTGGCCTCGTTCGAGACCAGCCGTTCCACATCCTCCATGGTGTGGCAGATTGACGCGTAGCCAGTCGGGATGTTAATTAGCCTGATGAGGACTATATTGATATGTTTGTAGATAGCCTCAATCACGGCTGTTCTTGACGGCTTAGCTTCCCCCCTCCCCATATAGTGTAGAGGGGAACTCTCTATAGTCATGAGAGGCCGACCTCATGGGGCCTTACTGGGTAGTGGGCTCCCCCTCCTCGGGGCACCCTCCTTCTACTCGCGAATAGAGAGATTTTGATCCTGCGAGCGGAGAAATAGATTCTCTTGTTAAGATGTTTTCCTAAAGTAAACCGCCTTTACCACGAAGAGACTTAATGAAAGCTTCAGCTGAACTCCATTTGAATGGTATATTTGAATGGTCCATCATAGAGAATGATTTTTTTTTTATTTTGATGAGCTAGGTGGTAAAATGTGTGGTAGGTGTGGTGATAGGGGTGAAAAAGTTTATTAGTTTTTGTTACCCTGGTTGCGAGGGAATCGCCTTCCTTTTCCTACCATAATTTTTCTCTTTTGTTGTTTTTTTTTTTTGCCTCTAGTGTTCCTACTGTTGGCCTTTTAGACCGGTCTGAATCTTCCTTTTAAATATATATATTTACAAGCCGTTGTTCTCTTCCTTAACAGGAAGAGCTTGGTTACACAGGCCCTCCTGCGGGGGTGTGGCCTACGGCCATATTTGCTAATCTTAACCGCCTTTTTTAATCCCCTTTATAGACTCTTTATTTTAACACCCCAACACCCTTTTCTTCTTCTCCTTCTTCATCTTCATCATCATCTTCATCTTCATTTTCATCATCATTATCTTCATCTTCATCTCCATCTTCTTCTCCATCTTCTTCTCCATCTTCTTCTCCATCTACTTTTTCATCTTCATCTTAATCTTACCCCGTAAGGGGCGCGGCGATTTGCCATCCTGGCCGCCGTGCTGATGGGACTCAGCAACCCGTCCGACCCCAGCTTAGCCTCTTCTCCTTCCTTCAAAACACTTGTTTCCTCGCTTTTCATACAACCTCTCCCACAACTTTCTCTGGTCAGCCTCTAATTTCACAGGGTAGATGCTGACCTTCTTCTCAAGCCAACCGTCCCGGATTGGGGCTGAGGGGGAAGGGGACAACGTTCCCTAACCCCTGAGCTCCGGTTTGAGATGGGGTTTTTTTAACAACCTGCTTCATCCCCACCTAACCTTTCTCACATCCCTTTTCCTCTCCTCTTGACAATCTATCCTTTTACGCCGTGTTCAAGGTGGAGCCGCCATGCCGATGGACTCCTTCGGGCAGCTCCACCGAAAAGATGGAGGTCCCCCCCCTGTGCTTGCGCAGGGGACCCTCCATATTTCTTTAACCGGAGAGGAGGCTTACTCCTCTCCTACGCCTACGGGTGAAGGGGGCTCCCCTCACCCCCTTCACTCGAGGTGCTTTCGGGCACCTCCCTATTTCCAGCAGCAGTCCCTCCTTTTCTTTCTAAGGGGACTGCCAAGAAAGCCAGCAGGTAGCCCATTGCCGACCGCCCCTCGTGTAAGCGGCTCGGTAGGGCAAACCCCCTTAAGGGGGAGAGGGAAGCAAGGTTTCCCTCTCCAGGTCCTCCTTAAACGGCGGATGGCTCCGAGGCAGTACAAGGAGGGGAGAGATCTCCTCCGACAGGTGCCCCTACGACTACCAGGACCTTCTCCATTTCGGAGAGGGACCTGTCTGAGGCCGGTCCATCTGGCATAGGGGCTTCTGCCGGCGGAGGTGAGAAGCGGGTTCATTCCCCGACCCCCTCTCCTAAAAAGAAGAATAAAAAGACAAGAAAGACAAAAAAGACTCGGGGCTCCTCTCCATCCGCGGTTGGTGCGGGGACGAATGGGTCTGCTGCCACTTTGGTAGCTGACTAAGCCAAGATGGGCACATCCGGCCCCTCTAACCCCCATGTGCTGAGCCCCTGACTAAGACTAAAACCAAGAGTGCACAGGGCGGAGCCTCGATGACATCGGGGCCCCTGATTGAGAGGTTACCTGGCGTTTTCGAGCCCGCTGGCTTCAAACGCTTCCTCGTTATTCGCTCCACTGATGGCAGCATGTTGGCCAAGGGCAACATGATCCATCAGAGAAGAGGATTAGCTAGTGCAATTGGTAGAGAGCCGAAGGTGACCCGTTTCTCGGACGGGAGCCTTCTGGCGAATGCGGCGAATCCGGCCGAGGCAGCCAAAATAAGTGCTCTTCGGACACTTCATCGCACCCCGGTGAGTATGACGCCGCACTCTACCATGAACTTTGTGAAAGGAGTAGTTTATGCGAGGGAACTCGTTGACTACTCCATTGAGGACATCACCCTAGAGCTGGCCGACCATGAGGCGGTCAAGGTCGAACGAGTGATGAGAAAACAGGGAGGGGCCTCGAGACCCACCCCTACACTCTTCGTCACGTTCGACTGTGACAAGCTCCCTGAGTCGGTGCGTGCCGGTTGGTACCGCTACCCCGTGAAGGCATTCGTGCCACTGCCGCGGCGGTGCTATTACTGTCACCGCTTCGGCCATACGAATCGTTTTTGTAGACGTACAAAGTTTGGGTCACCCAAAGTTTGTGTAAATTGCTCCAAGGCCGCACACGATAAGTCCAAATCGTGTGTGGCCAAGTGTATCAATTGCGGAGAGTGCACCCCGCTTCTTCGAAGCAATGTGGTGCATATCTCCTTGAGAAAGAAATCCTGGCCGTTCAGGCCCAGGATCGACTCTCAATCCGCGAGGCTAAGGAGTTGGTCCTGGCGCGCCCGGCTCTGCCCGGGACGTCATATGCCTCAATAGTTAGAAAGACACCCTCTGCTACTGGCCCATCCAGGCCAACGAGCACGGTTGTTTCCGCGCCCATTCGGAGCTTTTCTGCGGGCTCTACTCAACCCGGGCGCTCCCCTGGTAAAGCTGGGGGCAAAAAGGGTTCACAACCAGCCCCGGCTAAAACCAGGGTTCCCCCCTCTTTCCCCAGCGTGACCGTTTCCCATAAGGCGAAACGGCCACGCGCCTCCACCGAGTCGTTAGACTCACAGGAGGCAACACACCTGAAGATGGTCGCTAGGCCATCTTCTGGGGTTCCTAAAGCTGTTCCCCGAAAGGAGGACAGCAACAAAGGAGCTTTGGCTCCTTCGCCCACGCCTAGTGGGGGAGCGAGAGGCTCGGAGACGGTGGTTCCTGCGAAAAGAGGGCCCCCCGCCTCCGAAGCCGCAACACCCGCCTTAGGTTTCGAGGCGGAGGGAGGAAAAGACTCGCATGGCGAGCCCAACCTCCCCCAATAAGTCCTCGAAGGCGACAGCGCCTTCAGCGCTTTGTCCGGGAAGCGTACGGCAATTCCCGTGAGAGTCTTTGTTCGAGGATGGTCTCCTCCGAGCTAGGCCTGGAGGGCATATTCCTTCAATGGAATTGCCGTGAACTCCGGGCAAACTGAGAGGAGCTGTGGAGGCTCGTCTCGTCCAGTTCCCCGTTAGCTATCTTTTTGCAGGAGACCATGCTAGGCGCGTGCCCCCTGCCCACCCTCCCGGGGTATAAGGGTCTTGCGAACGCACCACCGCGGGATGGCCGGGCTGGGGGATGCGCGGTTTACACCCGGCATTATGTCTTCGTTCTTCCTTTCTCTTTAGATACCTCCTTTCAGGCGGTGGCTGTGCAGCTGCACCTGGAAAAGAGGTATACTATCATTTCTGCGTACATTCCACCGTCAGCTGACTTCGACGCGGGGGACGGTTGCCGAGGCCCTTTCTCTTGCTTGGAGATCTGAACGGCAGGCATCCTCTCTGGGAAGATTACTCCATAAATCCTAGGGGACAAGTCCTTGCCGATCTGATCGAAGAGTTTGAGATGGGTGTCCTAAACGTGGATGAGTTTACGCATCACTGTCCGAGAACCGCTTCATTTTCTTGCCTTGACCTATCTTTGTGCTCTTCGGATGCACAGCCTGATTTTTGTTTGGGGGTGGTCGATGACCTCCATGGTAGTGATCACTTTCCCATTCAAATATCATTTTCAGGGCAACTGCCGCCTGAGAGACCACCTCGGTGGAGCTTGGCGTGGGCGCGGTGGCCTGCATTTCAGGAAATGACTGAATTCTCTATCTCAGTCGAGGAGTTTAGTACGGTAGATGAGGCCGTTGAGTTCTTCTCCGGCAACCTCATCGCCGCGGGCCTGACTACTATTCCTAGGACGTCTGGCCGTTTTGCACGCCGACCACTCCCATGGTGGTCGGCCGAGTGTGAGACGGCCCTCAAACAGAAGCGTTATGCCTACATGCGCTATAAGCGCCGCCCGAACGATTTCACTGTGGGTGAATTTCGTCGGGCTAGGGCTAGGTTCTGGTATATTTCGAAGCACGCCCGCCGCTCTTCTTGGCGGGCATACGTGTCTTCACTTAACGGGAAGACCCCTTTAGCTGAGGTGTGGAAGCGAGTCAAAAGGATTCGGGGCAAGTTCTCGCAGGACCCCCCTCTCGTTCTCCAGGAGAATGGGACCGCAAACTCGGACCCCGCGTCCGTGGCAGAATCCTTAGAGACCGCTTTTTCCGCATTCTCTAGCCGTGATGCTGCTCCGCCAGCATTCAATGCACGTCGTGATGTCGCAGAAGGCCGCCGGCTGGACTTTACCTCCAGAGGCGGAGAACCCTTCAACGACAAGTTTACTGGGAGTGAGTTGCGCTCCGCTCTCGCTTCGTGCGCGGACACCGCCCATGGTCCGGACGATGTCCCGTACGCCATGCTTCGACACCTGGGTGAGAGAGGCATGGCTTTTCTGTTGGATTTGTTCAACAGGATCTGGGTGAAGTGTCTTCTCCCAGACTCCTGGCGAATTGCTACTGTGCTCGCCTTTCGCAAACCGGGGAGAGATCACTCTACTCCGACCGGTTTCCGCCCAATCTCTCTAACCTCTTGAGTGTGCAAGTTGATGGAGAAATTGGTAAATGTTAGATTAGCCTTTTTCCTGGACAGCAGAGGCCATCTGTCTTATGCACAGTGCGGCTTCCGCAAGTTCCACTCCACGTCGGATGCTCTGCTCCGACTGGAAAATGCCGTCTGCGAGGCTTTCCTTCGTAGACAGCACTACGCCACGGTGTTTTTTGATCTGGAGAAGGCCTATGATACCGCATGGCGATACGGTATCATGGAGACTCTCCACACGCTGGGGGCGAAGGGACGCCTCCAAGTCTTTATATCTAAAGTTTTACGATATGTTCGATTCCACGTACGGGTGGGGGGAGCTCTCTCCGGCCCAAAGGAGCAGGAAGAGGCTGTCCCGCAGGGAAGTGTCCTCATTGTCACCTCGGTCCTGCCGGAAGATATTCTCGCTACGCTCTACGTGGACGACCTTTCGATCTCTTTTGGCGCGGCCCAGATGCCAACTCTGGACGTCGACTCCAACATGCATTGAACCGCGTCTCTCGCTATGCCGAAGCGCACAGGTTTCGGTTTTCTTTGGCCAAGACTAAGGTGGTGCACTTCTGCCGCCATCCACGGCTCCACCCCGACACAGATTTGTTTCTTAATGTGGTTGAGTCGTATCGTTTCCTTGGTCTTGTATTCGAACGACGCCTCACCTAGGAGGCTCATATTCGCAGCCTTAGGGTCTCTTGTTACCGCGCCATAGATATTCTTCGTTCCGTGACGTTCAGCGCTTGGGGCGCTGATAGGGCCACTGCCCTATTTTTTTATCGATCCTTTGTTCGTTCAAAGCTCGACTACCGATGCGAGTTTTATGCATCCGCAGCCGAGCGTTTATTGCGAAAGGTGGATTCAATCCACGATACCGGCCTCCGCCTTGCGACCGGTGCCTTCCGCACTTCCCCCATTGAGAGCCTTTTGGTCGATGCTGGGGATATGCCACTCGCTGACCTCGACGGTGCCTATGCCGCCGAGAGACGCCAGTCATACCCTAAGCCCTTTGGTTTTAGGGCCAGGAAACTCTTTCGAGAGCTAGATATAGCTCTCGGGCCGGTGGCGCCCCTGGTTCTGCCCAGGACGCCACCCTGGAGGGTACCAAATTTGGCTATTTGTCGCCACGCCTCTGCTCCCAAAGCTTGTATGGCGCCGGGAGTATTGCGTTCGACCTTTTTGGAGCACACCCCGTGTCACGCTGGAACCGTGCCAGTGTATACGGATGGCTCCAAGTCCGAAGAGGGGGTCAGCTTCCACGCCGTATCCCCTCTGTTTGAAGTCAGCGGGGCTCTGCCAGGGTCTGCGTCTGTCTTCACGGCTGAGCTGGCGGTAATACACCACTAGGTGCAGGAGATTACGTAACGTGCCCGGTTCGGAGACCGGATTATGATCTAAAGCGACTCACAAAGCACCCTGAGTGCTAGCGGGGCATTGGAATCTCCGCATCCCCTGGTTCACGGTATCCGTGACGTCGCGGTTTTGGCGAGCCGGGCAGATTTCGAGATTATCTTCTGCTGGGTTCCTGGACATGTAGGAATTGCGGGGAATGAGCGCGCCGATGAGGGCGCCAAAGAGTCCGCGAGGACTCTGCAACCGGACCAGCGTTTCGCTCTTCCTCACACCGACCACATGGCAAGAATACGGGCAGCTCTTCGGACTGCTTGGCAAAGAAGATGGGAGACGGTCGAAGGGAACTTAAAGTTGCGTGCCATTGCGCCGCGACTGTTCCCATGGACCTATCCCCCAATGCCGCGACGGCTTCAGGTCACTTCCTGTCTTCTCTGAATCGGACACACTCGTGTGACGCATCGCTATTTGATGGAGCGCTCGCCTGTGCCCTATTGCGACGACTGCGTCGTCCCCCAGACTGTTCGGCATATTCTTGTTGAATGTCCTAGTCTGGGTGATCTTCGCGGGGTCGCTACCGCTTGTTCCTTGTACTTGGGACGAGTGCGTGCACATTGACTGGTGGACTTGTTGACTTCGTTGGAGAGGCCGGCCATCTCCCTATTATTTAAGCCGATTTGTTTTTGTTTTTTTTGCATTTGTGTTTTTTTTCCTTTAGGTTGCACGCTCCTGCGCCGGGGGGACCTCCGCCGACGCACCAGCTTGCTTCCTTTCCCCCTTTTGTTTTTTTTTCTCTTTAATTTTATTTTAAAGTAGCCTAGAACTAGTCCAGTTTTAATACGGCGACTAATGCCCAAGTAGGCAGTCGCCAGATGAGCTCTTAAAAAAAACAAAAAAAAACAAAACATCTTCTTCTTCTTCTTCTTCTTCTTCTTCTTCTTCTTCTTCTTCTTCTTCTTCTTCTTCATCATCATCTTCTTCTTTATCATCTTAATCTTCTTCATCCTCATCATCTTCTTCTTATTCTTTTTCATCTTCATCTTCATCTTCTTCTTCTTCATCTTATTCTTCATCTTCATCTTCTTCATCATCTCTATCTTCATCATCATCTTCTTCTTCATCATCTTAACCTTCGTCAGCACGGGTTAAAATTAGTGAACAAGCGTTTTAACACTAGTATAGCCCAAAACTATTTTACATTTAAAGTTACTCAAAATTGGAATCGGCTGCCCACCCACGTAGTAGATAGCACTTCGGTTAATATGTTCAAAAATCGTCTCGACGTGCATTTGAATAGTTTAAATATAACGTAGTTGAGCACTGTGAATTTGGACGTCCTTGCAGAGAGAGAGAGTTTGGAGCGGAGGTTTAAGGATATGAAATTATGATGACTAAAAATGATGCCGGTGATTCTCTGCATGTGTAGCTTAGATGTCCCATTTCTTTTCCGCCTATCCTATAAGTAGTCTCTATCCCTAAATTAGTTTTTCACCACTAGCAGTCGAGTGGCTGCGGAAGATGAGAAGAAAAACTTTCTATCTCCCCCGACCCCTAGTTTGATTAGTTAAAATTGCACGATAATGTACACATGTAGATAAGTGTGTACAGTAGATAGTATTAAAAAAAAAAAAAAAAAATAGCATGTTAGAGATACACTCGTAGATAAGGGTGTATCGTAGTTTTTGATTTAGTGTAGCGGACTAGCCTCGAGCGGACCTTAGGGTCTTTGCTGGTCCTAGATTCTGTAGTTCTGTAGTTCTGTAGTTCTTCATCCTCATCATCTTCTTCTTATTCTTATTCTTTTTGATCTTCTTCGTCTTCTTCTTCTTCTTCTTCTTCTTCTTCTTCTTCTTCTTTTTTTTCTTCTTCTTCTTCTTCTTCTTCTTCTTCTTCTAAAGGAATTATTAGAAATAACTTTGAGAAAAAAATTAAATCTACTTAGGTGACAACCGAACTAAATGAAAAAAATCTTATTCAAACCTTCAAAAAATCTCGTTCTTAAAATATTGGGTTATGGATTTAATTTTATTTTTTCCTCCGTCGTAGCTTTCTAGCCTTTCAAGTTTGTCTTTTGTCAACTAAATTAGCCTAATATTCGTACATTAGTGTGTTCCTTTTTTATTTCGTTTTCTTTTGATGGGCTCTTCGCCTCTTTTATTTATTTTAATTTTATTTTAAATTAGTTTGTTTGGTTTGGTTTGGTTTTCTTGTTTTGTTGATGTTATTTTCTCATTGATGGGCTCTTCGCCTCTTTTGTTTAGTTTTATTTTAAAAAGAGGTATTTCGCCTCTTTTTATTGTTTGTCCTTTTATTTCTTTATTTTATATGGTCTTATTCGTTATCTCCTCTATGTTCGGTTTTCGTTTTGGTTGTTCTTCTGTCGTTATATTCGTATTTCTCGATCTTGGTTATTTATATATTGGGTTTATTGCCTCTCCTGCGCAGTTTCTTCCGCTTGGCAATAATGCTGACCTTGCAACTTTGTGTCGCTTTTGCTGCGGGATTGCAATGTTGAAGTTGTCGAGTGTGGGTATAATAGTTTGCTCTATCTTATCCCTAGTCTCCCTAGTCTTTGAACTTCTGTATTAATTGGCTTAAGCCCTGCTCTTGCGTGCAGGTCTATTTGCCTAATACGGTCGCTTCTTCTAGCTCCAGCTATTAGCAGGGTGGCTTTATTTTGTACTCTCTGCATCGTCCTGAGAGAAATACAACTTGCCATCTGCGTTATCGCTGCCGGGTACAACAGGCCGGAGCGTACCAAGGCAGTGTATAGCTTCTTCTTGTTTGGAGCGTTAAGGTTCCGGACCCTGTATAGTTTCCGAAGTTGCCTTTTGGCTAAGGAGACTCTGGTGTTGATGTGGGTATTGTACCCAGAATTGGTGAACCGTAAATCCAGGACGGTACCCTCTTCCGAGTACGGGTATAGGTCGTCGTTCACAATGACGCCATCTATTTTCCGGTGGTTCATTGGGATTATTTGGAATCTTTAGGGGTTGTTTTTTATTTCCCACTTCCTTTCATATTTATTTGTTGCTTGAACTCCGGCGTTCCTATATGAGCTGTGTACGATTTGTATGGTGTCATCTGCAAATTTCAGATACATCGTGTCGTCCCGCACGGGAGCAGGGAGGTATATTGTGTACACGAGGTACAGCGACGGACTCAGACAGCTCTGCCTTGTGGAACTCCCGCCATGAGTTTGAATTCGGGTCCTGAAAAGCCCTCGAAGGAGATTTGGGCTTTTCTCTCCATAACATAGTCACAGAGGACCCTTTCCAGGAGTGGCAGCTGAAGGTTCAGGATCTTGAATTGGAGGCCCCTCAGCCAAACCTTATCGAAGGCCTTTTGTACGTCACGCAGTACCACATCTATATATTTCCCCTCTGCTTTGCAGTGGGCTATTTTCTCCGTTAGGAGGGTGAGGCCAGTTTCCGTTTCTCGTCCCTTTCGGAGCCCGTGTTGCAGGGGTTGTGAGCTCCCAGTTCAGCTAGTTGTTTTTGAAGCCGGTTTGTTAGGATTTTTTCGTAGATTTTACCCACGAACTTGAGAAGGGAGATTGGTCTGTAATTCACCAGTTGATTTGTGAGCTCACCATCCTTGGGTATAAAGATGAGTTTGGCCACCTTTAGACCCTCTGGGAAGTAGCCCGTGTTCAGGGAAGCGTTAAAGATGTTGGTGATTCCATGAATGATCTGCTGTCGGGCATTTTCCAGATTGCTTTTGGTGATGCCGATCTAGCCTGCTGCCTTTTGTTTGAGGGATTTCACAGTGGCCATTACGTCCTATGTTGTTATTGGACGACCATGGTCAACCATTTTCCTTCTTATGTCTGCGTGGTGGTGTGGATGCGTGCAGTATATTATCTGATTCAGATCGTCAATCAGACGGCCTTCGAATTCCTGGTCGAACTCTACGTTGTCTTCTTCGGTGATAGAGAAGACTTTCTCCCAGTATGTTCTAAATCTTCCCTCCAGAACCGCCGAGTCCTCTATATATTTCCCATTCTCTTTGATCCGAGCCTTTTCCTTTCTTTGTAAACCTTTCAGTTTCCTGATTTGGTGCCAGAATTTGGCCAAACACAGCTCAATGTCTATTCCGGCTATAGGGCTGTCCCAAATCTCAGCCTGTTGGATGTTTATTGCATCCTTTAGTTCGGAGCTTAGCCCGCGTAGTAGCGCGCCTCTTTCCCGGTTTGGAATTTCTCGTATAATCTCCTCGTACACTTCTCTATGCACATGTGCGATCCTCTTCATACCTCTGTCCACCTGGGCTGATGTAGCGTTTTGTATCCATTTCTGGGAATAGACTCGCGGTCAGCTTCGATGATAGAAGTCGTTACTTTTTCGAGTTCATCGTCTATCTCCTCCAATGTAGCCTCGCTCAGGTCAGCTGGGGCTTATTGTCGGAGTAGAGTCTTGTATTGATCCCAGTCGGTGGCGGCGTAGTTCTTAGGTGGTGTCACTGGCAGCTGGATCGGCGCGAGTGAAATTGTTGTTAATACCACAATGTGGTCGCTGGGAATTGTTGGGCCCGGCTCACTGTGGTAGTTGAAGGGAAAGCCTCCGTTTGTGATGATAATGTCAGGTTTGGTTGCTGATCTGTAAGTGATGTAGGTCGGGAAATCCGGCTCTATCCTCTGGATGATTTTCCTGTCCATTATCATTTCTAAGTTTCGGCCTCTTTCGTTGGTTCTACCATAGTAGTCCGACATCCGGCATATAGCATTGAGGTCGCCCCCTAAGAATGTCATTCTCCGGTGCCCGAAAAGTGTACAAAAGTTTGTGACGGGTAGATAGGCTCGGCGAGAGGGTTGATAGGCTGCAGCTATCGTGAGGTTCCCCACCGATGTGGGAAGTTTTATCGTCACAAAGGATTCGTCCAATTCTGGGAGACGTTGGAACGTGAGGTTACCTCTTACAGCTATTGCAGCACCATCGAACCTTTCCTCTGAGTGATTCTTCATGAGCACTCTGTATCCCAGTATTTTGATTTTACCCCTTGTGGTGTCAATAACGTGCTTCGTTATCAGTATTATGTCGGTGTCAAGCACACGGAATATGTTTCCATATGGCGTTGCTTTACCCTCCCATACATTAACGTTGAGTGTCAGAATCCTCACTATTGTTTACGTTCTCCATGCTGGTCTTTCTCTACTGGTGTTTCTGGGTGAAGTTTCTTTTTCTTCCGTTCCTCTTTTTTTAATTCTGTGTTGGAGACCTGCTCACACGAATCCTCGTATAGAGTAACGTTACGGCGTAGCAGGGCCTCCTCAACCACTTCAACTTCGATCGATGTGTCGTACTCCCATTTATATATTTTCTTATTTACGTTTAGAATTTTTGTTTTGTCCATATTTTCAGGGAAGGGGAATTTCTCTCACGCATGAATGGTGAAATTAATCCTGTCAGCGTCGAGCGGTTCTTTGGTTTTCTAATTTTTAAGGTCTTTTGAGTCGGAAGAGTCCGAGTAGTCAGTGGATTTCGTTGATGCCGGTTCCACCGTTTCGCTTCTCTTTGTGAATTTACTATTAGGTTGAACCTGTATGGACTTTCCTGCAGCAGCTTTAAGTTTCTGGGTTTCATTCTCTATTACTTTTTTGCTAGGGTCCATATAATTTGC